>CM031869.1:16903721-17032532 GCA_018697195.1 Certhia americana | reverse complement strand
GGAGCTGGGAAGGGTCTGGAGCCCCAGGAGGGGCTGAGGGAGCTGGGAAGGGTCTGGAGCCCCAGGAGGGGCTGAGGGAGCTGGGAAGGGGCTCAGCCTGGAGCAAAGGAGGCTCAGGGGGGCCCTTGTGGCTCTGCACAACTCCCTGCCAGGAGGGGACAGCCGGGGGGGTCGGGCTGTGCTCCCAGGGAACAGGGACAGGAGGAGAGGGAACAGCCTCAGGCTGGGCCAGGGGAGGGGCAGGGAGGATATTAGAAAAAGTTTCTTCACTGGAAGAGTTGTCAACCCTGGCAGAACTGCCCAGAGCAGTGGTGGAGTCACCACTGTCACCATTCCTGGGGGAATTTAAAAGCCATGTGGATGTAGCACTTGGTGACAAGATTTAGTGGTGGCCTTGGCACTGCTGGGGAAACAGCTGGACTCAAGGGTCTCAGAGGGCTTTTCCAACTTAAATGATACCATGGTTCTGTGCCTTTGGAGGCAGCACAGCTTAAGTGGTTCCTTTTGAGAGGCAGATGCTATCTCAGGGCAAAGGGTCAGCTATGAATATGTTATTACTAAGAAGGTGTAACACTAATATAAAAAAAATAATTGTACCATCTGTCACAGAGTGATTCCATCTCAAATTCTAGTCAACTTTGTCTCTTCAGAATTTACTAATATTTAAAGCAGGAAATATTTGTAATTTCTAAATTTCTTTCTACCTTTAGTAACAATTTGTGGCAGAGAACTGCCTCCCCTGACAAGACACAGGTTGTACCTTTTCCACACGAAATACATTTTTTGGGTTTGTCTTTCTTTTTTTTATCTCAAAATTTGTTCAGATCATGACTTATAAGTTAAGTCCTCCAGCAATTAAAAAACTGCAGCAGTTTTACAACTACACAAGTTTGGGGTCAGTGTTAAGCTTCTTAAATCACACTATTGAACATAACCCAGTAATGCTAATACTAATACCAAGGTTGTGGGTCTGAAAAAACTTAAAAGCTGGACTTTATGATCCTTGTGGGTCCCTTCCAACTCAGAACATTCTGTGATTTTGTGTAACAATGCTGCAGCTTTGTACACGTTTTACCTTCCCTCCATACGGACTCCCTGTCTTAGGCAGAGGGAACTCTTTCTGGAATGACTGGCCAACTGCTTTTTCAACAAGAGACAAAAGATGCAATAGAAAAAAAAAGGAATTATAATTTCTAACACTTTAAACCTTCTTTTTCAAGGATTTGAAAGGCTGACAATAAATGTGTTAAAGCCTTTGAGCTATGTACCTGGATTGACTTCACAGAAACAGCACCCAGGGTTTTCCTCCTTGTTTACAGGTCAAGCTTTTAGGACAGCTTCTTCAGGCTGTCAGGAAGGGAAAGTCTCCCAAGTGGTGCTGCTGCAACCACCCCGAGCTGATGCAGCCCAAAGAAGTCTGCACTGTGTTTATTGTTGCATAATTGAATGTTGTCAGAGCTGGCCCTGCCACCCAGCATTGCTACAGCCCAGGATTACACATCACTGTGCAGGAGCCAAACACTCACTAATTGAATTCTCAGAGTCTGGGCATTCTCGTTTGAACCTGCAGTTGTAAAAATAGCATTGCAAAAAGAAGTTTTCTGACTGTCTTACACTGAGAAACTTTTCAGTTTAACATTAAGCAGAATGCTCTCGTAACCGCTGCTCAAAAACTCTTACACAAAAATAACAAACCCACATCTATGTGTACACAGATACTTTGGGAATTTCAACACCACGGAAACCAAGCTTTTCAAAGGTGTTCCTGGCATTTTCATTTCTGATTAAACTTCAAACTTCAGCTGCTTGTTCTATTTTTTTTTTTTTTGTTTACATTTTACAATTTCTCTGGGAATGCAAATTCCAACTTTTAAGCAGCTTTAAAAAAATCACCCATTTTAAAAGAAAAAAAAAAAAAAGAAAGAATGGACAGGCAGCCATTGAACATTTTCCTCCTAGGGACTTGCTAAATAAAAGTGTATCTGATATTCTCACAAAATTCAAACAGAGCACAGCTAATTTCTTTCTCCTCCATGTTAAAATACCTATCCCAATTCCCTTCAGGCAGGTCAAAGCTCAGGAAATTAATTTATCTGCAGAAACAACTGTTCTGGCAAAACTAATGGCAACTGAGGACTCTCAGAAGAGATGTGTTGATTATGTAATCCCCATCCCTCTCCAAAAAGGCTTTCATTATTCACTAAGCCCATACATTTATTTATTCACCTGTACACTACACTCAATATTCAAGATGGATCTGAACATTTTAGCATCCAGCCTTAATAGGTGTTGCATGAGGGAGGAGTGTTACAGCTATAGATGTGATAACTCTAACCCTACAAACTCCTCATTTTGCAGAGGCAGAGCTAACTGGGAATTACATGAAACAGCTCCACTTCTTTAATGCAGAAGGACTAGGGATCAAACCCCCTGGGACTGTGCAGAGTAACTGGAGTCATGCTGTCAGCTGCTTTGTGTTTTTGTATGACTTAAGTAGCTGCATGTGGCTGCAGCTCCACAGAAGGTACCTTGCAAAAGCTTGTTGTGGGCAACAGAATCCCAATGTATTAACTGGAAATAATAAAAATCTTTAAATGAAACAAGGCACACACAGACAAACTACAGATGTAAAGCACTGGGGAGAACGAAGGACCGAGCTGAGGGAACTGCTGTTTCCAGAGCTCTGCAGCCTCACGTGAAGATGAGAACAGTTTTCATTCCAAGTCTGGTTATAAAGACAAGGAGGGGAAATTTAAGCTGGCTGGAACAAAACTGGCAAGCAAAGGGTTGTTTTTTTGGACAACCAGAAATGGAGGTTACACAGTTTGTTATTTCAACAGGCTGGCAAGTGATGGCACGAGAAAGGGATTAGAGACAATATCACAGAATCCCAGACTGGTTTGGGCTGGGAGGGACCTGAAAGCTCATCCTTGTGCCACCCCCTGCCATGGGCAGGGACACCTTCCACTGTCCCAGGCTGTTCCAAGCTCCGATGTCCAGCCTGGCCTTGGGCACAGCCAGGGATCCAGGGGCAGCCACAGCTTCTCTGGGGACCCTGTGCCCTGTGCCTCCCGGGGAACAATTCCTTCCCAATATCCCATCTCTCCCTGCCCTCTGGCAGTGGGAAGCCATTCCCTTGCTCAGTCCCTCTGTAGTCTTGTAAGTAATATAACAGTATAAAAAATAAATTTATTGTGCACCTTCTGCTCCCTGTTATATTGAGGCAATCAGTACTTCCATGGGTATCCACCTTTTGCTTAGGATTATGTATTAATACTTCCACATTTCTAGCTGTATCTGCATGTTTAAAATTTTAATTGAGGAATACAGCTTTGCACTTGCATCTCACCCTGTCCAGAGCTGTCTCCAAATACCTCTCCAGCTCTCTGGTGCCATTCCAGGTACAGCTCTGCTGCACACTGGTGAGCTCCTTCCACGCCCTGAGGAAATGTTCTTCCCCAACACAGAGACATCCATGTGTTGCCAAGGTTTCATAGAGGAGGGAAGTTTTTCACACAGCTGGGCAATCCCAGAGTTTGTGCATCAGACCAGGCTCCATTTACTGTGCAGCAAAGGCAACATGGAGACAACTTCTCTCTTGCCAACAGGAAAGGTTTTCAATTTGACAGAAAGAAGATGTGTTTGAAGGGAATCAATACATCTATAGCACAAACCATACCCACAGCGGGAAAGTGCAGCAATATCTTTATTTCCAGCCTGGTGGATTATACTCTCTACAGACCTGAGGGAAAGCAGGGCTGCTACAGGAACACCAGTGTGCGACGCGGGCACTGTGCCCCTTGTCGATGCAGCTGTGGCAGCAGATGTAACTGCTGGCACAGGAACTATTCCTCCCTCAGACAAACAAGCTAAAGTGTTAAAATGTTGTTATAATCACAAACTGCAATAGTTACACAAGTCTATCTGAGCTACCACAACAGCAATGACACCAGTCATGTGTGATGGAGAGCTCAGCTTCAGCTGAAACCTTCAGAGCCAACTCTCAGTGGAGATGCTCCTTAGCAACACAAATACCTTTTCTTAAAATAAGTTTCTAGTAGTGATATTTGGACAGGACCCAAATAATTATCCTTATCCAAAAACGTCTCTGTGTTTATCAAAGTAGAAATGAAGACAGGCTGGGAGAACTGGGGGTGTTCAGCCTGGAGAAGAGAAGGCTCTGGAGAGACCTCAGAGTCCCTTCCAGGGCTTAAAGGGGCTCCAGGAGAGCAGGAGAGGGACTGGGGACAAGGGATGGAGGGACAGGACATGGGGAATGGCTTCCCACTGCCAGAGAGCAGGGAGAGATGGGATACTGGGCAGGAATTGTTCCCTGTGATGGTGGGCAGGCCCTGGTATACAGTGCCCAGAGCAGCTGTGGCTGCCCCTGGATCCCTGGCAGTGTCCAAGGCCAGGGTGGACATTGGGGTTGGGACAGTGGGAGATGTCCCTGCCCATGGCAGGGGGTGGCACTGGATGAGCTTTCAGGTCCCTCTCAGCCCAAACCAGTCTAGGATTCTGTGAAATTGTTCTTCTCTCCCATCTCAGTTTGCTCATCACTCAGAACATGCTGCCTTCTGATCTGACTAAAGGCTTCCAACTTGGTGCCTATTATTAGCTGCTTAAACCAGTTTTTGGTGATTCAGACAACTGTTCATGGCAGTGTAACTGTAATTGTCAGTACACTGTGCTCTTCACAAAGACGACAAAACAGTGTCAGTAATGAGCTCCACACAGATTTCAGGCACCTCCTTGATGACATGACATGACTAATAATCCAATATTGCTAATGACTAAGATGATGAAAATCCAGACATGCATCAGGGCTTTTAGTTAAATATCAAGAATTAAAACGTTTATGCCACATCTATAAAAAACTTTACCCAAAAAGCCACTTAAAAATGCTGTTAGAATTAAGACTTTAATATCTGGAAAATAAAAGGACTCTATTGCTTTTCAGCTATCTCTGAAGACGTTATGTCATCACCACCAAAAACCAACTGTTCTCACACTTCCTGACCTCTTTTACACGTTTCCCTTTCCACAAAAGCTCCTGTTTCCAAAGGAAAAGGGAACAGAGTACACACAGGGCAGTTTCTAGTGGAATAAAAAGCACATTTCCAAACTCATTCACCTCCAAATTCCACCCCCTCCACACGTGCCTTGGTCCAGGTGTGCACAGAGGAAGCCCTTCCCAGTCACACAGCAAGGTGACTGTCCTGTGGCTGAGGTGTGGCAGAAATGCCTCTCCTCCAAGAGTAGCCACAAACCGCAAGGATTTCCAATGACAAAAATTGTCTCCAGAGAGCCCAATCGCTGCCCAGATTTGGGAGGATTCAATCCCTTCATCTCACCCATCAGTTTCACTGTCATGGCCCTGCTTGCCCACGTGCACTTACAATAAAATCTGGACAGAAGGATTATCCTGAAGTCTCTTATTCCTCTTCCAACATCATTTTTAAACTCTACCAGCATCCTACCGACCCTTTCATACATTATTTGGTGTAGCATTAGAAGACTGGCCTCAAAAAATAACCTAACAAGAACAGAAGTTATCATATTAAAAGGTCACTTGCCTTTACTTATGTATGATGTATTAAATTTTGTATATCCAGTTTTGTTGAAAAATGTAGGAACATTTTTCTGCTGAGGCTTTTCTGCTTTTCTGCTCATGAATGTAAGGAAAGCATGTTTCTACGAGAAGAATTTAATTTATTTATGAATTAGTTGACTAATAAAATGAACTTACAAGGAAAGTGCATTGGCTGTTGAAGAGTATCAGACTTTAGAGGGCACATTAGAGTTACACTGGTCATTTATTGGAGACATTAGTTTTAAATTGCTGCCAAGGCTATCTATAGACAAATTACAGAAAACGTGCCTGTGCTTTGGAAGAGACATTTTGCTCATTTTGGTCTCCATTTTAAATGGGAAATAACTCTGTCTCTCTTCTCCAGACCACAGTGCAAGGACATTTCCCTTGTAATACAAAATTACCTTAAAAATAAAAGCAATAAAAGACAAACCTGAGTTGGCAGATATTTTTCCCTCTATAAATGAGAGTACTGGAAAAGTAGGTGCTGAGGTACCCTGGTAATGACCTTAGTCTGGAAAATGCTGGGTTTTGAGATTTAATAAAATTCAGAAAAACACTCCAAGTCAATATCTGAGTTGGGTACCAAGTGCTTAAGTCTTGTTCCCCAGGAACCTCATCCCTGCCTGGCAGCACTGCCTGATCCCCAGCACCCCTGTGTTGGCAGGGAGGAGGGGAGAGCATTGCAGGGATAAGCAAAGCCACCCCCAAAGAGGTTTGGAAAACTCTGTGCAAACTCTGGAAATCAGGTGGCTGATAGACACAAAGGATAATCCTGTCAGAGCACATTAACTTCTGGATCTGCTGGATTCTTCCATTCCATGCTTTGTTTGCAATTAATGATACCTGGCCTTGCCAGGTAAGTGACAGTGAACAGGGGGACAGCCAAGCCTCAGCTTTTCAAGACCTTTACCGTGCCTCCAGCCCAAAAAACAGATTTTATTTTAAATCCAAGCTATGTTTTATCCACTTCACGTTTTAAAAAAGCCTTTCACATGTAAAAAACCTGCAGCTGTTAAGACTCTCCGAAGAACATACAGGCTGCAAGTCTGAGAAAATCAGGATAATTGCAAGAAAAATGTAGCAAGTGTGCAAGGCTTCAGGCTTTGGGAGAGGGGTATTTTTAGACTTTAGACTGAAGAATGGCTCCAGGACATCGGGCTAGACAGTGAGGGCAACAGAAGGGGGAAATGTCAGAGCAAGAGGCTACAGAAAGCTTATGGAGCTGCAAGTGCCCAAATGTGATTCTTTCCAAGCAAATAAATTTGCCGTCTGCATCTGTTCATGGGTTTCACTGAAAATGAGAAAATCATCACTCCATATGCAAGATGCAACCCAGTGCATTAAAAAAAGGCACAGAGCAGTCTTTTCAGATAACTTAAGGCAATTAGGAAAAAAATCAATGCTTATGAAACACCATTGAGAGCTTTTGCCTCCTTGGTCTTACCAGTATTTTTCTTGCTAAGAAGAAGACTTATAAATAGAATTTAATTTGAGAAAAACGTTTGACACAGGGGTAGTGGGTTCCAGAGGAAGAAGAGATCATTTGTTCTTTTTAAGGAATAACAAACTCCAAATATATTCTCCCAAATATTTTCCAGCAAGCAAACTGGAGGATTTTAACCTGGACTGTCAGTATTTACCTTTTACTTCCTAATTTCTAAACATCTGAAAAACTTCCCCCATACATAGAGTTACAGTGTAACAGTGTAACCAGTGACAAATTGACAAGCTAATTTTTACTTTTCTAAAGCATTCAACAGAGTAGCAATGTTTCTGCTCAACATGTCTGGCTTTTTCCCTTTGCCAGAGCAGTCCAAGTGTCCCCAGGGAGCGTCTCAAAGGCAGCTCAGCACAAACACTCCTCAAAGCCTGGGAGGGACAAAGAGCCAGCGTGGTGCTCAGTGACATCACTGGGGATGGGCAGCATACTGCAGGACAGCCCTGTCCCTCCTGGGGAGGAACAGCCACTCCAAGGATGCCGGTGCCAAGCTGTCCTTCCTCAAGAGCAAAGTCAGGTTGCAGAGCCAAGGCTACCTCACCCAGTGGGAAAAAAACATCGGGATGGAGTTAGCAGTTCACAATCTGCAGACTGGGAAGACTTCCATAGTTTACAAGTGAGTTTAACTTTTTGTTGGGCTGGCTCCCCAAATGCTGTCCTTTCTGTTATTCTTGTGTGTTACATTGAAATTGGCTCCTCAATTCCTGAATTAAACTCCTTTAACCAAATCCAGCCAGAGTTAATGGTCTGTTAGCACAGAGCAATTTTGAAAGCTATCTTTGAAACATATTATTCAACTGAGACAAGTCTCATTCTACTCTTTTACTGTTACTCAGTTTTCAAAAGGCAGGATAAAAGGGTTAGGATTTTACTACGTGGGAAACAAATTAGATGGGAGCCCTTTGGGATGCTCTTGGTATGGGTTCTCCAGAAGACATAGACCCAGCAGGCAAATCATCTTTTTGTGGTTATTGCACCTTTTGGTCAAATTTGGCTGCCTGGATGTTAGGAACCACAAAAGCAGACAGTATTGTGCTGCCAAGAAGGGAACATTTCAAAATGAAATTACCCAAATCATGTGCTTGCATCTCTTTATGGGTACTTGGAGGACCCATAAACAGCTCTGCTCTGCAGGAGCGAGAGCTCCCTGTGCTAAGCCAGGGCAGAACCAGCACTGCCACTCCTGTCTGACCAACACCTGCCACAGTTTAGTATGAAAAACAAAATAAAGTAAATCTATCTCATTATTTATCTCTCGGGGCCTGGTTCACTGATGACTCCAGCTCACAGACACAGGGGCATTAACCCAAGGTTAAAATCCTCCCAGCAATCCAGTGGGGCTTTGCTGAGCTCCGCAGGGCAGAGCAGGATCTCCTGCACATTTCCTGCCCTCGCTCAGCACCAAAGGGAAGGAAGGAAAGAAAGGATATGCTCCCCTCTACATCCAAACCACAGGAGTCTGTCAGTCAGGGCATGATCCCGCACAGCTCCACTTGGTGCTGCAGCTGTTTGGGCACATTTGATGTCCTGAGTCACCCAGCAGCACTTGTGAGGGCAGCTCTGATAAACTTCCTGTACACTCATCTCCCCTGAAAGCAGGTGGAAGCAATCACCGTCCATCTCACTGAGCAAAACATCTTCAGCTCTGCTCCTACACAACCTTTTATTGTTTCTCCTGAGTTTCCTGCCCAAGAGCAGTATCATGAGGGAACTGGCAAACATCCTTTTCCATTCTGGCAGAGGCACAAGACATTTCAAGTGCAACCCATCCCAACCCATCTTCCTGCACAGTGAATCTGACGTCCCATACAACTCTGGTGGCTCTCCTGCCTCTTGGGACAAGGGCTCTGCAGCAGCACTATTCCCTTCTGTCCAAGCTAAGTGTATATATTAATCCATCTCCATTCAGGGAAGAGGTTTATAAACCATCTACATCATGCTACTCTACAACTACAGTCACATTTCAGACAGCAAAAGCAATAACCAAGCCTTCAAAAAGCTGTTGCAGCAGCATATCATTTTAGCAGAACCTTTTGATGTCAGTCAAAAATATTGCTGAATGTCTACTTTCAGGGGAATAGTCCTTGGAAGACAAGAGAGTCTGGCTGCACAGAGGCTCTGGAAAACTCCTCTGCAGCCTGGCATTTGCACACCAGGTAGGGCCAGTGTCAGTGAGGATGGAACAGTGGCTGCTCCAGTGGGACACAGCTCCTGAGGGGACAGGGAGAAAGGGCTCACCTGGCAAGGGCTGGCGAGAAGTTGAGGGACAGAGCAGCACAATTACTGCTTTCTAATTATGCCAATAAATTCCACACATCTGCTGAGGAGGTAGCAGAACTCTGGCAGAACAGGCACTGCTATTGTTACACGATTCAACTTCTCCTGTAAACAAGCCCTAAAAATAATTTTCTAGATGAATCAGGCTTGAAGGCTTGATGAAGGGAGGTTTTAGACCAAACCCACTTCATAGTGTTCCCAAGGCTGTATCCCACTGCCAAGGCAGGGCACAGCAGCCCTGCCTTCCTTCCACATGCTGCTTTGCAGAACAACGTCAGTTACTTAAAATTTAGATTAGAATAACTTTGCAGCTCTAGGAGGACAGCATTGATGCTGAAACATGACAAGCCAGAAGAGAAAAATGGATGCCTTCAAGGAATTAAAAAAGATTTTCGTTGCTTAGACAGCAGCTCTAAAGAGCTGGATGAACTTCATGTACCCTGAACTATGGGGCAGTTGCAAAGTGCACTCAGAACCCTATGAAAAATACATTGTGCAAGTCAGAATCTACTTTTACTGATGCCTGATCAGTCTTATTCTTGAGCAATTCAAATCTGGCCAGATTGCGGGTAAGTGTTCCCCACAAGCCTTGGAGACACATGGACTCCATTATCAAAACCAGAGACACAGCAAGAGCAAAGCCACATGAAGCGGCCTGGGACTATTCCCGGGGAGCTGCTGAGGTTAAGCACAACCAGCCAGAGCCTCAAAGCAGGGAAGAGCACATGAGGAGTTTTTGAAGCTTATTCTTAGTGGCATGTTTCCTCAACAATACCTGTTTCCTGTTTGTCCCTTGCCATTCAGCATCAGCTGGCACAGAACTCTCAGGAAGGCCGTGGCAAGGGGCCGAGTATCCCGAGGTGGATCCATGAACACAAGCAGGCTCTGCTGCTGCTCTCTGCACACAAACCATCCATGGAAATCTGCTTCTCTCATCAGGGCACTAACTACCCTGAAAACAACTCCCTGACAGCAGGGGTAGCCAGGTGAGGGTCAGTCTCTTCTCCCAGGTAATGAGGAATGGCCTCAGGGTGGGCCAGGGGAGGGGCAGGGTGGACAGCAGCAGGAATTTACCCATGGAAAGGGTGGGCAGGGATTGGAAGTGGCCAGGGAGGTTTGGAGTGCCCATCCCTGGAGGTGTCCCAGGAAAAGCTGGAGGTGAAAATGAGTGCTCTGGGCTGGGGACAAGGTGGCCATGGGGCACAGCTGGGACTCCATGGTCTGGGAGAACTTTTCCAGCCTCAGTGATCCTGGGATTCCAGTCAAGACAGGCTGGTGCTGGTTAATCTGGTTTTGTCCCCAAGTCAGAGCTCTGCAGTTCCACTAACTGGAGAGCCTTTGGGTTTTCCTTACAGAGGGGTGGCAGGGATCAGTTGTGTTATCACTCCAAGTGTTCTGTTTGCTCTTTACACACACATGAGCAGCTCTTCATTCTGAAAGCCTTCACACAAAAGGCCTGTTTATATTCTGTGGGATTTTACTGGAAAGAAAACCCCTCCAGGCTTCAAAGCAATGGGTAAAACTACCCAGCAGGACAATGGTGCCCAGTCTCCATTACTCCAAATGACCACCTCCAAGAAACAAAACCTTTATCATACACTCACATTCTAATATCCACAACTATGTGGGTTATTTAACAGCTCCTTTTGATAAGCTTACCGTTTCAACTATTTAAATATTAAATCGTGTTTAAATTAATTCAAATAAAATTTTTAAAGGAAATTTATTACAGAATTTGTTTTGTGCTTCAACAGAATTGAAAAACCTTTTTTGCCTAGTCTTGCCTTAATTTAACTAGCAACAATTAAATTTTAATTTGTACCATCTTACCTCAATCAGTTTGTTGGCATGTTCACGGAAAACCTGGGCATATTCTTTAACTTCTTTTTCATTCCCATTCTTGGCAGCTTCAATCAATACTAAAAGAGGAACATTTGTTTCCAGAAACGAGTCTGAAACATGGTCCATAACAGCTTTGCGGAGCTAAAATAAAAATAAAAGAATGAGTTATTCTTCAGTAGTGTTCCACTGCTGTTTCTCTCTTACTGTATTAATACGTAAAGCTTTAACTACTTTTGTCATTGATCCTTTCTCCTTTGCGTGACCAAGGCATTCCCTGCACTAAATCTTGTCTACACACTTTTTGCTTCAATTTAAATTAAATCTCCTTAAAAAATGGATTAGTTATAGAAGTGCAAGTCACCAGTTTGGCCACAAATAGTGATTTAGCAGCTCATATTGGTTTTGTCTGAGTAAATTTGCTGCTTTCCCTCAGCTGATTAAACAACACACTGATTTAACTTTTTTATTTTTCTGCTAGAATAAAAACATTTTTCAACAAACCTGATCCATATTCTCACTTACTCAAAAATAGGAATATATTGCTTCAAAACCAAACAGACAAAAAGGCTGATGCTATATAAATATAGTTCTCAAATAAAGTAGGTTGAGATGAACACCACCAGAATTACAAAATATCACTGATTATCTCCAAAAGCCATCAAGTGAAAGTTGTTTTTTGGGGGGGGGTTTGGTTGGGTATTTTAATCTCTCTTGCCATGAGGATGATTAAGACTCCAACACGTGTATCACACAGGGAATTAACAGGGAATTGAATTCCCACCCCATGCTTCCCACTGGAAGCTTCTGGCTTTTTATTCACCGAAGACAGGCCAGCAAGCCCACTGCACAGTAGAAACACATTGGCAGCATGCAGCACTGCTCTCCTTTGTCTCAGCCAGCACCACCTCTGACCATCCCTTACCTGTCTGCGCAGGTCTCTGGTCTTTTTGGTCATTTTATCAATGGCAGAGTTCAGGGCATCACTCCTTTCCTTGCGGCCAGCCTGAGAAACAGCAGACAAAGAGGTAAACAGGGATTCAGGGTCTCAGAGTTAAACCAGTTGTCATTCATTTCAAGTATATTGTAAGATTCTTTTCCTATTTTTTGGTTTTGTGAAGTGATTCTGCACACAGGCAGTGGAGTCTCCACCTCCCTGATAAGGCAGTCACTGCTCCCTCCACGCCCCACCCCAGGGATCACACAGCACTGCTCCTGAGCAGGCAGTCAAAAGCTCAGAATCAGAAGTCAAATCCTTATAAACCATTTGTTGGGTAAGAAATTCAGCATTTCAAGTGAGTCTCCAGGCCCACCCATGGGGTGCTGCCAAGGTTTGATCCAGCACGTTTTGTCTGAGCCCTGTTGTTGGAGAGGCCAAAGGGCCGGGTAGCAGGGGGAGCTTCCCTTTTCCATCAGGGTTTCCTTTTCCACTATGTCAAAAACATCCTCATTCGTATCAAATTGAGAGTCAGACAAGACAGTGGTGGTGGTCTGGTTTTGCTGGGATATTTTTCTCTTTAATATAGCTTATATTAGGGTTTCAAAACACACTTTATTCAACCACAATCCAATTTCTGAAGTCCTAAACTGCAATCAATATAATTATCCAGTTGAGAAGAAAAACCATTTAGCAGTGCTGCAGTGAGGGTATGCCAGGTATCAATTCTCCAGGTGACAGGCTGGTGTGAAATATCTGGATGAACAGCCTTGAATCTAAAACATCAAGTCCACTCTATAGCAAAAATAAAAAATTGGGGGGGAGTGAGTTAGGATGTTGTAATGTCATTACAGCGTAATGAATTATTGAAGATTTGTCATCGCCATGAACAAGTTATTTGATTCTCCTCACAAAAGGTAACGGAAAAGTGACTGGAGCTAAACCCAGGAGCTCGTTGTGACGCCGCCAGAGCCTTCAGCAATCCCAGCACTGGCCCCTTCTTTGCTCTACATTCAAAAATCAAAGCTGAAGGCTCTAAATAAAGTGAAGATTAATGCACTGATTTACCCATCACTTTGCTGCTGCCCTGCACAGGGGATATGACAGGAAAGACTCCCTGAACAACGGCTTTGTCCCTGGCACGCTGGTGGCCGTGGGCAGGGCTGGCACCTGTGGGAACAGGGGGACAGTGACCCCAGAAGCTGCCACCAGGCACTGCCTCAGCCACAAGCTGCTCCGAGACACCAACGTGCAGTGGCAGCTCCTCCTGATGCTTCACCCCCTTTACCGATGACAACGTGACCATTTTACTCAACCCACAGAACCCTCCCCACACACTGGGGTTTTTTCTCAGGAATATGTTTGGATCTAAGATACATGCTCATCTATTATGCAGAAAGCCAAACATTCAAGCTGTTCCAAGAAGTGCCATTTTACTTCTCCCCGGGTGCTCCCACTTTACCATTTTAACAAGAAGCAGGAGCAGGGATTTGAGGTGAGGCCACCCATCAATTCCACTTTGCTGTCCCTGGCTTCACAGCCCACAACAGCCTCAGTGCACAGCAGCAGATGCCTTTTGGATGAGAGGAAAACCAAGAGATGGCTTCCACTAATGGACCACTATGCAAAACACCCCAAAAAGCACATTACAGCCTGAGCAGCACTGATTTCTCACTGCTGATCCGTTCCTATGAAACTACACCGTCCTAACACAGAAAGAGCTGTAGAATCCAACCCCACTACATTTTAGGAAGGCAGCACCAGTTAATTTCCACCTTGTTGACATGCAGAAGTTTTAGTACAGAGGCTCGTTAAAAGCATGACCAGAGTTTACTTCAGAAAGCTGCAGGATATAGCACCCTGCTAATTTAGCTCTGGTGATTTAGCACATGGAGTCACTAATTGGGATCCTTCATTAGGGCTGAGTGGGGGCAGAGCAGGACAGACCCAGGACACCTCAGTGGCTACAGACACCCTGCTACCACTGACATCTTAAACCATCACAGCAAATTCCAACCAAGACCCTGGAGACAATGACGTGGAGTTTTGCCCAGCTGAAGTTTCCTGATCTTTTTTTCCCCCGGCATAATAAACACTGTGTTTCCCTGCCCTATAAACACTGTGGGGTCAAACAAACCCCATTAGGATCCGGTGAAGATCTGCTCAGCCTGTGGCAGAATGAACCCTCCTGGGGTTCAGAAACAAGCTGAGGATCACCCCTGACCACAGCACTGGCACTTTGTCCAGGCTTCCACACACGTCGGGAATTTTATCCATTGGTTCCACACTACAGTTCAAAAGCCCTGTTTGAGCTGGGCTCCCTCTCTTAAGTAACAAATCATGTTTTAAAAACTCCAAGTGCCAGTTTAGCGTTTCTGGGTAATTTGTTCCATTAACCAATTAGCCTGACCATTAAAAACTGGTCCTCATGTCTAGTGTGAACCTTCACTGAGGAGCCAGCTAATGACCCAGCAGCACAAAGCAGCCCAGCCAGCAGCTCCTGCTATCCACAGGAGGAGGACAGCACAAGAGTTAAGCCCAAACATTCAGTTTTCTAATAGGATTTTTAGATATTCAGCACAAAACTTTGCTGAGGGAATCACAAACCCTACAGCCAGTGAGCAGCTAATAGATTCAGTAGATTTAATAGGGTCATGATGACCACGTCAATCATTCTGCAGTATGATATCCCAACTCTGATCAATATCATGGATAATAAATTTAGCCATGGGGCAAATTTACTTTAAATTAAATCAGATCTTTATCAAAGAGGATAGAATTGATGTTAAAAATAGCACGTTTCCCCCACCCCCTTCATCTCTGCTCTTCCCCCACCATTGCTGCCCCATTTGCAGAGCACCACAAACATTCCCTGTCACATCCCTGCAGTGCCAGCTCACACCACCATCCCCAACAGGGTTTGTTTTTAATGTTCAAAGCAAAGAAGGGGATTTGTACACAGGGAGAGGAGCAGCATCACCATTTCTGTCACAAAGCCTTCCTGCTGTAGGTGTGCCATCTGAATTCTGACAAGCAAAAGACAGACTCAAGCTTTTCCTATAGCTATGGAGGTTAAAATCTAATCCCAACTGATTTATAGAGGTACAGGAGAATGGTGGTGGTGGTGCATTCCACCAGGATCAGCAGAGCATGTGCTGCAACCAGCTACTCAAAGATATGTTTTTGTAGCTGAGTATCAAAAACATCTGCTGCTAATCTTAAAGGTTTGTAATCAGTTTGGGTTAAGCTGAACCCACAGAGGTACTGAGAGAGACAGTGCCTCCTTCTCAGCACCACCTGACACCACCCCTGCAGAACTCAGCATACCCCCTCCCAAATCAGCACACAGATGTGAGCCAGATGTGTCACTGCTGAGAGCCACCACTGTCCCATCTGCCACCCACCACGCAACCACCCAAAAAGGATGGCTGGCAGAGAAGTTTCTGCTTCAGGTGAATTGTGAATTCTGCTTCAGGTGAATTGTGAATTCTGCTTCAGGTGAATTGTGCTGTCAGTACAACAGGCAGCATCCTGGTGAATGATGGGGACTGAGTAAGTGGCAAGTGAGTGCTTGGCACACCTTCCTGTGGGCAAGCAGTGCTGTGTCACTGTGCCACCTCTGAGCTCTGCTTCCAGGGGACATGGGACATCAGTGCACAGGGGCATTGTGCCCATGCCAGGTTTTGCCTTGCCACCCAGCCTAATTCTGTGTCTACAGAGGATAACCATGCACAGCCCTCCATCACTGTGACAGCAAGGCTGCCCACAGATTCCAGAAAGAACAGGACTGATTCAAGGCCAGGCAGTGTGAGCGCTGACGCGTGACCCACACAAATTCCAGCAGTGTTTTCACATCCAAGGTCTGCTGGTGGAGGAAGCAGGACTGTGCCCTGGTTTGCTGCAGAAAGGAGTTTTCTCACAGCTCAGCAGAGCAAATGGGCTGCATGGCATCGTCCAGAGCACAGCAAGAACCTGAGCGACAATAAGGCTGCCTGCACTGTCCCCCTGCCTGGCTGGCCATGCCACAGCATGCCACCCTGACATCCCTCCCCACAGCCAGGCTGCACCATGGAGAGGGAGAGGGTGGGTCCTGCACTCCCCCTGGTACAAGGAGGAATTACAATGTGCAACCAGTGCCAGGTGCAGAGAGCTGCCAAAGAGGAAGCTGCCAGCCACCATGCTATGCCCCCGCACGTGCCCTTTGCTCCCATGAAGACAAGGACACCCAACCCTCAAGTGACCATCCCTCTTCTGCCCTCCTCCAGAGGACTGTGCAGCTAGCCTGAAGCCCTGGGCACATCTCTGCTGCTGGGTCACCTCTGACATGCCTTCATCCCATGTGGCCCCTCCTAGGGCTCAGTGCTTCCACGGCAGCAAATCCGAGTGACAGCGCACACGGTGGCACTCCAGCCACAGGTCCCTGCTCACCACCTGCCTTGCAGGCCTGTGACACAGCACAAACACAACTTTCTGGCCAAAAAGCAGAAAATCCTCCCACGGTCCCCGAGGTGCTAACGCCCAGCAACAATTCCCACCACCCTTCCTGCACGCAGAGGGCTGAGCTGGCTGCCGTGCAGTGCCACACACGCGCTGCGTGTCCTGGCTGCTGCAGTCTCACCTGCAGCTCCAGGGCTTTCACCCTCCCAGACCCCAGCACAGCAAAGTCACACAGCCCCCACATCTCCATCCAGTGAAATTAGCTTGTATATTGTTCTTAATACACTAGGAAGGCTTCCACAAGATGTCAGCCTAACTAAATGACAACGCTCGCCTCAGGGTGCAATTCTACTTTCCCAGCGCATGGGTTTAGCAGGAAAACCAGCTGTGCTGCTGCTCCAGGAGTGGGGTAGGTGAGAAGCCTCAAAAGGGTTATCAAGCTTATTCCTGCCAATTTCCCTGTCCATGCTGCATGTGAGGGTTCAGGCTGCCATAAAGCTCCCACTGTGGCAGAAGTGCCCAGGTGGCATCAGACATGGTCTGTCATGCTGGGCAATGGGATTTTAGGCTCAGAAGAAATGTATTTGCATGAGTTTTCCTAGGGTTTATTCCCAGCCTGTTGCACCTTGACACCCCAGGCAGCTCCAAGGGACAATATGAATATTACTGCAGTGTTCCAGACTTTGGAGACTGAGATGCACAGTTGTGGTAATAACTGTTATTTCACAGCAAGTGCACATAAAAACATGTTTTGCTAAGAAAAGCGCCCATAAAGTTCGTGTTAACAGTTTCCTAAACAGGAAACTTGCTGGCAAGGTGCTAAATAGCCCTTATTTGGTTAAGGGCCAAAGAATGGAGAGCTTCAGAAAAGGAGCAACTCACCGTGTTTGAACATTAACTCTTAACTCTGTGCCAAATTACACAATCTTAACGTGGGAGGAACCTACCAGCAGATATTGATGCAAAAAAGCAAAATGTTTCCAATGATACCTAATTTCAGGCTCCTGGTAAGAGGGAAAGAGGCAGCACTGGGGAGGGCTAACAGTTGACCTCAAATTATACCCACTGGGATGCTGTTGTTAAATTTTATGGTAACATATTGAAATGTTGTTATAATTCAAAGGGACACCCCGGGTCAGGCTGTTGCACAGAGCTGCTCCAAGAACCCTCCGCAGGTGCTGCAGAGCTGTGGCTCCATCGGACAGCTGGAGCTGAGCCTGAGCTCTTTGTACACTGAACATTAAACTAGAAGAATCTCTTTAAATAGGTTTATGTAATTTCTTTGCATGTATTTCTTTCACACTGGAGCAAATGTGAAAACATTTACTATGACAGAGCAATTTAAGAAATTTATCTAACATTTCCTAATTTGGTTAATCATTAAAGACAGTTACTCTCCTGATGGGTTCAGGGTAGGGCTTATTGGTTTTGCTTTAGCTTTTTTTGAGGTTTTTTTCTTGTGTGTTCATCTTCTTCATCCCTTTACTTTCCACTCAGTCCTCCCCTTGAGTCTGTCCATCCCAGAAAGGAAGCACAAGAGGCAGCATCACCATTCCATCACAGGACAGCCAAGGGAGAAGCAGGCAGAGAGCAGCATGTCTTAAAGCACGGACCTCCAAGGAAGCAAAGCAAGGAACCAACACTTAAACCCAAAGGTAAACGACCATTTTATTTTAAATCCTTCTTTTGACACAATTCATCTTGCTCCATCATCACTGGAAATTTGTTATTCTTGGCTCATTCCAGATCCTGGAGGTGATACCTTGCTGCTACACAGCAAACATTTTCAAGTGCCTCCTCTACATTATTGCTTTATATCTCAAGGTGAAAATAAAAAAAAGCTTATCCAGGTTGCCTGGAGCAGGAAAACAGCATCCCCCTGCTGCACCCACATCGAGCTACTATCAGAGCAGTGGCTCCAAAGGCCTTACTGGCACATGCATCCTAATGACATATAAAAATGTCAATTGAACCTGGTCGTTTACCTTTCAGTACCACCTGTCCCAGAGGAGAGGTTGCTCTGAATAACAGGGCAATGAACCTTTAAAGCAGGCAAACAGCACTAAGAGCCCACTGTCCTCCCTCCTGGCTGTGTGTGCACGCTCTGGCCAGAGCCCAGTGGGGCTGGAGAGCACACACAGCTCTGCAGGGCACAGCTCTGCAGCCCTAAACCCTCAGGATAACTGCTACAGAGTCACCCAGCAGCCAGGGGCTCCTGGGGGTGGTCTCCCCCCTCTCTGAGGGGACACACAGCAGCAGGACACTGTGGGTAACCACAAGGAAGCCCTCGCACTGCTCTAAGCCCCGACTGGAAACGCCGATCTCACCATTTCCTCCTTGCATTCCAGTGCCCAGGAAAAAGCAAGTACAAAAGCCACCTTTTGGGAGGAGAAAATAGATTTTCTAGTTTCATAACCGCACGCTGTCAAGCTGGATTCCAATTAAATTTTTCCTGTGCCCTAACGCAAGCTTTGCTTGTTCCAGAAACTTCTCCTGGCTTGAAGCGCTCACTCCTGTGCCCTGCTCCCAGGCTGTACTTCCTGACACTCCAGCTCCAGCTCCACCACTGCTCTCTGCACTTCTGCAGGGACCGCAGTTGCACACAGCTGTCACACAGAGCTCTGAGCTGCCCAATCCCTCTCACCTCCATGAAAGCCAGTGCTGACCAGCATCCTCTATTCAAACTCTGCCCATTTTGCATCTAAAAGTTCCTTTCATGCAGGTAGATTCAGCAGAAAAGTGGGAGCAGGCAGTGCTCAGGCACTTCCACCCGCGGCTCTGCGCTTTTAACTCCAGCTGAGCAGAGCCGGCGCAGATGTGGGGGGTGCTGCGAGTCCCTCCTGCTCCTTCTCTCACAGGGACCAAGGACTCCTGCCGCCGGATTTCTCCCCCTCTATCAGTGGTCTTTAACACAATCACAGCATGTAGCACAATGCTTTAAAACAGCAAAGCTTCTGGAAAACCCAAACAAAAGGAACGTCACCAGGTGACGTCAGCCTATATAGAGCCCTGTGTGGTCGCAGCGCATAAGCAAATCCATTCTTGTACCGCTTCCCTGAAAAGCTTTTCAGTAAATGCACTCATGCTACTACAGGAGCTTCTCTCAGCAATAAGCCACCCATCTGCCATCAACAAGTTAGGACTAAAAGAAGCCACAGCTGCGGAAAAGGAAAACGTGAGCTTCAATTAACCAGCTGAACAGCCACGGAGGACGAAACTTGTATTAAGATTTAAAAATTGCAGACCTGTCAGAGGAGATCAAGGCAGCAATTTCAAAAGGAATATTCCAAGAGTGCATCGTGGATTTTGCACTAATATCAAAGGACACTAAATCCAGTCAATTATTCAAGGCTGTCTTACATTAGAGCCTTTCACAGACTCACGGCGTTGAGTCTCAAACTACGACTGAATGCACCCTCCAATGTACTCAAAAGAATGGGTAAGTTCCTGCATTTCTCTGTTCCTTGTATAATGAATGACGGCTCTGCTTTAAAGGAGCAGTTAAGATGCTAAAGCTGATTGCTCTGCATTGAACCTTATGAAAAAAACGTTTTCTGATAGTGCCACTGTAACCCTCCTTTATCGAGATAAAGCCTCCTCCTAAGTGTAATGTCCAAGTATTCGGTTTGTCGTAGTAAGTTGTTTCTTGCATTTAGAATTAGCTTGTTGGAAATGCATGGCAATGTTATCTGCAGTGAAATCTTCCACTGTGATGTTCCAAGTGTACTGATAAGGCTATCCTATCTTGTTGTTTTCCTAAATTATATTCTGCAGGCTTACATTTCAAGTGGCCATTAGGGGCTCGTATGCTGGCAGCACTATATGCAATGAGTATGGTTTTAAAAATGCTGCCTGCCTTGGGCATGGCTTGTCCACCAAAATGTCGCTGTGAGAAGCTGCTCTTTTACTGTGACTCTCAGGGGTTTCACTCAGTGCCAAACACCACTGAAAAGGGCTCGCTAGGTTTGTCACTGAGGCACAATTATATTTCTGAACTTGAAAGGGATCAATTTGCAAGCTTCAGTCAACTTACTTGGCTTCACTTAGATCATAATCAAATTGCAACAGTCAGAGAAGATTCTTTTCAAGGACTGTATAAACTTAAGGAATTAGTCTTAAGTTCCAACAAAATCTTTCATTTGCCAAACACAACTTTTAGCCAGCTGCTTAACCTGCAGAATTTGGACCTCTCTTTTAATCAGTTATCCTCTCTGCACCCCGAGCTCTTCTACGGCCTTCGCAAGCTACAGACTTTGCACTTGCGATCCAACTCCCTGCGGACCATCCCGGTCCGCCTGTTCTGGGACTGTCGTAGCCTGGAATTCCTGGATTTGAGCACAAACCGCTTGCGAAGTTTGGCTCGCAATGGATTTGCAGGATTAATCAAGCTGAGGGAGCTTCACCTAGAGCACAACCAGCTGACAAAGATTAATTTTGCTCACTTCCTCCGGCTGAGCAGCCTGCACACGCTCTTCTTGCAGTGGAACAAAATTAGCAACTTGACATGTGGGATGGAGTGGACCTGGAACACCTTAGCAAAGCTTGATTTGACTGGAAACGAAATCAAAGCCATCGACCTCACCGTCTTTGAAACTATGCCTAACCTTAAAACCCTCCTCATGGATAACAACAAGCTCACCACTCTGGATTCCAAGATCCTGAGCTCGCTGACATCCCTCACCACTGTGGGCCTCTCCGGCAATCTGTGGGAATGCAGCCCAAAGATCTGCGCCTTGGCCACATGGTTGAGTGGCTTCCAAGGTCGGTGGGAGCACTCCATCCTCTGCCACAGCCCCGACCACACCCAAGGAGAGGATATTCTGGATGCAGTGTATGGTTTTCAGCTTTGCTGGAATTTATCGACTGTGGTTACCCCCATGGCTACGACGTCGTACACAGCTCCAACTACTGAGTACACGAAAAGAATAAGCTCTTCTCATTTCCATGTGGGAGACAAAGAGATTCCAACTACGGCAGGCATGGTCGTTACCACCGAAGAACAGTTCCCTGAGCCAAACAATGCCATCTTCACTCAGAGGGTAATTACAGGAACAATGGCTTTATTGTTTTCTTTCTTTTTTATCATTTTTATAGTGTTCATCTCCAGGAAGTGCTGCCCTCCCACACTAAGAAGAATTAGGCAGTGCTCAATGATTCAAAACCACAGGCAGCTCCGATCCCAAACGCGGCTGCATATGGCCAATATGTCAGACCAAGGACCCTATAACGAGTATGAACCCACCCACGAAGGACCCTTCATCATTATCAATGGCTACGGACAGTGCAAGTGCCAGCAGCTGCCCTATAAAGAATGTGAAGTATAATACCTACAGCCCATCACAAAGTAAATCAGATAAGTAACCTACTTTAAAATTGTAGGGACCTACATCAGATTCTAATTTTTACAAATGTTGACATAAAGCCTAATTTTCCAAGCTACTTAATGGAAACATTGTTTATGGAGTGGTGCAGTATTTTTAAGTTTTTTAAAAAATAAATCCATAATATTTTCAGTGTTAAAGAAGCAATGATTACATTAAACTTGCACTCCTAATGTTTAAAAGTCTAAAGAGATGCTCACCTCAAGCTATGTAAAATGTTTCATGTTATGTAATTATATGACTGTGTGTAAACATTTATACTCGAGTCTCCAATTCTACTTTTTCTACTGCAAACAGTCCAAGGGGAAGGAGACTGAATATCTGTGCAGGGATCTGTGGGGGACGTGCGCTCCGTTTGTTCCACTGCAGCTGGAGGATCCCAAACACTGCAGCTGGCTCCGGGCACTTTAAGGGCAGCCAGGGAGGAAGATTTTCCTCCTCTGAGCATTTCACTCCAGTAAGGAAAGGGAAGGGAAGGAAAACAAAAGAAAAAAAAATAAAAATAAAGAGCAACAAAGGTCCAGGTGGGAATTTCAGTGCATTGGGGTGAATTCATCTGAAATACAGTTCTGGTCTGTGTACGTTCATGGTTCGACTTGCTGAAAGGGACAGCAGGCACAGGAAGGAGGAGTTCACACACAGGACACGCACACAGGGGCACACAGGAGCAGGATGGGCACACACATGGGCATAGAGCCACAGGCAGGACGGGCACACACAAACATACACACACAAACACACACAAAAACACGCACAAAAACACGCACACACAGACAGGAGCAGGATGGGCACACACATATACACAAGAGCAAGATGGGCACACACACAGGCACACACAGCCCCAGGCAGGATGGGCACACAGCCCCAGGAGCAGGATGGGCACACAGCCCCAGGAGCAGGATGGGCACACACACAGAGACACAGAGAAGCAGGATGGGCACACACACACACAGACACAGAGAAGCAGGATGGGCACACACACACACAGACACAGAGAAGCAGGATGGGCACACACACACAGACACAGAGAAGCAGGATGGGCACACGCACACAGACACAGAGGAGCAGGATGGGCACAGGCACACAGCCCCCCAGGAGCAGGATAGCCCTCCATGTGTCCCCAAATTGGCAGTGCAGCTTCTTTAGAGGCTCAGCATGATGGGACTGATTGGAAATTATAAAAAGTACATTCAGAAATTGGAAAAAGTACATTCAGTCCTCAGCTCCCTGGTTTCACTTGATGATGCTTTTCATGAATTCAGGCTAATTATTTAATGACGATGAACAAACAGCATTTCAACACCTTTTCATGTGTAAATACCCTTAATGCAAGGTTCTCTTAATTAAAAGCAAATATCAACAGTGAGGTTAAGGAGAAGAGGGAAGGAAGAAAGGAAGGAAGGAAGAAGCCTCTCTTTGTCCCCCAGCTGAGGCTTCCTCTCACTGGGAAGCTATTTTCATGCACTAACTCCACTGGTTTCTCTGGAGACAGAATTAGCCCCTGTAATATAAGCTCTCACTTGTCCTCCTCTTCCAAAATTCAAGATTAAAAAAAAAAAAAAACCCCTTCTGATAAGTTAGGAGAATATGATTAGTTTATAGAATAGTTCACTGAAAAATGTTTTGTTTCTTACTTGATATGGGACAGAATCTAAACTAGTATGACTTTTTAAAATATCATATATAATTATATATACACACGCCTCATTCTGGGGGTAATTTGGTTTCTTCAGCCAGAAGTACCATATTGCTATTTATACTCTATTATGGAATTATATGTAAATATTTGCAGATCTATGCAGTGATGGTGGTACTCAGATGCCACAAGGGTGGGGGGGTGGGGGGTCTGCAAAGGATTACATTATTTTTAAGTCAACTGCTCAAATATTGTAAACATTCTAACCAAAGCTGAAAGATTCCAAGGGATGGAGAATTATTTTATATATATATATACATGTATGTATAACTAAAAAATGTGTTGTGTCCAATGCTGCAGTGTTAAACAATTACCAGCACACCCCGATGAAGAAACGAAATTCCTCACAGTGTTGCCATACCTTGACCAAATCTATAATTACAGTATGCTAATTGTGATGTACTAAACTATCCTGCAAACTTTTAAAACAGAAAAACCACTGCATAAAAATCTGTTTGCTATTTCACTCTGCTTTTCTCTCTGTATTACCACTTAGTGAGGCATTTAGGGTGCAATTACACAACAGTTTGATGTTTTCTTGTGAGATGAATTTGTCCAAGGAAATTATAGCAAGATAAGTAACTTCAGTTAAGATTTTACATAAAGATTGTTCAGTTGCTGGTTTTGAAGACATTAATTTGCATCATTTTACTTTTACATACAGAGCCCTTATTATAAAACCAATATTTTGTTTACTTCCCTTGACTCTGTACATTAATGGAAGAAATCCAGTGAAGCCTAATGGATTTCCATAGAGATATCTTTGAACTCTTGTTACTGTTAATACTAAGATGAGTCCATTTACACCTGTTCTGGGAAATTAATTACTGCTTTTAACTGACTACAAAAAGTCCTGCAGGGTAGGTGGACAAAGAGCAGATATTCAGGATGATTAAATCCCACATGAGGCAGAAGGCTAGAGCTAAGCTGAGAAATACAAACCCATACTGGCCCCCAGGGGTTTTTAGCTGAAGGAAGATTTGCTTTGCTCCTCCCCATAACTAAGTGCTCACAGCTCTCCCAAGGCCCAGGATGCTGCTCTAGGAGCAGGTGAGTGAGCACTGAGTGGGCATCACTGTCCCTCCCTCACTGGCTGGCACAGGTCAGCTCTGGGAGCCTGGGGAGGAGGCACTTGGGCATGACTTCCATCTACCGCTGCAGGGGACCAGCACGAAGTTATCACTGAGCTCATTAATTATCCTGGCAGCCAAATAATCTGGCTGCACTGCCATCCCCCATCAGATGTCACCACTGAACTCTGATAGCCTCAGCTGCATTTGCAGGAAGCAATCCCACCTTGTCCTGCAGGGCCTGCAGAAACCCTGGTTGTCAGACAGCTCAAGGGGTACCACCACCTCAGTCTTCCACATGGGAACCAGAAGTGGCTGCTTGATGAGGAGCTGAGGTTCCTCAGGAGGAGGTGCTTTCCCAACAGCCCAGCTCTGTCCCACTCCACCTTTATGAGCGTTAAATTCCACCCAAGAAGAGCAAAGACAGATGTTCCAGCAATGCTGAATTTAACCCTCTTCTCCATCCCTGCCACTCACAGCAATTTTCTAAGCATTAAAGCACTGTTCCAATGCCTCTCCAAGCAATCCCACCCAGGCCCCCCAGTTTCCACTGGTCCTGCAGGTCTTGGCTTACAGACAGCAGAGCAGGAGGCCAGCAGGCACAGCCCAGCACCATTCCCATTCCCTCTCTGTACTCCACACTAATCCACAGCCAATCTCCCAAACGCCGTGGTTTACGTTCGCTATTTCCAAGCCCATTTGTTGCCAGGTTCCAGGCATAAGCAAAGCAATTCAGCAAACATTACATTTAGGGTAACAGGTATCATAAAGCTCACAGAATGTCAAATAGTAGCAGTGAAGTCAACTTGAATTCCCTGCGGAGGGACAGCGAGCACCAGGCAGAGCCATCGCTCTGCACAAGGACACGGCCAGAGGCTGTTAATATTTTTTATTTTAAAGTTACTGTCTTCCATTCACAATTGCTTGTGACTCTTCCAGGCAAGGAGGGGACTGGAATAATTGTGCTACTCAGCAGTCCCTGATTTATTTTGTTGATGGAACATGAACCACGATGATTTGCTTTAAATTAATCGTATTTCAGTACAAGCAGTGGCTGATGACAGGAGCTTGTTAACCTGCCCTCCCCAAATACCATCTCTGCTGCACAGGCTTGGTTTGTACAGATCCTACATTGCTTACAGGTGTTTCAACACCTCCAGGCACAACCTCAGAGGTCTTTGGGTCTTTTAGAAACAGAATTTCTTGTACTGCTCTTGAGGTCCTTATCCTAACCAAACATCTCCTCCATCCTTGCTGATCTCCAGGCAGCTTCCCCTGCTCCCTACCCTCGTGTTAGTGAAATGGAAACCCAGCAGCACAAGTTCAGGTTTTGAGTCATTCTCCTGGAACAGGCTGAATTAATGCTCCCAGTTAGTCTCTCTGCATTAGATCAGTGTTTAAATGCACACAAGTAAAAATTACTCGATGAAGGGTGAAATGGGTGAGTGTTCAGTCTCCAGCTGAAGTGTTCCTCTGCACTGAGCTCCTGTTCCTTATCAGATGGAAACATAATGAATGCTGCTCCATTGGTGTTTGGTTTTGTTTGCTTCTCCCCCAAGCAGAAATGATCCGATTTTTCAGTGATCAGGCACATGCAAATCTGAGCATCTGAGCTTCTGTCCCATTACCCCCTTCCAAAACAGGGGCCTATTGCTACCTTGGAAAATCAGAAACATCCCGCAGCTTTAAACCAGAAATCTGCACTACACACTTATTTTTAATGTGTCTAAGATAATTTCTGTACTACTTTAATGGAAATAAAGTTGATTTAATTTTGTGATCTGTGTAGCTATCAAAACCCATCTGTTCAGATCTATGAAACTTACCCAGGAGCTGAATTTCATCTTTTCTTATGAAGTTTTCCATAAAAATTAAACAAGTTCAGAGGGGGATACAGTATTTCTCCTCCCTCCCAAAAAGGAACAAGCAAGGAAACAGAAACCAAAGGCAGCAGCTCCTCCCTCCCCACACCTTCCTCCACTGCAAATGTCCCAGATGCTAAAATTGGTGCTGGGCTTTGCTTTTTAAGGCACTACGTTAGCAGGATGCTTAGAGATAATTTCAGAATCAGCTGGAAATTCAGCATTTCACATCTTGTGTAAAGATCTTCTGAGAGGCATCTAAGGAAAGGTACCAGAAGCTTTGAGGGATATAATCAGGCCTCAGATGTGCTGAAACACCTTTGTACACCACTGTGTAAGCACTGAGAAGCTATGCCTGCCATCTCCCAGCCACTCCTTTGTAAAAAGCCAAACAAAACCCACTCCATTTTTCTTTTTACTAATGAAAACACTAGTAAGTGAACTATTCTACCAGCTTAGCAACCCAAGATTACAGAGTCCTAGATGCATTGTGTTTAAATTATGTTTCAAGAGCCAACTTCTGGTGGGAGGGGGTGTGAGTAATGGAATAAACCAAGTGCAGTGTACAGAAGCATTTTGTTATTAAAATTGTGTATACTGTAAAACGGAATTTGCCTCTTTCTTCCTCCCTTTTCAAGCAGAGGTGTCAAAAGCTCACTCTTTCATGGTATGTTAAAAGCAGTCTGCAGCCACTGTCCCAAGCAGGAGAGTCAGGTTTGGGCATTTGCCAGAGTCACAGCAAATCCTGCCCCTTCTGCTGTACCACAGTGAGCAGAGCTGCACAGGCTCTTCCCAAACCAGGTGCCTCCTGACTAACAAAACCTGAATGAGCAGGATGGGAGTGAAAACCAAACTAAAGCTGGATCAGATCAGCACAGGCCTGGCCCAGCCTGGCTCTGCCCCTGCATGTTCCCTGGGATCCCAGGTACTCCTCCACCTCTGGGTCACTGTGCCAGCCAGGAACTGGCATTTCCAATGGGAACACCCTGCCAACAGTGTGGCAAGGACAAACAGCCCATAAGGTTCAGAGGTGTCACACAGTGAGACATCCCATCAGCTCTGAGTCACAGTCCTTCAGAAAGGGTCCCAAAAACATTCCTGGAACCAGAAGTGCTCTTTACATGAGCTACCACAGCGCTCAGAGCCACTGTGCCTCAATATCACGGGAAGGATTTCTGGGTTTGAGACAAGTTCACAGACACAGCCCAAAAGCTGTGATAGAGAACTCAACAAAAGAACAAGTTTCAGAATCTTCCAAGATGATTACATGCACTGAACCGTCAGCTAAAATCATTTCAGTAACTAAGCCATAGCTGCATTTACTTTTTTATCAAAAGGTTTGGCTGGAACAAGTTCTCAAGGGTTTTAAATGTCAGTTGGCAAACTGCCTCTCAAATCCTTCTAATACTTCAAAGCAGCACATGATATATCTATTTTCTTAAACTCTCAGAGACTAATTTTACAAGCAAAAGCATCTCTCAACTACAAAGGCAGTTGTTCTCACAAGCAAAGGTAACACACCTCAGAGAAAAACCAGTATTCTGAATACATTATGCAAAACCTTTAAATCCAATTAGTAACAAGGAAATGTCAACATCACTAGCAACTTACTTTTAAATGTAGGCTCTGTTAAGACAACTGCAAAAAAATTGAGATTCAAGAATTTGACTGGAGAGGATTGCACAAATGAACTGAAAACTGCAGCACTGGGAAACCCTGGCTCCCTCCTCCACTGAATGTCCAGGCTAAGGGACAGGATTCAGTGAGAGTGTTCACCCACCACAAAATCCTGATGTCAGTATTTTTTTCTCATCAGTTCTGAAGGAGAAGCTTTACAAAATCATTGTTACCTAATCAACAATTTCATTACCATGAAGATTTTAGGAAATTTTATAATAATGAGTTAAAGCTCTATTTGATATCTTTGTCATAGGATTCATATGCTCTGGGTCTTATTTTGGAAGAAATTCTTTTACAGTGGTGAAGCCCTGCAACAGGTTGCCCAGAGAGGTGGTGGATGCCCCTTCCCTGGAAACATTCCAGAAATTGGCTTTGGGTGACCTGATATACTTGAACTCATTGCAGGGGGCTGGACTAGGGTGGCTTTTAAAGGCCCCTTCCCATCCAAACCATTCTGGGATCATATGAAACGAAAAAAATGACAAGCGTCTCATTAGCACAATTCCACGTTTGTTTCTGTGATGCACAACTCCAGAGGTTTGGCTGCCAAGGGCACTGAGCAAACCCTTCTGAACTGACAGGTAACCAAATCCCATTTCAGCTCTTCAGCTGGTTTTAATCCACAACGTCGATAATCTGACTTTTTCTTCTAAGTTTTCTAAAAGAACAAAAAATAACACACACAAAAATCATTTGAGCATAAAAACAAGCAGCAAGAAGCTGAACCACGATGACCAGAGGGGAACATTCCTTGAGTTAAACCCAATTTCTTCTCCTCAGTATGTAACACAAACACTTCCAGTATGCACACACAAGCAAAATGAAAGGGTATTCTCTGCTAGCTGGATATTTAAGTGAAGTAATCAATTTTTCTTCTATAAACCCAAAGTATTTCTTTTAAATGCCATGGAAGTAACCTCCCTGTTATCCCCAGCAGACTCTACTCCTTGTACATTGACTACTCAAGCAAACTGGACACAGAGGAGGTGTTGGTTTTCCTTTCCACCCCTCCCTACCCTACAGGGTGGACAGTGTAGCCACTGGTTGATAGAGGTACATCATGGTTTATACCAGCTAAAAAACCCAGTTGTATTCATGAGAAGTCTTGGAGTAAGTGGAAAAGGATCATCCATCAAGAAGGTTCTTAAATAATGAATGAGTCATAATTCTTTACAGTCAAAAGCAATTAATTTTCTGTATTGTAATCAGGACAATAAATCTGAAAAATCCATTTTAATGGCTCTGAATCTGAAGGTGGTGTTGCAGCTGAATTTTTAATCTTAAAATACAGGAGCAGTGAGGACTTCTGCTGTTTAAACATACAATCTTCTACCAAACAGAACAGCTTTACTGCATATTTAATAGGTAGAACGGGTTTTGTGAGACCACATGAGATTAAAGACAGCATTAGATACAGGAAATGCATTTCAAGCAGAAAGGTCCTTCCAAGAAACCTCTTAAGTGTATAGCCACTAAAATACTTGAAATATCGTTTATAAAGTGTACAAAATATTCAGAAAATCTTGCTGCAAGAAGTAGTTTTACTTATGCTTGCAAAGAGCTAAAAATATTGAGAAGCGTGTTAATGTGAAATCCAGCTCAACCCTACAGCTACTGTGTCCTATTAGGAAGCATTTCCTCTCTTTCCCACTAACTCCTAAATAATCCATCACATATCCAGAACCTCAAAAGCCATGTGCTGTTAGCTGGGACTATCAATTTCTGCCCTCAAATGGATTGCTTCAACCCTAACACCACTTTAAGTTTGAATTCTTTTAGAGAAAAAGCTTGTAAAATTAATTGAGCTCTTAGTAAAGCTAATAATGACACAATCTGCTAAGGAGGGAGAACACAGGAAAGGAGACAGGGACACATTGCTACAAGGGAATTTCCATCTCTGAAGGTACCACACAGCACTGAACTGGGGGAAAAACACATTCCCCTGCACTGCAGCCACTCTCAGCAGCTTTGCTGACAATCTCTGCTTTGAGGAAGGCAAATTTCAACTGCCCAAGCAGCCCAGCTACTCCCCAGGGGGGTCGTGCACTGAACATCCTTCAGCACACACCTTCAAAGAATGTGAGCCAGGAACAAACCCCCAAGCTGGGAAAACCACCCAGCAGGGCCACGCTGCAAGCCCCCCAGGTGTAAGCACACAGCTCTGACTTAAAGAGCAGGAGATATTAAAGCATCATCTCTGCTGTCCTCGGGAGAACACAACATGTTCCAATAAAGACCTGGAACTACTTTACTGTCCTGTCCAGCCCTGAAGCACAACATCCCCACACAACAGCAACAGCTGCTTGAAATTCTGGCTGAATAATTTAAAGATTAAAGAACAACTCCTCAAGCTTTCCAGATAGTCCTGAAGATGGAAATAGATGGAATTGCTTCCAGGTAGGACAAACACTGAGCTCAGGACCCAGGGGAGCAGGAGGCCACTGCAATGCTGACCAGAGCACAGGCAGCCAAGCTGGGGAACTCCTGATGACAGCTGGAAGCTCTCTGGGTATCAAGGATGTATCTGCAGGGTGCAGGCCTTCAAGAATTCCACAGCCAAAGGGCAGGTAGGCAGAGGAAGCCATCTCTAGACTAAGTTCTTGTCTGTGGATGCCCAGTTTAGCCCTGGGATATCCATTAGCACCATGGCAGTTGTGGGGCTTGGACATGAGGGAGCTGTGACTACATGACAGATGCCTTCTGCCTGCAGTTAGCACCCAGAAACTTCCAAAAAGCCTAAGGTTAGACATCTGATTGGGACGAACCAGAAAAAAAACCAAAACCAACCAACCAAATATGAAACCAAAACACCCAACCCAGTGAGCTCTGGCAGGTACTGCATCTTTAACATGACACTACTCCTGAACAGAACAAAAATGAGATACTTCTGACAAGTTCCCAGAGTCTGTGGTGACAAAAAACTTCTAGCAAATGCCTGTTCAACCTCTACTGAACTTTTAGGAGTTGTCTTTTCACCCTTGTCCTGGGTTTGCCAAACCAGGACAACCCTTTACTGAAACTACAAAGCAGCAGCCTCAATGTCTCACGTGCCATGAGCTCTTGCCAGGTATTCCTCCCTGCCAGTGAGTGCAGAGCAAATCTCTAGACCAGCTAAAATACCACCCACAGTTAAATTCAGCAAACACCCACAGAGCTCACTTTGTAACAACACAATGGCATCAGGACTAAGGAATTCCAGTTATTTACAGACCACTCAAAATACCCTCAGTGCTGGGAACTGCTGAACAAACTGCCTCTTCCACAGCAAGTTTTGAATTAGTCAGCAGTGTAAATATTTGTTGACAAATTTGAAACTTGGATAAAACCACCAAGAGGTGTTTCTGGAATGAATTCAAAGCCCTGCCCTCCTTCTGCAGAGCTGTCCCTTCCCAGCAGGGCCCAGGCCAGCAGCAGGAGGCTCCTGAGCACTGGCACAGCAGTGGGATCACTGCTGGAGCCGGAGCTGTGGGATGGGAGTGCTCCACACCTTCCCCAGGCCCTTCTGCCTGACAGCACACCCTAAAACACAGGGACAAATGGAAACATGGACAAAGAGGAGGCAGATTCCTGTGCACCCAGCAGATAAATCCCAGGGATATTGTCCCATCATACCTACAGCTGTCTATGGACAACAATTAACTTGACAAAGGGGGCCAGGAGAGTGTCCAGAGACACATGAAAAAAGTTTATGCCACATTCAAACGAGCTGCTGCCACCCTGCTGCAGACTGCTTCTTTCTTCTTAGTGGGCACTCCATCATTTGAATATGCCCCAATAAAGCTGCATCATCAAGAGAGGAACTTTCTGTCACCTTCTTTTAATGTCCATTTATTCAAAACCAGTAGTCTTCAGCAGGCAAATTAATAAGTGACCATCAGCTTTGGAAAGCAATTTCAATTGTTCATGCCAACATAGCTCCACTGCAGAAAGCTGCTCACTGCCATTGCCCCAACCTCAACCTGTGCTGGTACAGTCAACAACAAAACCCACTCCATCCTGCCTGGCAGTCCATCAGATACCCATGGGAAGCAGGAAAATACCAGGAAACCACTCCAAAAATATGAGCTTATGCAAATAACAGAACAACCCAATCACCCTATCCTTCTAAAGCAGTCATTATGCACACATATGCAGTTAATTAAATATAAATATATTAAAAAGGGACATTTCAGGTGGATTTTCTGTCACATTATGAAATACATGCCATTAGTGATCCCAGGGAACTAACCGAAATCAATCCAAAAATATTTAAAAATCAAAAGTAAATCTCAAAACAAACCAAATAATGGGAAGTTCACTCATGGAAGGAGTTATAAAAGAGGTTTTTTTATGACTACTTCATCCTGTTTGCTACATTTGCTTATGCAAGAGAAGCATTTTTAACTACTGACAGTACTAGGATTAAATGACAAGTCCACATACTTGATCCAGATTGTTCACAGGCACAAGGTGAAAAATACAATAAAGAACATGAACAGGTTTTAGTGAGCTGAGCCAGGAAAAAAAAAATCATCAAACCCACAGCCCTTCTGAGCAAAAAAGGGACTTATTTTGTGATTATTAAAACAATTTCTATCAAGGCAAGTACACAAGCTGATTTCTGCTCTGACAAGTGGTTTGGTCACTTCTTTATGTAATGCAGTTATAAACAAGAGAGACCCGTTTTACTTCTGTTATCAAAACCATTCCACTGCCTTCAAACCAAATATTTCAAGTTAGTAACATACTTCCAGTTGCTTCACTAATTAAAAAAAAAATCTCCAAAAATCTTATTTTCTCATAGGAGAGCTATAATTTGCAACTTCAGTCTTGCAGTCTGTTCCTAATGAAAAAGAAAAATCAGGAGAGCACACAGGTCTTCTTCCACATTTCACAGCATCTTTTAACTTTAATGGCAACTGACCAAAAGCTTCAGGATTGCTCTGGGCTAAAAATGATTCCTAAGCCCTGTAACTCAGTCTGGAAATCCCACTCAAGGGCAAAACTGGGAGCAGCTAAAAACACTGGGCCTGGTTTGTAAGAATTCACATCTTAAGAACAACCAAATGTAGCTGTCCCAGCCCTGGAAGTATCCATGGCCAGGCTGGAAATAAGGCAAGAAAGGAATGTGTGCACCCAGTGAAACCAGGGTCAGGTTACATGGGAAGAACACTGAGATGCTGCTCTCCACTGTAGGTAGAAAATCCATGTGGACAACACTCAACTGGACCTGGAGCTGCCGGAACTGTGGGGAATAATAACAATTTTCAAACATATTAATGGCAAAAGGCAGTGTAGAAACGACTTCAATGTGCTCCAGGGTGAGGACGACCACCTCACAGACAGGGACAGGGAAAGGCAGAGGTGTTTAATGCGTTCTTTGCCTCTGTCTTCAACATTGATCACAAACCAAGGAAGTCCCAGTGCCCTGAGCTGGAGGACAATGACTATGACAATCATCAGCTCACCAGCTGACCCTGAAATCATGCAGGATCTGCTGCTCCAGCTGGATCCCTAGAGAAACATATGGGGGCCTGATGGGATTCATCCAAGAATCCTCAAAGAGCTGCTGATATCATCACAAAGCCTCTCTTGATGATTTTGGAGTGGTGTTGGGAATCTGGAGAGGTCCCAGCTGACTGGAAGCTGGGGAACATTGTCCTGATTTTCAAGAAGGGCAGGGAGGAGGATCCCGGAAATCCCAGGCCTGTCAGTCTCACTTCAATGCTGGTAAAGTTACAGAGATTATTCTGGGAGGTGTTGAAAAACACCTGGACGACAACAGAGGCACAAAATCAGTCACAACCAGCATGGCTACAGGAGGGGAAAGTCCTGCTTGTCAAACCTGATTTCCTTCTGCAACAGGGTATCCCATGTGGTTAATCAAGAAAAGCCAATTTATGTGATCTTTCTGGACTTCAGGTTGAGGCTGGATCTCAGGGCAAGGTTCTTCCCCCAGAGGGTGCTGGGCACTGCCCAGGCTCTCCAGAGAATGGGTACAGCCCCAAGGCTGAGAGCCAGAGCTCCAAGAGCCTTTGGACAGTGCTCCAGGGATGCACAGGGAGGAGTGTTGGGGTGTCTGGGCAGGGCACTGGAATCCTTGTGGGTTCTTCCAAGTCAGGATATTCTATGATTCTGTAAGTCCTCTTTTAAGTGATGGTGAAACCGAACCTCTAAAATTACTGTCCAGTGCTATTTGTGTATTATTACTTGAGGGGAAAAAACATTACTGCAACAGCAAAAAGTAATTTTTTTTACTATTATTTGCACCTGTGGTGTGGAGGAGGAAGGGAACGGATGAAGAAAGGTGTTTGTCAGGTCTGAAAAACAACAGATTCTCAAACATTTTGTACTACTTTTATACCACTTCCAGGTAACGGATCTAGCTACCAGTGTTCTCTTAAGGCTTCTTATTGCTAAAAAGTTAATAGCATATGTTTTATGATATATAGCACAAAGATTCTATACCTCTGCAGCACATTTCTACCACTGAAGCAAAAATATCTATTTATACACATCAGTAATGGTAGGAAAGTGCCATAGTGCCAAGAAAGTCATCCTGTAACAACATACATATTTTCCCTAAAAGTGGAAAAGAAAATCCAAATTGGCAATAATACATCACATGCTAAATGTAACTTTTCATGGAACTGAATTTCCCCAGTTTCCATTACATCATGATGCTTGGGACTCTACAAGCCAGACCAGACCCAGCATTAACCAAGCAAATGTACCTGAAACCTTTTGCAGAATTGCACAAGTTTCTATTTCTTGTTCCCCTGAAGATGTTTCTTAGCTGAGCTCAGAGCCAGCTGCAGGGCTCTGACTGCCCTGGCTCAGTGTGCCAGGCCCTCCTTCCAGCAGAACGCTCAGATCACAGAATATTCTGAGCTGGAAAGCGCCCACAAGGATCAGAGTCCAACTCTCAAGTGAATGGCCCACACAGGGATGGAACCCCAAACCCTGGGGTTATTAACATCACGCTCTGACCCCCTGAGCCTGCCTCAGGGTCACCCCCTCCATGCCAGGGCAGTTCCTGACTCCACAACACACAGAGGCAGAGGAGTGTTGTGCCTCTATCTCACCCAACTCCAGATGTAAAAGATGTATTTTGCAGTGTGTCTGGCATCCTACTCCTGCAGTTTGCAATCCCATGCTACTACTCCTCCCTGCTGTGGGGTGCCAGGGCTTAGGACTCTGGCACTCCCAGCCAGGCTGCTCCCTGTCCTGGACCACAGTCCCCAGCTGCTCCCTAGCCCAGACAGGAGCAGAAAACCTGTGCTGGAAAAGCAGCAGGACAGCACCACATCACAAGAGGCCCTGGAATGGAACAGAACTGCTGATAAAAGCTCTGTTTTAAACCTAAAGTGTCTTCATGCAGCATTCAGATCAAAATGATGCTGGATCCACCCAGCCAGGTGAGATCTGACCCAGGCTGCTGTGACTGACAGCCAGGAGCTCAAGGGGGGCTGCCCAATATTTTGTCAACACTTCCAGCTGCTTCCTCTGGAGGGATCTTACTGAGTGACAGCTGGTTAAGCTTGGCTACAGGTAAATTCATCTCACTTCCAGTATGCCTGGTTAGATGGGAGAAGCAGGATAGATGGAGGAATGTCTCAGAATACCAAATCAGGGGAACAAACCACTTCTGCAGGAGCCACCAGAGACCTGCTGGGGCTGGCTAGTAATCTACCACTGGAGCTGTGTTTTTACAGGCCTGATTTTTCTTTTTTATGTTAATTAGCAACCTTATCTAAGGAATATCTTCAAGTTTTTCTTTTGCAGATTGCATGAATTAATAGATATATCCAGAAGCACGAAAAGCAGGCTACAGTTTACACCTGCAGTAATTACAAAAGCCTTGAGATATTGTAGTTTTTATCAAATTTTATATGTGTGCAAAAAGGCTTTAGAAATAGAACTAAAATTGGAACAACACAGACCCCTGCAAAACTCAAATTAAAAGGAGTGAGCCAAGGCAGCATATGCCCTTTCCAAGAGGAAGAGGATGCATTATAAATCTGGGAATAAAGCCACCTAATTCCTGGCAAGACAGCTTGGAGAAACAGATAATAAAGCAATCCTACAAATAGGGTCACAAGACATTCAAAGATAGGATTAATGTATCCTTTATTCATTATTAGAAATATAAACAGGTTTAATTTACAACAGATTTTAAAGTGTTTCCTGCAGGGGAGGGTTTCAGCACCCTTAACCTGCAATAGACCAACAGAAGTAGGTATGAAGTTGCCTTTGATAGGAAGCAATAGGCATTACAAATCAGGAACAGCAGGAAAAGCTGACTTGTCAAGAACCTCAAGCCTCAGCAGCAGAATCTCCTCTCCATCGCAGAATCACAGAATGGTCTGGGTGGGAAGGGACCTCAAAGCTCATCTCAATACCACCCCCTGCCATGGGCAGGGACACCTTCCACCATCCCAGGCTGCTCCAAGCCCTGTCCAGCCTGGCCTTGGACACTGCCAGGGATCCAGGGGCAGCCACAGCTGCTCTGGGCACCCTGTGCCAGCCCCTGCCCATCCTCACAGCCAAGAATTTTTTCCTAGTATCCCATCCATCCCTGCCCTCTGGCAGTGGGAAGCCATTCCCTGGGTCCTGTCCCTCCATCCCCTGCAAATTGTCTCTCTCCAGGTTTCCTGTTGGCCCCTTCAGGCCCTGCAAGGCCACACTGAGCTCACCCCAAAGCTTGTCCTGTGCAGGTGAACAATCCCAGCTGTGCCAGCCTTTCCTGCCAGCAGAGCTGCTCCAGCCCTCTGCTCATCCTGGTGCCTTCTGTGGCCTGGCTGCAGCAGCTCCAGCTCCTCCCTGTGCTGTGCCCAGCGCTGGGGCAGCTCTGCAGGGTCAGCATCTGTGGAGTCAGGTGAAGCCCCTGAGAAGCCAAAAGGGCTCAGAAGCAGCCTGGCCATCCAGGAGGGGGATCCCACTGAGTGCACTCAGACCAAGCCAACCTTATCCACCTCACCTCCATTCACCCAGAGCCAGTGACTCACTGGGGCACCGTGAGGGATTAAAAAGCCCAGAAACATGGTGTGCATACCTTCACTTCTCACAGAGGCCCCACCAAGCCATTATTTACTAAGCTAATTAATTAGCCAGACTCCCCTGCAGATAATAAGAATGCATTAAAGTATTTAAAATTCCAGTACAAGCCTGACGCATACAAAGTGGTTGCCCTTCTTCAAAAGAAAATGAATGTCAAAGGAAATAAGCCATTTAGGAACACTCAGCACATCTGAGGTGCAGGGGAAAGGTGGCATCACCTCAGCATCTAGGAAGAGAAAGGAAAACAAAGCTTGAGTGCTATGAGATGCCGAGGCATTTCACATTTTTATTGTATCAGCTTCTACTTCTAAAGAGATCATTAGATACGCAATTTGAATTAGCATTAGATAGATGATAAAGTAACAGCTATTCAAAATGAACAGAATTAATACATAGAACTGCAAAAACTGGCACAGAATGAGCAAGAGATTGAAGGTACTTAAGCTGACAGTAATCTGAAAAACCTAGCTGGTAAATTCAGTTTTACACCAAGAAATAAGTTGTAACTGAATCCACAGTTCACTGCAGTCTAGCACTGAAAGTACCCTTTCCTCCACACAGGCACTGCTCCAGGAGTCGGTAATAGAATCAAAGTCATAGAGCAAGTTTACAAAATGCATAAAATAATCAATCCACTGGAAATAACACCAGGAATACTCCAAGGGGATAAAAGTGCCCTGTGAACTTGATGTAATCCTGCTGTTTCAAAAAGAGTTCCTCAAGTCCAGCTGAGGATACCCATAACTTGGAGACACAGAGGAAATAGGTTTCCATAGCACTACAAAACTGACCGGAGATAAAAATTTAGAGCAAATTTGGAGAATTCAGATTCTACCCCCAGAAAGGCAGTTTTACATTTGCTGTGAAAAAGCCTTCATGAGAGCATATGGGGGGGGAGGTGTACAGGACAGGAAGGTCTGTGTAACTACCACCACCTTCTCTCCACACGCGTTCCTGACAGGCTCTCCTCACTCCACAGCTCCCACAGCAGATCCTTGAGCAAAGCAGTGAGTGAGAGCAGTGGAGAGGAGCAGGAGCACACCACAGCCAGGAGAGCCTGAACAGCAACTGCACCTGTGGCTACCAGAGAGCCACACCTGCAAACCCACCCTCCCCACCCAAGAACAACTTCTCCACGGCCTGGGGAAGACCCTGCCTTGTTCAGTGACACGGCCCTGCTGGAAGGAACATGCCCATCTTGTAGGCCAATAGCTCCAAAGGGGTCAACTGCCCAGGCACAAAGCAGAAGGGCTTTCCACTTCTTTCTCTTCAGTTATTTCTGCATTAACATCTCATTTTCTTGGCTTTTTTCAGTCCAGTGACCTCTAGAATTTGGATTCTTTGACTCCTGGAGAGATGCCCAAAAAACTCATTCTGCCTCTAAGGAAATTCACAATTTGGCATTTAAGGGGAACAGTATCAAGTGATATGGCTGCAGTCTTATTTTGTACTTGACATCAGAGCTCTCCAGTCACCTTCTTCCCCCAAACTGACTCAATACAGAGTCCTCAAAGGAGAGGTTCAAAGGCACAGTGGAAGAGAAGGTGGAGAAGGAAGAGAATGCTAACCCCACATCCTACATTCCCTCACTACACAATCCAGGAGACTGAGTGGTGAGGAGGGGATACACACATAAATCCTTTGAAAAGAGGGAAATCAGATTGAAGCCACAGATGCAGAAACCACCTGGGCAGTATCACACAGCCAGTTGCTCAGAATTAATTGCATTAATTCTGGGGTTTAGTCAAGAGGATTTGAATAAACATAATGCATACTTAAAAGTAGTGCACAGTATTGGGTTAAAAGCCATGGCGACAGCAAGTAAATGGAGGATCTGACTTGGGCACCACTAACATTCACAGCTGCAATTTATCTGCTGGGAAGCCTGAAAGGAAAAACATCCATCAACTTCCAACACCAAATACAGGACAAAATGTGTGTGCTACAAACAAGTCTCAGGGTTATCTTCCTACTCAGCAAACAGGGGCTTTTTAAGGCATCACACACCAATGTTTCAGGTAATATCAGAAAAGAAAATAAACACAAAAAAATAGCTAAAGTCTCAAGAACATAATGAGATTGGGGTCTCAAAGAAATTGCTGAAGTATCTCCAGCATTCCTTAATATCTCTGTTTGTATTTTAATTTGGGGAGAAATTATGCAACTACATTCATATATCAAGTCAACATGAGAAGAAATTTAACAGTATCAGAATTATCTGAAGTCTTGAATAGTTTAGGATAGTCAATGTTCCAACTTCTCCAAACTGCCCCTGTGTGCAGCCTCATGGCCAAATCTTCATATATCAACATATTTAAAAAGCTGCCGGCCACACTTGCAGGGAATCTTACTCCAAAGTTCAATCAATCAAAGGCAACAAAAAATACTTTAGGGTTTGTTTGGGTTTTTTTTTCAGGAATCCATCTTTTAAATACAAGGTCAAAATAAATTCCCTAAACCCCAGCAGATGAAAGGCAAGCTACAAGGATGCTCTGGAGCAGTCACAACACCCAGGACCGACCCACCTGCACCCTCATGATGCTCCTCACCTCTGTCCTGTCACTCTCACACACACTCCCATGTCACCCACACTTCCTGTGCCTCACAGACTTCACTCTCAAGACACCACACCTACAAAGCTGAACCGATCCTAAACCAAGACCCTTCTGTTTGCAGAGCTTTTCCCCCCAGAGAAGTAGCAGGCTTCATTTCCCCACATCACTCTGCGGGTTTCAGAAAGTAACTGATAACGTCAATTCACATTATCATATTCAGCAAACCACAGCTGACAGCACCTCAGGCATATCAAAGAGATTGTGAGCTGAGAAGCAATTTTTTTCTTCTGGCCACATATGGCAGCAGTGGAACACCCAATGAATGGTGAAAGCCTTGCTCCTTGACAGGCAGAGGTTACCAGGAACGCAGTGGAGTCGATACTCCACGAGCGGCTGCACATCCCACAATATTTGCATTCACTCTGACACATACAATAAAGAAAAACACTCTCCATTTATGGAAGGCATAGGTATTTGTGTAAGCCAGAACAGAACCATCTGGGTTTGTTTCTTCACTGCCTACTGCTAATTTTGCACATGCCCTGGTTTTCCCTTTGTGGCTCGATGCCAGTGCTTTTTTTAATTGGTGCTGAGAAAAATGCACCTTTTAGCCCACCTTTGCAAGGCAGCTCCTGGCCTGACAGCCTCTGGCTTTACTGCTGTCACTGTAAGGAAACTACTCTTCTAGAATGCCTATTCAGCAAAAATAATTTGTGAGAATCCAGCGTCCAAAGTCATGAAATGTTTTCAAATAGCCTGAGCAGGTTTTTAACCCTGCCATACACAAGCTGGCTCTGCTGCTTTCCCTCTAACTCCTGTCTCTCCTGCTAAAGGAATGTGTCCCTGTGTAGGCCAGGAGGAAGCCAAAGTTCTCTCCCCTATTACAACAGCTTTCCAAGATACAGCTTAAGCCTCATCCTTTTCTCAGACATGAGAAGGATTAAGTCACTCTTCTGCCTCTATTTAAATTCCAGAGGGCTGCCACTATTTGGATAAGCCACAAATGCTAATTATTCTGTATTGATTCTGTTGACTTTCTGGGACAAAGGAGGTCTGAAGCTCCAGGACATATTAAGAGCATTACAGAACATCAGCTTTCTTACACAGGATAAAACAGGTTAAGCAAGAGCAGTCTGGATAATAACATCCAGAAGAGAATATCCAGGTTTCCATCAAGACCTCTAATGCTTGTAGCAGGAGCTGTAAAAAAGATGAAGAGGTATTGGAAAGAAAAAACATGAAAGAGCACAACATGTTTTGCATGTCATGGGAGCACTGGAGAGGGGACAAACGGTACCACACAGTCACAGGGGTGTGCGTGTACATGGACAGTGACTGTTCCCCTTCTCTCCCTTCATAACCTTGTGAATCCCATCCTGCAGATGGAACTCAACCCAGAGTTTGTATTAGAACAAGGCAAAAGAAAAAGGAGAAGTTGAGGACTTGAGATGCAGGCATCTTGTTGCAATACAAGAACCATGGTATTCCAGCTTTGTAATAATTCCATCATCCATTTCCTCCAACGAGAGGAATTGAAAAGCCCAGTTGTGTGTGTAATACTTCTGCACACTGAGAGCATGATCCTGCTGGAGGCTAAAAGACTGTTTATCCACAGATCAGCAGTCACTGTGCAAACTTACATGCTCCATTCCATCCACACTCCTCCAATTTGACTTTGAGAGACTACTCAAGTATCACCAAATGGAGCTGCATTAGGGATGACTACATATTTGATCTTATGTAGGAAGATAAAGTTCAAATATTTCCCTACAAAACAGTAGAATTGAAATTAATTAAGCCATAAACCACAATGCTACAGCAGAATCCATGCACAGCATTAGAGTGTATTTATGTAAAACCACTTACAGCTCAACTAAAATAAAACACTGCAAAATGCCAACCTCCATATCACAAACAAGGGTGCACACATTATTATTGCAGGTTTTCCCTACGCCAATCTTAAATGTTAATTGATCAACATGAGATTAAGAAAGGCTGTGATTTATAATGCATTATCAGAAGATTAGAATGGGTTAACATTGGAGATGGATACATGCCCGACCAAAAAGGAAAACCCAGCTGTTTCCCCAACAGAAAACCAAAGGGTAAGGGGAAAGAAGGGGCCAGGTAGGATGGGAGCCTTAACTGCCACTCAAAGTATCCACAGGACTCAATTCCTGTTCAGAGCCAGCACTAGAGCTCAGCTCTGCTGCACAGCTGGCTGCAGTGAGCACTGTAAGTGAGGGCAGCCACCTTCCTTCTTTTACAAACATTAAGAGTCTGTAACAAAAATGCTGCAAAGCATGGAAAGGCTGCAAGGGTGAGTTCTGCTATACAAGGCAGTTCAGAACAAGTCCCAGCTGCTGTCAAATCTATTCAATTTAAGAGAGTTCTTGCTGGCAGCTCTGCACCAAAAAGCAGCAAAGGCTGAAGGCAGTGGATGGAGTGCAGCAGTGATCCAAGACTTCAAGAGACTCCTAGTTTCATACTGGAACCAGACCTGAGGCGTGAGTGCTGGGCTTTGCTGGGATTCTCTCAGGAGGCACTCAGCCAGCCATATGCTTCTTTAAGAGATGCATCTGCCCAGCACAAAAACTGTCTTGGGTCTGGAAAAGCATTCAGTACTTGCAAGTTGTGCCACTGGCATCAGTGGCTTCACTGGCGTGTGCCCCCACCCAGGGCACACAGCTGGAGCCCAAATGTGCTGCCTTCCCTCCCCTCTAGGGCTGGGCACCCCAAGTTCTCTGGGGTCTCTAAACCAGCAATTCCACATCAACACTGGGACAAGCTCAGGGAAACCACTTGGGGAGACCAGAAAAACTCTGAAGAGCTTCAAAGCCCAAAGATCACAAGGTGTACAGAATTTCACATGAGCTGGACTCTTAAGAACTTCTTTTAAGTTCCCTAAGTCCTTGTACTACTCCCTAAGAAACAGAAGGCACCAGAAGATCTGCTGAAAACCCCACAATAATTTCCAGACCTGGATGGTGTTGGGTGAACACCTGCAAGCTTGGTTCTGTAGCCCAGAAATGCCCGACTGACACAGTGTGAAGTTCTCACCATCTTCATCTGGCTTCACTCCAATGATGCTGAAACATTTACTCTACGGCAGCCTGTAAGCAGTAAACCTAAAACCCTTATCACTTCAGAAATGTTCTGTTTTTAAAAGCAGCATCTTTGTCAAAGCAATAATGTCTATGGAAATTAGGGCCCAGCATAATAGCACAGCTCTCTACTGAGCAGCAAAGTCCATGACAGGAAAAACCATCCAGGCTTTCAAACCACATCCATCACGTCAGTATTCAGGCATCTAAAACTGACAAACAATATTAAAAAGAAAGTGTAGATTATCAAGGCAGAATTTTTATCAGCATCTTTATCATCAACACAGATCAGTGTGCCATTTTAATTCACATCTATTCCCACAGAAACAGATGCTTTCATTAAAAGGGCTATGCAAGAGCCCTTTCAGTATATAGATACTTGCTATAAATGAATTTTACAGTCATGTGAAAATTCATGTGTTCCTTTCCAAGCTTGGGTCCTTGATGGGAATACAAAGCTGTGGATCAACATTATTAATAGGCAAATTCATCATGAAAACACATCTCCATTCTGTAAATTGCAAGTGTGTCAGGAGTAGAAATATCCTTTGCTGGTAGTTCTGAAGACAAATGATTTCTCCCAGCAGATATTGAATAGATAAGCCAGGCACTTTCCTGCCCAATCACTTCCAAGCATCAGAGATGCTCAGAGAAGCTTAGGAAAGAAAAGTAAACCAGTGCAATTAAGGTTGAGGAAACAGCACTTTTGTGGAGCATTACATTCCCTCAACTACACTGAACACAGACACAAGGGTGCAAACCAAGGATTTATCCAAGTTATGGGTCCACCAGGTCCAAATCCAGCAGTGTTGGGACCTTCTCTGGAGACCCCGAGATCCAAACCACACTGGCCTGCAAGAGTTCCCTGAGGCAGAGCAGGGCCACAGCCTGGGCTCAACCACCTCCCTCACCTTCAAGCTGCACCATACCCGCAGAGTTTAGGTTAAAATCTAACACAAAAAGAAACACAACCCCCACCCCCAAACAGACCCTGCTGTGGTGCTCAAGCACTTGAGGCCAAAGAGAAGATGGAACCCAGGGAAAATAAAAAGCCATCCTGAAGTGATGTGTGCCTGGAATGCCTGCTCTGAACCAGCTCCCAGTGGCTTTTCTCCATTTGCTGCCAAGCACCTCTAATGCAATCCAGACAGTCAAGGACACAGTCAGAATGTTAATATGAAAGCATTAAAATTCCCATTGAAATGGGACCTGTCAGGCTACTTTATGTAACATGATTTATCGTTTCCAAATGTAGTAACAAGGGATTTTATTGTACAAGAGCATGTGGTACACAATGGGGCTCCGGGTCCGCATTCCGCACTCGCCAAACTACAATTCCTGACAATGTTTCTGCTGGTACATGGCTGAGTTACTGGTGTGTGCATGAAAGGGGAGCTGAATGCATTAGAAATTGATGGGGTACAGAATAGACTGAAAATGAGAGCTCTCTGCACTTCCTGTGCATACTAAACAGAGCTGGACACCTCCGACCACTGCTGGCTCACAGAAAGGAGCCCAACTGTCCCCAACCCTCAGGGCTCCTGCACCAGGCAGTAAAAATTTACTGCCAAAAGCTTAAGGAAGCTTTTATTTCCAGTCTAACACGTCAGTCAGATAACTGATGTCTTCTGCAAGTTCAGGGCACACTGAGAGCACAATGGAAACTGCTGGTTACATTTCCAGGGCACAGCCTGTGCTTTCTAGCCTGCTAAACCCCAAACCCCTTCAAAGCTCGGGCTCTAAGGCACCAAATCCAGGGTTTGCCATGTGTAACACAGACCTGCCAGCACGGCAAGCTGCCCAAATCCTGTGCTAATGACACCCAGAGGGTTACAGCACAGAGCACGTACCTGTCACAACCAAGCTGGTGGATTCCTGCGTCAGTGACACACTTTCTTGCTTCTCAAATACAGAAATTTTTCAGCTGTAAGCCCACTGGGGATTTTTTAATGCATTTCAGAAGTTTAGATATCTATGTAGTTTTCACTGGAGTTGTTAACTTTGAGGCAGAACTGCGTAGCACAGTACAGAAAAGCAGAGATGTTGTACCTCCAGTGGGAAAGGAATCTCACCAGCTGCCAGCACAAAGGCAACACCAGGATAAACTGGTAGCAGTGTCAAAAATATACAGCTTCATCCTCTTTATTTGGAGCAAACTGCAACAGGTCAATGTGCACCCACACAAGATAACGGAGTTAGACCCAAAAGACTGCTTCCATTGTATTTTCTGGTATTTCTTACAAATTTCTTCATCGATTGCACTATTATCTTGACATCATTCAGTTCGATGCTCTGCTCTGCCCTCTTGCCCTGCCTAAGTCTGGAATCGATGTTCAACTAAACTCAAATATACTTTGAAATTTCTTTGTTTAATTAATAAAATACACACCAAGTATACCTGACTGCCACAGATCATACAAAGATCTGAATCTTACCACCTGTGAGTTATATTACAAACTTAGCTGCAACTGCAGCAATTGCATTCCAGGCAGCTGATCCCAAAACCAAGACCGTGGACTACTCTGCTTTTACAAAGCTACTCAGAACTGATAATGAATTTAGGACTCCCTCTTCCAGCTTTGCCACTCAGCACCAGCAGCAAGAAGCAAGCTTACTCCAAGTAATAAAACCCAAATACAAATAGGCATCCATGCTATTTCCATCCAGGAGGGATCTGCTATGCAAGTTGAAAAAAAGGAAAACTATTTTCTGTTGGAATTTTGAGAAGTGAGCAAAAGTCATAATGGAAAACAGCTCTCCCCAGGCAAAGTGGAAGAGGAGGGGGAACAGCTAGAGAATCAGAAGCTAGAATTAAGGGATCAACAGTTGGGATTTCAAAGAATGTAGCTTATAAACCAAGAGGCTGGGTCACGAAGTGGCCGATGAAGTATGGTGGACATGGGTAATGAAAGCCCATCTCATTTAACATCCACAGAAACAGACTCCTGCCACTCCCATGACTTCTCTTGACATTTTCAAGAGCAGCCCAGCTTGGTCAGAAGTGCCTGAGCTGCAGACTGCCAGCACTGGGGCGATATTTGGGGTAAGATAAATTAAACAGCTCCCTTGTTCCTGTCCTTCTGCGTGCAGGACCCACTACTGACCACTGTCTGACAGGATGCTGGCCTTGATGTAAAGGATTTAGTATGACCAAGCTGCTCTTGAAAACGGCAAGAGAAGTTGTGTTAGATGAAAAAGGAAATCATACACACACCAATCTAAGAAAAAGGGGATTCAAACTTCTGTAACAAACTACCGAACAAGCAAATCTTGCCCTTCTTTTAAGGGCATAATCACAGGATTCATCACTGTGCCAGCAGATGCAGTGGGGGTCAAGAGATTCTACAATTCAGTTTATTGCCAAAAACTGTTATTCAGCTAAAAACTTCTGCCACACTCCATAACACAGCCTCCAATGCTCCCAGACTTTCAAGGACAAAGAAACAGTTAAACTCTGGCTCCAAAATACTAAACTTTGAGTTACAAACTGTCTAGAAAACAGTCTTCTTATTGCCAGAGATCAGAAAGAAAGCCCAAAAGCTAGAGGAAGTCACTGAAGAAAAGGCATTTAAAGTTAAAAAGGAAATCTGCCTCAAGACAGGCCTGTGCTTCAGCCTTTCCAGCGTATTCCTCATCCAATCTTCTCTGAATTTTTACACTTTGCCAATAAATACCTCTTACTATAGCACTTGGACAGGATTTACGATGCACTGCAAGTGCTGTGCAATTAACAGATTTAATGCCCAATTCACTTCCTCCTTCAAAGGGAGACTGCAGGAAAGCATCCCAGGAGTTGTGGGTATATCATACATATACATGAAATGACATTTCCTCTGCCACTACTCTAAGTCAGCACATCCCTACTCTTCCTGCAGATGTATCAAACCATTTTCACTGTTAAGATTCCCAACTATTAGTCATTCTTCAGCTTAATCACAGAGGGGTTTACAGTATGGATTTTTACACACCATCCCACATTTTCACCATAATTTATCAATTGCTTTTTCCACTCCATTTCACTGAATTTCTAATCTCATTTCCCCAACTACACTGTCTACAATCATAACATAACAGTGACTTTAAAAAATGCAGTATGCTCCACTAATTTCACAATGTGTTAAAGGAGATAACAGAGGGAATACATTCCTTCCATCTCAGCACGATTACTTTAACTTGCCTATCAGAGACAAAAGCACATGGCTGAGGAGGACAGGCATTGCTGTGAGGGGAAGTCAAAGCTCTGCACTGTCACATGGCTATTGACCAACTTTCAATGAGACAAATGCCACCAACTCCTCCATGCAAGACCAAGCATTTGCCTCTTGCACATGTTTAATTACCCTTTGGTGGCTGCTCCATTCGGAATCATGCTGACAGGGTTCCATCCAATCCAGCAGCATGTTTGAGGGATTATTGCTGATGCTTCATAGATTCATAAAACACCCTGCTCAAAGGAGTTTTGAGTGGCACAACTCCGTGCTTTGCTTCCCAGCTGCAGTCTGAAGTTCTACAAAATGTCAATGCTGAGCACAAGCTACTTTCACAAGCAATTAAGACAGACTACATGAATACCTAGCTCAGCCCGCAGGCTACATCAGACTTGCCTTTCAGTTTTGTTCAATTACTTTGCCCTTCTCTTTGGTAAACAGAAATCCTTGTTTTCCTTTCTCTCTACCACACACTGCATCTGTTCTCCAAATTCCACCACCCCAACACACAACCCCTGGACTAGTTTTACTCTATGCTGAAATCACTTTTGCCAAAAGATTTGAAGGTAAGGTACCTAATGCAGCAAGGTGTTACTGTCTAAAAAAGGTATCTCTGAACTCAGTTGCACCTCATACCAGTTCAAAAGCATTACATAAGACCTCAAGTCCTCGATTTCTTCAGACAGTTTTACTTGCCACAGTGCTACAAGCCACAGAATTTGCTTAAGTTGTTGCCATTTCTGCAACTTTATTTCTGAAATCAGCTTTAACAGTATTGAAATTTTACAGTTGTATATAGTCTCATCTATAATCTTATGATACCCTGATCTGACCTCTCAACACAGCCAATTATTCAGCTTAAAACCAACCGAAACAAGAGCAATGGAGGGGAAGTCAGTCCTGTATTGCACCACAATGCCCTCAAATGCAGAAGCTCATCCGCATGACATGACACTTACTCCAACCAGAGAAACGCTCTCAGGCTTCAAACGCTGTGCACACATTCAGTGCCTAAACACTGGAAAAGAACTGCTCTGAGCACAATATTTACACCAAACTGCTCTCAGATTTTCTACTATGGATTGAACTTCATGCATCACTTTTACTCAAATTGAGTAGCAACAATAATCAACTTGATTCTGACAATTCATGCTTTCAGATACAAAGATGACAGTTAAAGTTTCCAAGAGTCAACAGAAGTGAAGTAAAACTTTTTGCATAAGCCCAGTTAGCTTATGTAAACCAAGGTTTGAATTTCTCTACAAAACAATGTCAACAGTCATAAAACAGAAATAAAAGTAGCGTCAAAGGGTTAACACTTAATGATGGTAACACTTGTCGGGTTAACACTTTATGATGATAACATTTGTTTGGAAGACTGGAGAACAATTTTAAGGTAAGTATCACTGGTGATTTAAGTAGGTTTCATCCCACTTCATTACAAACCTTTCAGGACCACTTGTTACTGTTCGGGACAGAACAAACCAGCTTTGAGGGACATGGCTTCAGTCTCAGAGTTTCACCCCCAAAGTGAGCCAGCAGATCAGGGTACTCACATTGCCCATGTACTCAGAGCTTCAATTTTGTGTTTTAGCTGATGCCATGGAGTTTCACCCCCAAAGGGAGCCAGCAGAGCAGGGTACTCACATTGCCCATGTACTCAGAGAGCAGGTCCTGCAGGGCCTGGCGCACGGCGTTGCACTCAGCCACGATGCGCTCGCGGCGGTCGTCGCGCGTGCAGGACGAGTCTGCCATCAGGGCTGCCCCACTGATGATGCTTTCCAGCCTCTCCTCCAGGGACGGCCGGAACCGCTCCTCGCTGAACGTCGAGGGGTCCACGATGATTTGTTTCTAGTAAGAGCAAAAGTTCTGCAGATCAGTCACCAGCCCAAGTGATGCCTTATAATTTAGCTTTTATGTTTTTCAAATCCTGCAATGCTTTAGAGTATAATTCTAAAACTCCTTATTAGAGTGTTAGCTACTGACTCCACATTTTGGTCAAACAAAACAATTCCTCCCTGGGTCTGGAACTCAGGGATATCTTACTATCTCAGGCCCCAAGAGATGCAAACAACAGTGAACTGGGTGGGGGGGGAACTTGGAGTAAATGACTTCATTACCTGAAGCTGTAATTGGAGGATTAAACCCTGATAAGTAAAGGGACCAAACTTATAATTGTCTGAAAAACTCGTGACTATTGTCCATTTTTGGGTGTAGTCCCTCTCAGAGGCTTTTGACTGCCCAATGTGTACCTATTGAAGGCCTTCAATAAATACACACTTTTACTCTCTTCATTTTGTCCAGACTCTGTTTTAGGTCGCCACTCTAAGGCATCAAAGCAGCGCATTACTGTTAAGTCATGCACACAACCAACACTTAGAGCAACCCCCGATCAGGCCTTTAGAGGCAAACAACACCATTTTGGCACTTAGGAGGATTTTCATGAGTAGTTTTGTAAAATTACCAAGAGGTTTCCCAGCAGATTATATTGCTACTCATTTCTTGTGCTGCTTTGACAGCTAAACAAAACTTGGCCACAGGAAGCCTTGTTACATGAATGGCAAAAATCAAATGTGCCAGTAAAAATAAGGTTCAAAGTACAGAACTCTTCCTAATGACATGTCAGTTTGGACGGGCCTTCACTAGTTAACTTGTCAGATATAATTATCCCATCATGAACAAGAAAACAAACATTCAAAATTAGCTCTAGGTATTGTGTTCTGTTGCCCTACTTTGCAGAGTCTTTTTTCTCTTCAGTGTTAGGCAGGTAAATACAACTGTGTTCTCGAAAATTCTCCAAGTGAAACATCAAAATAAAGGTTTCAAACCACACAGAAATTAATTTCTTCATGGCAGAAAATTACCACAGGTTTCTCTTGCCAGAGCATTAGCAAGCACAGCTCATACCAAGAGACTCGGGGCTGAAACAGCAGCACTGATGTACCTGCTCTTGAGGGGCCAACACGACCACCCATGGAAGCTCCTCAGGAAGAAGCTGAACAGTATTTATCACCTTGGAGTACTTTTGGGTTGTTTGTTTAAAAAGGTCTCTAATTTAATAAAGAAAAATCATTTGGACATTTCACAGTTTGGTGGTTGGCTTAGGGTTTGGTTGGGTTATTTCAGGGATGGAATTTTTTAATTCTAAAACAAGCCCCAAAGCTTTTTGAAATGAGAATTTTCTCAGCCAGTTTTTGTTCAAGCTAACCTCAGCAGCCACATCACAACCCCCTCCTCCTGCCAGCCAGCACATTTCCTATCCCTGTGGATTAACCACGCAGCCATCACAGCAGGATAAGAACATGGCATGTGCTCTCCAACACACTCTCTCCTCATTCTTCCTGAGACTTTGAGCCATTGGCTGATACAGTGGTAGTGTGCAGAACTGCACCATCAAAAAAGAGATAACAATCAGCTTGATATCTTCTGGTAGCCATTTCATATTTTACCATCACCGGAGTATCTGGGGGCATGTGTGCTCAAAGCCTCTATTACAGGAGTGTAATAACACTCAAGCAGTAGCAGGAAATGAAGTGCAGGGATAACATCTGCCAAGAACCTTAACACATTTGTTTTGTCAGCCTCCTTTGGCAGGGATAAGACAAAGATATCGTGAAGCCGGCCTGCTGATCAGGCACTGCTGCTATTAGAGAGCCTCACAAAGTGGAATTAAAAGCCCAAAAAGCTTCATGTGAACTGCAACACTCAGAAAGTAGTCTGCAGCTGTATGCTGGAGAGTTTGTACAGTAAAATAGGGTGATCTATCAGAAATCCCATTAGCTGGTTTGAGCTGTACAAGCCAATCCACAAACTTGAACTGAATTGCTTCTTCACTGCCAGCCCGACACGGTGCTGTTGCTGCAGGGCTGCCTTCCCCTCCCACAGGCACCTGTGAGAGCCTGCAGCCCCTCAGGGCTAACCTGAGGCACACTCTGAAGGTCTACTGAGCATCATGGAATTTCAGAATTTCAGAAAGGTAAACTCAAAACTGAAACCAGTCACAAAGATCAAGACAGCCATGACATCCTCTTGTTACCCAAGAGATCACAGGGAAAGGCATCCCACTAGCCACAGACAGAACTCAAACAGAACTTTATCCTGGCAAAATACACATGGCAGATAGGGAGGAAAAAGACTGGTAAGAGCTAAAAGGAGAAAGTAAGCAAAAGCTGGCAAAACCACAGCTATAAACACTTTTTGAGTGATGGCTTTGCAATATTAAATAAAGTTCCGGAGTAAGTTAGTGCTACAGTTTTTAAAATTCAGAGGCTGAATCAGGTAGACACTGAATCCTGGCTTCAAAAGGAAAGAAATCTCAGTAAAAAATGCATGGCTGTCCTCAGCAACGTGCTAAATGCAAGATAAAGAACATGACAGATCAGTACAACATATCAGTGTGAAATGACTTCATTTCCAACCAAAGATCATATTAAAACTTCCCACTTCATGTTCCTCTCAATAGGTAGTTTCAGCAATTCCAAATACATGATTCACTTCTAATAAATCACTTCTGTCACCTCCAAGAATACATTACATAAATATATTATGAAATAATCAATTTCAAACAAACCATCTAATGTAGCAGTAGGCTAACTGCTATTTCAGAGGTAGTTTAACTTGACAGCCTTCCATCACCAAGAACCACATATATAACTTTCTATATTCCATCAACCCTAGTTTGGAAAATGGCTTTTTTAAAAAAAGCCTACTTTGCCTACAACTTGCTGCACTTCAGTAGAAAATGATCTTCCGAGCAACATCAATAAACACAAGCTGCGGCCAACAAACCAGGTGAACAAACAGGAGAGCCAGAGGGGTTTTTCACAGCAAGGTTCCAACTCACATCGAAGTTGTTGAGGGCGTAGGCCAGCTCTCCACCCCCTCCCTGCTGCTGGGCAGCTTCGTCCGAGGCAGTGGCCTGGGCGGCGTTGGAGATGCCGCTGACCGCCTGCTGCAGCTGTTTGTAGATCAGGTCCCTGTTGGCTTTGTAGGCAGCGACGTCGGGGTGCTGCAGGCAGGCCTGGGACGCCGTGTACAGGATGGGCACGTTCTTCTGCAGGATTCCTCTGGCTGCCGCCATCTGATCACGGTGACCCACATCTTTCAGCTCCTGTTAGGAAAATTAATGGGGAAAAAAAAGGCATTCGAGATCAATGCCCACATTCAACATCCATGAGCTGTCTCCCTGCATTTTCAAAGGACAGGCAGGTTCTTTGCCTCAAATCCGCTCAAATCTGTCTGCTGAGTATTCCTATCCTTAAGGGCTCAACTAATTGCAAAACACAACAGCTTCATAAAGCCGAAAAACAACAACACTGCAGGGCAATTCACAACACCACAATTCAAAATTTGACGTTGGATTTTTGTTCCTCTGCAGCAGAGGGCCAGCATTTTAAAAGCTGTCCTGTCTTGCACTTGCAGATGAGAAGCAAGATCATCTTTAATTTAAACTCCCAGGCTCACAACCAGAATGTTTTCTTTAATCACACCTAGAAGATGGCATTTACTCTCCTCAAGAGACTCAGGTACTTAATTTCAGAAGAACAAATATATCATCTCATTCAACTTCTTGTTCACCTCCAATGAGACAAAATTAATCCAATGACTATAATTACCACTAATTCAAGATTAGTGAGCAAGTCCTAAGTCTTTTTCCAAACACTCTGTGCTGTAATTCTCTAAAGCACCATCACCTCTGTTTTGGAACAGAGCACCATGATCAGATAAAGCCTCTGAGTCCAGCACAAGCAGTAAGTTTATAAAAGGAGGAACAACGACAGTTATTAGAAGCAGCTGCATTTCAAAGTTACCTCTTAAATCTAAAAAAGAGGCAGTAAAAATGAAGATCAGGACAGCCGTACTGGGAAAAGGGAAAAAAACTCTGTCAGACTCTCTAAAACGAATGGGCAATAGGTGACCTCTGTAAGGTACACACTGAGCAGGGAGGGCACTCCAGGCAGGCACAGAGATTTACAGATTTTGTACAACCACTTCCCATAGTGTAGAATAATCCATCACAAAGCAGTTTTAGAGCATTTATTGCATTGCCATCACAACCCAACTCCCTTTTACTGCAATCAGATTTGAGATACGTAATCAACTGGCAATCTCTTTTTGACTGTACCCAGCTTATTTTCTAAGACAAATCTGTGCAGAAAAACCCAAGCCGTGTCAGAGGTGCATAAGCAGTTTTGTTTTGTACACATCTTCAGAACAAAGAGGCAAAAAATGCTCTAAAAGAATTATGCTATTTCTAATAACCTAAACTGCTCACACCTCTGCTTTCTTCTGAAAACTTAACTACACAAGAATGAATCACACCAGTGCTGTTGAACAAAACAAATTTCACGCACAATTTAAGGCTAAGTACAAGCTATCCAAACACAGAACATACCAACAGCAAACAGGAATTTAAACCCTTCCTCCAATGGACATTTCAGTGCAAGACCAGTGAGCAGCACCACTCACTTCCTTGAGAAGTTGTAGCTGTGCCCAGGCCTGGCTTTTGCTCCCTGTGCACACGGACACATTCAATCCATCTGAACACAAGAGCAATGGGGTCTAGTGGAGAGTGTCCCAGGACTGGGACTCAGCTCCCTGTCCTCACCCACACCTGCACTGCTTCAGAATGGGAAATGCAGCTCTTGGGCAGCAGCACATCATTAAGGCACTAAAACACTGACATAAATAAATGCTTCTATGAATAAATTCCATCAGAAGCAGCACCTTACAGCTAAGCACACTTTTCTTGCTTACCAGGCAAGCTCACAGTTTCTAAACATGGCAGAGCACAACAAAGTACTCAGCAATAATGTAAAAAACAAAAAAAAATTGAGTATAAAGTATTAACAGAATAGGCACTATCCAAGAACAGCAAGGCTGCCTTATCTTGGAAAAGAAAAATAAGAATAAATATACAGAAGTAACCACACTATACCTGTTGTCTTTTGGCTGCCATAATGTTAAGCTTGTCCACTTCTGGTTTGAGGGCTTTGTACTGGATACCCAAGTCCTGCTCTGTGCCAGCATTTCTTAGTTTCAAGATACCATCTTCCACCTAAAAGAATATATATTCACATATTTTTCCAAGCAATACAGTCCACAGGTCAGGAGGTAGTTCAGAATGTATTTCATGGCAGACAGAAAAAGCAATCCTCCTCTGCCCCCTGTTATTCTTTGCAGAGAGACACTTTAAAGGCTAATAGGATACGGTCCTTAGCTACTATTTCATAGTCACCAACTACCAGAGACAAGTACACACATCTGAAGAGTATGAAGGAGTCCAGGGCCTTGGCAGAGACACAGTATGGCCAAAGGGCACACAGAAGAGTCCCCAAAACTCATTTACAAAGGAAGACCCAGCATCCATTGTCATTTCACTTCAAATTCTGCACAAACCAATCACCCACCCTGTTGCTCATGGGAATGAAAGGCTTCCTCAAACAGCCCACTTTCGTTTTTATTTAGCCTGCCAAAGTTACTCATCCTGAGTAGCTGCAAAGGAGTACTGGTTATAAGAAAGCCAGATTCTGTAAAATGAAGGCTGTCTCTCACCTGCAGCTTGGGCCAGGGCTCAGTTAGTTTCTGTACTGAAAGTTCAGAACAGAGTGCAGCTCAATGTCAAAAACTACTGACAGTGAGCATAAAAGTGAGTGACACACGCCCACTACACACATTCTGCTAAGAGGAAAAATCCCCAGACCCTCCCCACACTCTGCTGAGAGGAAAAACCCCCAGAGACCCCTCCCCACACTCTGCTGAGAGGAAAAGCCCCCACTCTCCCCACACTCTGCTGAGAGGAAAAACCCCCAGACCCCTCCACTGCAGAAGGGAGCCGCTGCCAGCACATGCCCCATGGGGTCACACACACAGCAGGCACCTGGCAGAGCACCCCCGGCGTGCCAGGCACAGCAGAGCCCCACACTTACAACTTTGAGCTGAACAAGCAGCTTGTAGACGTCTGCCATGTCAGCCAGGATGAGCAGGCGGGTGACGGCGGAGAGCAGGGCGCGTGCAGCCCGCACCATGTTCCCACGTTTCACTGACGAGCAGGGGTCATCTGCAAACTCCCCTGACGCACTCTTCATCAGGTCACCTGCATGGGGGGAAACAGGGGCTGGCTTCAGCATCACACAGCAGCAACCCAGCCACTGAAAAGGTTCCTAAGCCAACCTGAGTCTAAAACAAAACGTTTTGTAAAGTACGGCTAACATTACTTGTGGTTACCTCTAAATACAGCTACCATATGGCATTGGGGCAGAAGGGCTTGTGCAAAGAGGAAGGGCTGGGAAATCACATTTTGGTCCTTATTTCCATTTATACAGGTGTTTCAGCATGCCAGAATTCTCTAGAGAAGTGAATTCAGCACGCCTTTGCAGGGCTGCAGTTATTTCCCAGGCTCCGATGCTTTCAAAGCCTGAGCAAAAGCTTTGATTTGTGTGCGTGTAGGAGTTAAGCAGAAAGCAGCAGAAAGCCCTGTAAACACACAGCGAGCTGCCACAGCTCCTGGGACCGTAAACAACTCGGAGCGATGACCTGGCTGGATATGCCCTGGTTGGAATTCAAAGCCAGGCAGCGCTTCGTAAAACGCTTCAACATTTCATAGCCTGTGGGGCTGCATCTGGTGCAGGAGCAAAGAATTTGGGTTTCAGATGGTAACAATGCCATTGGTTAACTATGAAAAGCAAAGGCCACTTTGCACAGCTAGAGCAATTCCTACAGAAGGCATTCACAAAGCATAAAAGTAAAGCCTGCATATAGTCAGAGGAGTAAATTCTGGATTTCTTCCTCACTTTTTGGGGCAGCTTCCAGTACCACAGTTCCTACACAGCAGTAAGTTTTGGAATCCACATTGTTATCCTTGGATCTCTCTGCATCTCAGAAACACTGAGAAAACAGCTAGGACTCAGTTTAGGAAACGTTAGGTCAGGGATGTGCAGGCAGCAAGAGATGGCCAGAAAGCAGATTGCTATAGCTGGCTGCTTTTTCAGAGGCTTCCCAAAAACCTGTATGAAAAAGCATCCACATGGCCAAATGCTGAAATAAAAATAGCCTGTCTCAGATGAGAATTAAAAGCTTCCACCAGTGCTTGACAAGTGACAGCTGACAGTGAGTCCCATGGAGCCCCCCACACCAAACTGGGCAAGGGCTGCACCAAAAACCTCTCTGTGATGTGGTCCCAGGAGGCTTCCACTTATTTAACAGCTTATTTTTAACTCCTCAGAAATGCCAACAGCTGGAGAGCCTGGGGTTAACCATCCTCATACATAATATCTTGCCCAGAAAGTTTTTCCCACCCAGGCACTCTACACCTTCACAGCTAAATTCAGCCCAAGCACAGCTGCCAGCCTGCCCAAGCAGCCACATCAAGATACTCGATTTTGTTCAAATTCTCCCCTCTATGTAACACCCTTCCATCATCTCAAATAATACAACCAAGAGTGGGACAGAACATTTTAAGATAAAAATATGCTACTTCTGTACTGGGACACTGCAAAAAAGCTTCTGTCCAAGTACAGGCCAGCTCTGAATATCAACCCAAAGCTGTTCCCCCTACACAGCTTTGGGGAACACAACTCATTACTTTAACAATGGTTGAGAACTCCAGATTTCCAGATGGGTGAGAGATGATGTACCACCAATGCTGAAAGCTTCAAACAGCCAGGAGATTACAAAATCCCAACACAAAATCCCTCTTCTGCAAGAGGCTAATAATAAAAGTCATCACCACAAGTATGAAATCCATTGACAACCTCAGAATTTAAGGATGTGTACTTACAAGAGCATGAAGTAACTCAATAAAGGGGAATGGCTTCAGAGTAGGTTTAGATGGGATACTGGGAAGGAATTCCTCCCCGGCAGGGTGGGCAGGCCCTGGCACAGGGTGCCCAGAGCAGCTGTGGCTGCCCCTGGATCCCTGGCAGCACCCAAGGCCAGGCTGGGCACTGGGGTCTGGAACACCCTGGGATAGTGGAAGGTGTCCCTGTCCATGGACAGGGGTGGAACTGGATGAGCTTTAAGGTCCCTTCTAATCTAGGAAATTCTCTGATATGCCAGAACCCAAACTGAGTACAAATATTTCCTTCCTTATTTACTTATATGTAAAATTCCCACATTTTCAACTCCCAAAATGTTGTTTTCATTTATTTTCTATTTAAAACAACTTATTGAAGGAGCCACTTGTTTCACGTGAATCTCAGAAATTGCTAACAAAGTTAAAACCCAAAATTATTCTCTATCCATCTCTTAAATTGCAACCTTTCAAGCCAGTCCTAAAATAAAATGCTATTCCCTTTTATTTTAACAAGAGATTTTAAAAGATTTAGTGAGTTTCAAACAGCTTGTCAGGGTGTCAAAAGATAACCAGCTTCCCAAAATTAAAAGCAGATTATATTTAAAGTTGTTGCATATATATACATTTCTGCCAATTAAGGGAAGATGGCTTTCAGATTCTTTTATAAAGGGAAAGCACCCTGGGGTAGTTCTTTTAGCTGGATTCAGAGGGCAAGAGGGCACTCTGGCCTGGCCTCAATATGCAGGTACTGCATTGTGTGTGCACATCAGCAGTTCCAAGGGGATCCAGCACAATCTTCCCATTTTCAACACTGAACACAGGTAAGACTACCACTTTGTGGGAAGGATTTTAAGAGTTAAAGCAATGTGGTGGAGAAGAGTCCAGCTCTGAGACTCAGATTATAAAGCTGGTACAAATTCTTACCTGAATAGTCTGTTTTTCCAATATAATCTTAGATCTTCATTAGATATTAGAAGGGAAAGAAAATAAGAGTTGAGAAGAGGCAACAGTAGCCATCCTATGATCTTGTCAATAAATCACCATGAATTCAATTAAATGCAACAGAACAAAGCTCATTTTAGAAATGGTCAGACTCTAGCCCATCACAAGAAAATTCAAATTTTTTAAGTCTCTTTCCCCTCACATCCACAGGGTGTGATAGCACTTTCAGGCAGCACTATTTACCCTGCTCCCAGCATGGAACACTGGGACAGAACTTGCTCCACACCACCACTGACAGGAGGGCACAGCAGCAGGCAGGATGGGCCAGGCAGGGACAGCCAGGACACACTGGCACTGCTGCTCCTCTGCCAAGCTGGAGATTGATGCCCACACATCACCTCATACCCTCCAGCACTTCAGTTCCAAGCTGGCTCCAGGCTGCTTTGCCAGCAGCGCCAGCAACACACCAGTGCCACCAGGCCATCCCCTCCTGCTCACAGCACCCCAACACACTTCCCCAGAGGCTGCCATTCCTCACCAAATGAAGGCAAGAAGGAAATCAGTTTCAAGTCTCTATTGAAGACTTGAAATCAATCAAGTCTCTACTGCTCTGTGTACTGAAGTCCTACCTCACCAAAAACACCACCTTCAACACCCAGCAGTCACAGTGGGCTGTCCTGGCTTTCTGCTCTAAAGGATGAGGCCCTACATCATCTTTTGCCATATCAACACAAGATTTGATGCTTCAGATAATTTCTTAAGCTTATCTTCAATTAAATCCATATACTGCCTACAACACTCCTACAGTTTGCCAAGAGCCACCTCAGAGCTCCCTCAGGTTATGGCTTTTTAAAGTGGTACACTCCTAAAGCTTTGTTGCAGGAAATGAGCTGAACTAATTGTACCTTTCTAAGAAATTCAGCTAACTGGTCACAACAGAATTTTCAAGTTGAATTTTCCAAAAAGAATTCAGTATTTAACTTCAAGATGTTCCACAACTGGCCTCCTCCTGTTCCTTGGAAGTCCTTAAGCCAGACATCCTCTGTGATGCACAGCTGAAAAAACTGTTTTCCTTTTTCATAGTGCATCTCACTGTTCAGTTTTGAAGAACCCTTCACTTAGAAGCATAAAGCAGAAGGACACTGAGCTAAATCAGCTGGTTCATTCCCCTTCATTTGCAACCTGAGCCATCAAAGCATTCATCCCTTCTCCTACCTCAAAACGTATACACAGGCTTAGGCTTTTTAACGTTAAGCTTTAATTTTTGGTCTGTTGTATAAAGTTGCCATAGAAGATAACAACAGGAGAGCACGGTGACTTCCCTGGATCCCCACAATCACACACAGAGACAGAGAGCTGTAGCCATAACCATTCCAGGGAATCAGGAACAGCCCTGCCAGTCTGACCCAAAAGAAATTTCCTTCTTGAGCCCAGTTTGGAAGCTGCCTCAGCGCCAAGCACTCCAACATACAGCGAGACCCACAGGGAGTCTGCAGTGGGCAGCAAGGCTGGACAGGAACAGTGTTGCACCTTCTGTTACCCAGCAAACCTCTGATGGCAGAAATGCCTTTAACAAACACTACAACAATGCTGAAATTCAAGATTTCAGAAAACATTAAATGATTTCCCAATACCAAGTCTTTCCTATAATCGCAGCAAAGTCTATTCTGGAAAACACTTTGATTCTTATCTCCTTATCTTTCTGCTCAAAACCTTTAAAAGTTTCATTGTTTTATAAGAAATCAAAGTCCAAAGCTTTAAAGGGCCAGGATATTTTACTGTAGGATATTTCATTAACTTGCTTGCTGTAATTTATTCTTCCATTATAAAAACCAAAAAAACTTAGAAGATCCACTTACATTGATTTAGTAGGCAGCCATGCTATTATTCATTCAAAATAGCTCTTTTCAGTTCTTTGTTTTTACCTCCAACAAATGGGATTTTATGAACAAGCATGCTCACTAAAATCATGTACTCTCTCAATCTTCTTCTTGCTAGGCTAAAAAAAAAATTTTTAATTTTCTCTGATGAGACAAGTTATCTATTGTCCTAATCATCTTCATAATCCCTGTCTACATTCATTCATCTTTTTTTATTATGGTAACTAAACCACTCCCTACTCTAAATAGAGGCATTATTAATGCTATTTTCCTGTCCTCCACTGAAGATTAATTATGCTCTATATCTATAATCCCACTGCTGCTGCCAGCTCATGATCACCCTGCTGCTGACCACAACACCCCGATTCTCCTCTCCACTCCTGCCCCTGTTGCAAAAGGCAGGTGAAGGCACCAAGGCCAGGAAGAATTGCTGAGCACACGCACAGGCTTTGTGTCACACTTTCCTTGTTTCTCCAGTTCACAAATTCAACTGACACAATATTGGGAGGCTTCTGAGGTGCACAGAGTGTACATAACCACATACATCTGGAGGTTGTATTTCCCTGCTGTTACTAGCACTGCTGAGAACTGCAATCCTCCCGGACACTGGCAGCCATAACCCTTCCCTCTGTTCTAGCTCATTTTTCACCACTTGCTTCTCATCTCCTCAAAGGCTGGTTTGATTTTTAATTTCCTCACAAAGAGGTGCTCTGCTAAACCTGACCAAACACTAGCACAGCTTTGACCCCTGGTTGTGTTGCAATTGTGTCTGCACAGAGGATGGTGGGCACCACCTGTGTCCAGGAGATTCACTGCAGTCTGACACGGCACAGCCATCTCGTTTACACCAGAATCCACAAAAGCTGCAAACAGCAAAAACGGAGGAAGTGAAGCAACATTAAGGCAGGAAATTATTTCACTCCAGCACCTCTCAGTTATGAGCTTCACCTCCTCTATCAAAGCCAACAGAGCAGGGAGGTTTTGGCCTCAAGCCTCTGTGTAGCCTCAGAACCAAGAAGGAGCCAAGAAACATGGGAAAGGGTTATCTGGAAGGTTTTTTATCAGTCTCTCCTTCACACCAGCTTCTCACTGCAATATACAGCTACAAATCCAGCTCAGGGAAGTTCTCAATCCTGAGGGCTGAGCAGAGCTCCCCCTCTCACCAGCATCACTGAGCCATTTGAGGCACCCACAGAGGAGCTCTGACTCTCGACTGAGCAGCAGTCGAGCACCAACAATTAAAGCCTGGAGTCAAAGCGGCTCTCTTGCTGTTTGTTGTTAAATTAAGCCAACTCAATTAGCCCCTTATATTGCATCCTTCTTACCTTGATCTTTCTTTGGTCTGTCAACCAGGCTCATCCAGAACTTAGAACCATTTTCAACTAATATTTCAGCACTCTGCAACTTCAGCTACAAACAAGTAATTAATGCTAATGAGTTTTCCCTTTTTTGCAGCAGCAGCCGTCACCATTAATACCAGTTGACTGGGTTTCACTGAAGCATAGAAAAGACTCATGACTGGAAGAATGATAAATGATTTATGAGCAACAATATTTACTAGTGCATATTTTAGAGTAAGTCAGCTCCATAGGCTTTTCTTGCAGGTCTGCTCCAAGAAAGTAAGAAAGAAAATGATAAAAATCAACATCAGATGTGAGGAAGGAAGCCTGGAATATTTAATCAGGGTCTTCCTTCACATTCTGTTTGGTGCTGTTTACATTTTCCATATTCAAGAAACACGTCTCTGTCGAGTCAACACTTAGCTCTTCCTCCTACAGTGCTGGTCTGTATACAATCAGATATTGAAGAAATTACTGACATATTTGAGATGTAGGCCCATAAAATTCATAACTGCACATTTACTTTTGATCCTGAAGTTTGAGTTTTTTAAATGCTCTTCAAAGAAGCCCTTCTGCTTCTCTTCTTAATCTCCGCTTGGGCCATCCAATTTCCAGAGCTATTCAGTTACATCACTGCTCAGGGATGCCAGCCAGGCAAGCTGAGAACCCACAAGTTGAGAGGCACAGAGTCATTAGAAAGAGCAGCAAAGGGAAATGGGAATGGTTCTACTTGCTCTGAAGAGCCACAGTTTTAGAAGCCACCAGATCCACACTCTTACCTTGCTTGCGAACATCTTCCACAGCTGCCACCAGCTCCTCCTTCAGGAACTGGCTCTCCTTTGCAATTCTGTCTCCTTTCTCCAGGAAATTCTCTGTTGCTTGTTCAACTGAAGCAGCCAAGACATGAGCCTTTTTAGAACGGCCTCGCTTTTTATTGGAGGGGCCCTTGTTGCTGGTGTTAACCAGTGTGGTTACCTAAAGGCAGAGATGAAAGGGAAGAACCAAACACCAAATTTAATGTTTATCCATTTGATAGTAAAGGCTGCATGTATTTTTTTTTCTAGACAGTGTATTGCTAATATGTGCACTATTGCTATCTCCAAAAGTTAACCTAATGAGTGTTTTTCACATTTAAACACTACCATGTTTCTTGATTCTTTAAATGTGCAAAGTAAATGCAGCTAAACAGTTCAAAGATTTCTCTTACCAGCAGCACACCTTAAAAGCTGATTTTAAGAATGGAAATTTATTTGTATTTTTGATAAACTGCAGTCTCAGTTACAGGCCACAGAGCTCTTTGGCACCACATAAAACAAACCAAGGTGGGAATAATTAGTTTGGGGTAACTCCCCAGTATACGTAATACGCCCCAGACATGGTTGAAGTCTGCACCAGGAGAAATGTGTAGAGACACATTATCTTTTCAGTTTAAACAGTGCTATAGCCAAGGGGCTGAATGCAGAGCAAAGGACTTGGTAGAGCTCATTATTTCCCTAAAAAGAATAAAACCCAATTGAACTCTCACAATCATCATGCAATCAACAAATATTTCCAAGCTCTGTGTCTTAGACTGAAACCCTGCTGGGAGCAGAATCATCACCAGAGGCCAGGAGACCCCCAGGTACTCCCTGAGCTCAGGATCAGGATCCATCCCCTTCCATCCAACACAGGAACGTCACAAAATCCACATACACTTCTCCATTTGCCTTATTCTTTCATCTCCTTTTTGGAAAGCCTCAGAAAATGCACACAAAGCTACTTCGGAGGGACATTAAATTACAACACTAAAAAAATTACTACTCTGGAAAGCCCAAGGACTGCTGACATAAAGATCCTCAGAGCTGAATCCATCTTCCCAGCTGGCTGATGCAGAGAGGGAAAGCCATCAGTTGGGAATATCGTGGTCGCTTAATGGGGAGCATTTGTTCTGGGTACTCTCAGTTCGTGTTCTACAAATAAAGAACAAGTTGCAACAAGGCAATTTGCTCCAGTTTCCTCTCTTGCCAGTCACATCATTCAGAAAACTGGGGATTGCCAGTACGGCCTGTTGTGCTTATTCCTTGAGGAGTAAGTTACAGATACTGCACTTGGTGAAAAACTGAATTAAGTTTGCCAAATTAGGACAAATTCACTTAAGCAAAGACTCCATCAGTAACTTCAGCTAAAAAGCCTCATCATCCAACTGCACACCTGAGCATCCAGAAGGAGAAAGTAGCAAGTATGGACAGCAGCTTGGTGACTAAAGGGAATAATATTGGAAACCAAACTTGATCATTCCCATCTGTACTTCACAAGAATTGTGTCCAGCTCGTTCTGTCATTTTAGGCATTTCACATTCCAGGAAAACAATGCTGAAGACAACAAGTCAACTGTCTCCTGTGTACCTTCTCTTCCAGATCTCCTAGAAAGTCTCTTCCAAGAAATTTCAATAGAGCTTCCATTTACAAGACTTACTCCAGCCCTCCTGTGCTCTTCACTACTTTCCACTAGGACAAATAGACCATACAGAAAGTAGCTTTTATTCACAAATCCAGCAAAAAGTGGAGTACTGAACATTATTTCAATCAGAAGTGCAGAAATGCATGTTAGTAACTACTGTGTCTAATCAGGTGCTGAAGCAGCAGTGTCTCCCTGGACTGATGGCCAGTGACTGCTCCAATGAAACTGAGCAAAGAAACTGCCTGTAGACTTTATTTTCAGTTTGTAGTGTTTTACACCTAGAATTTAAACTTTGTGACTTAATTAAAATAAAACACCAAAACAGGCAATCATGGTTATTTTGCCCCATCTTTCCTACCTGTGTAACAAGAGGCTCGAGCAGCCTTTCAACTGCCAGTGTCCTGATCTCCAGGCTTTTGGGGTCCCATTTGAAGTTCACGTTGGCTGCAGTGACAGCAGTCATTTCTGCCAAAAGAAAAGAGCTACATGAATACCATTTTTTATTGTTAATGCGTCTTAAAAAGAAATTAAAATGCAGCCTGTTACACACAAAACATCCACTTAGTGTAAGTGAAGGTTACAGCATGTCCAGAAAAATCAGCTTTGATTCAAATGGCGATTGTTTTTATGACAATATACAGATATTAGCTGCACATTTTGGTTAGAAAATGAAACCAAAAGCAAATAAACCCACACACAAACCTACTGCAAAGCCACACGGTTTTACCAGAGCAGTGACAAGATCAGCAGTGCCTAGGCTACACACTGGTGGTCACTGAGCAATGAAGAAGGACCACAGGTAGTGGGGGCACCTCACCCACGAAGCTGAGTGCCCCCTGCCCAATTTGCACCTCCTTCCTTCCAGGGCCAGTTCTCCTGTGCCCCCAGACCAGCCCTCAGACACAGCCCAAGGCATGGGAGAGCAGGAGGGAACCCCTTGACTTCAGCAGCTCCAGAATGCTGCCCATGTCCTCAGCTCCACCATGAGTCACTGCCCCAAAGGCTCTGCCAAACCAGGAGCCAGGTTTAACCCAACCCAGGTACCCTCCCCCTTCCCAGTTCACCTTTGGGGAGTACAAAGGTAAAGGAGTGAATATAAGCCTCACAAAGCCAGAAAATCCAGCTGGTTCATACTTAACAGCTTACATATCTATTACACTTCTCCTTAACATTTGCATAGGAGGGAAAAGCAGATTTGCATGAAGAGATCTGTTCAAAGCTGTCGCTGAGCCGTTCCTTCCCGTTACAGTTTTATATCAACATCCCAACGGAACAGCAAACATACTTATGGGCAAAGTTGAGTGAAACTACTAAAATAGCTCTGCTGTTGAGACCAACAGTCTAAAAAAATAGAACTAAAAATAAGGAACTACAACAAATCACTGGATTAACAGTATGATGCTGCACATTGTAACAAAAGAATAAACTGAACAATAATTTTAGTAAAAAATGGATTTAAAGTATTACGGATCCATAAAACTAATTCATATTACTTCAAACATAATAGATTCTAGCTCTTCCTGCTTTTGGCTGACCTCAAAATTCAAGATTAGACTAAACCTACATTTGTAACTTTTTATTTTTAAAAAAGTCAGGAAGAGAAATAGATTTCCTAAATCTCTGTCCACCCATATTCCTAAACACCTACTGTTGAGGTTATTTTAAAGCTTATTAGCTGATATTTTTAATCTTTCTCTGGCCAGGGCATTGCCTGCACAGCATCTCAGCAGTCACGTTGCTCTGACAGCACCAGATGTCCCCAAGCTGCCAGACGAGCACAACATCCCGTTATTTTTAAAAAGCAGGAGGCAAGGCACTAACTTTGGTAACCAACAATGTTTACAACACGTACCAACAACCAACTGCTCTCTCCCGACCCCAACAGCTAATTGTTCACAGGAGGGCTGCTTGTTTCCCAGGGAAGAATAAAAGCTCTGGGCCACTGGAGGAGCTCAGCCAGGGCTCAGCATCACCTGGCTCAGGGTTCCCCAGCCATCCCATGGACTCTCACACCACAGGCACCATAGCAGAGATTAAGAACTCACTCCAGCACTGCTGACCAAATCTGACATACCGAAGTCCAACTTTACAAGATGCAAGACAGGAATATCCACCCCGCTGCATGCAGCTCTGCACTACACCCATGCTCCAAGTGCCCACACTTCTGGGAGAAAAAAACATTAAAAGCTGAAAGCTTCAACAGGGAGAGAGACTAGAAAGAGCCCAATCAATGCTGGCATACATGTACCCTTTCTGATGGTTTGCACTGAAAAGCAGTGTGGGTGCAGGTGAAGGCTCCCAGCTCCAGAGTGCAAGCCAGGCCACAGCCCCAGAGCCTCCAAGGATCCACAGGAGGGTGGAAGGTGGTCATCTCCTGTCCTCCCCTACCTCTGACAGCAAGCACTAAGCACTGTGAACTCACTAATAACCTTCTCTCTCCATCAACCCCTTTTTATTTCACTCACCCGCTGGCTTGTGCCACAGCCCAGATGCTGGCACAGGGCATGCTGTGAAATACACCCCAGGTAGCTTCCCACCCTCCACAAGGAATTTCACTGATTTATTCCCTCCCCATTAGCTTGGCATGAATGCTTCCTACGTAAGAAGACAAGAAAAATACACTGACAACCTTTATGGATTCTAAGAAACAGAGCCAGGGCTCTGGAAAGGCCTGCAGGTTTCTAAAGAAAGGCTTTTTCTATGTAGTTAATGCTGTTACACCTCTTGCAGAAACAACGTGCAGGACGAGGTAACCATGAGAAGATACATTAATTGTATTAGCAGGATAATAAAGGCAATTCATCTGAAAACACGTTAGTATGATAGTTCATGAATTGGCCAAAAGTAATGGTCTATAAAACCACTTAGTAGCAGCGCTATTGAAATTTATCTAAAAAGCAAAGCTTGATATCAAATAGCCTGTTTGGCAGCAATGGCTTGGATATCATTTGTACACTGCAATAAATATGTTTATTCAATTAAATACTTGAGAATACAGGAACAGGCTATAGGTTACCAACACACAGGTGAGATGCTCTTAGGGGATAAAAGGACAACTGCCAGGGCCCTGGTACAACACGGCTGTGATTCCCCCAGTTCTCTGGAACTTGCCTTTTCCCTGTGACTGCTCAAGCTCTCCCTCAGTGAAGTCAAATACGGCAACAGGTAGCAAACCACTTCATGGGATATTGGAGCAGAGTGCTTAATCCTTGGCTCCTGGAGAGCACACCACAACCCCCACTGCAGTCACTGCAACACCTACTGGGAACGGGGACATCCTCTGGAAGAGCAACCCACTTGCAGAGCAGGGCAGTGCTGGTTTGACAGCTGGACAGCCCAGCTGACATGGGTTCTGGGACCTGACATGACAGGTTCTTCATGCCCCAGCCCCACAAATTTCAAGGACAAAGCAGCACGGACCACATGGCGGAAGAGTGAGTGGAGCTGAATCTCAAGTGCAGGAATATATAGAACAACACCACTGCACAGGGAGTTGTGGTTGCCCAGCCTGTGGTTTCATAAGCAGCAGAAAAGCTGCTTAAAGACCAATGTTCATCCTCCCACACCCCTTCAGGAACTCATTCCCGTTTGCACATCACACCCCCTCCGTACTGGCACAGCTTTCCCCACGCCTGAGTGATTAACCAGATGGGGAAGGACTGATTTGGCTGGAGGGAAAGAAATCCATTTTTGCAAGGTGGGCTGAGATGCCCAGCTGGCTCACTGTGCCACCAGAGACACCGCTATGGCAAGGGGAGATGGTGCCATCAGCTTGGCAAAGCCACTGTAGTGGGAACACAGGGTAAAGCTGGATGCCACAGCCAAGCTGAACCAGGAGCCACTGAAAACTGAGCATCAGTCAGAGCTTCTGCAGGGAGCAGGAGTGCCCTCCCTACACATCTGATGCTCAGACATGTGAAGCTCCAACCTCCAGCCATGCTCACCAGCCCAGCACGTTAACTGTAAACCCTTTGGGTTATTTTCCTGTTTGTGATGGTGCTCCTTATTGCAATAGAGGGTTCAGTAGTAATGCAGTGTCTTACTGGGGCTTAGTGCGCTGGCAAGGACATGAGGGCAGGGGAAGCACAGGAGTTTAAAGAAGCCACTTTCAGAGTTCTGTTCCAACCAATGATCTGCAAGCAGAATCATCCCTGGACAATTCTCTCTTGCTTTCTACATTCAGTCAAGATCTCATCTACAGCCAAAAATTAAAGTCAGGTCTCCATTCTGCTTCAACCAACCACTGTTGTCACCCTACTGCTCCTCTCCCTGCCCAAACAGACCCTCACTGGCACAGACCTGATGGGGTGAGCCACTGCAGGGGCTGTCTCAGAGTAAGCTGGTAACTAAAACTTCCCTTTCCAGGTTCCTGTCCCGATGGAGGAGGTGACCCTGTAGAGGGAAGGACCAGCATGGAGCTGAGCTCTGCTTCTGAAGTGTCCCCCAGGGCAGGCGCCAGCCCTGCTTGCAGGGAAGGATGAGCAGAGGGATGTCTGAGCTTCTGGGGCTGCCAGGAACACACCCAAAAGTGATGTGCACACAGTGCTCCTTCCAAAAGCCACAACTGAAGGTCTGAGTTGCAAAAACTGTCTGCAAATACTGGTAATTCAAGGTTTTAGGAATAATTTCAGATACCTACTTCCACAATACTGGCATGCAAATATTTTTTAGATATTGGAAAGAAGTAGAACGCAGCTCTGCAGCTGCTTTGCAGAAGTGCCCTGAAGGTACCCAAGGCTCTTCCAAAACACCACGGAGCACAATTTGAACAGTGAGCTCTGCCCTCCAACAAAGCACAAAAAGGCTGAAGTACTCAGGGTCCTGTTTTTCCAGATTGCACTCCCACACACACACCTGAAGGCAGTGCTGGCTGTACCTCAGACACTAATGAGCGAGTCCATTCCACCTGCCCTGTACCAAACCATCCTGCAGCCACCCCACCTCTGGGCAAGGGTAAATTTCATTGGGTTACACAGCAAAAAGTAACTGCCCATGTCCACACACCCTGTGCTCTGTGGAAAGTCTTTAACATGACAGCTGCTGTCAGTCTTCACATTTTAACTCTCCTGACAGGCTGCTTTCTAAAAGCTTTTAGCTGCACTCACTGATTTCTTGGTTTTTCTCAGGGAGGATGGTATTCAAGGAATGGTCTGACTGGCACAGAGAGGAGCTGACCTAGCCTGGCACAACAGACCACATGCAGAATTCCAGTACTGTGCTAGCCAAAATACCTAACACAGAACAAGGGACAAGAACATTTTATACGTGGGAGGACATTCTCCATTTGAACACCCTTCCTGCTACCCCTCAGCTGCTCCCCATTCTGTGGGGCTGATGTGCCCAGGAGCAGTAAGAGGTATTTCACTGCAGTTTTTTGCAGCTTCTCTCCCTCATATATTTTTAACTAGTCTCACTCATTTTGAATGATAATCTGGTCTCCTACCAAGCTTCCAGACCATCTCTGGATATTCTGTACTGTGTAATGACTCTATCACCCAGGTCTTGGGGATGGAACATGGTGGGATTTACAACACAATGACCCAGCTTTATTTTCCAGGCAGAAAAAGATCCCAATGGAATCCTTTTGCTTGGCTTGTTACCCAAATACTCAACCCACCTGACAGCTAGGAGGGATCCTTGACCCCTGCGGAAGGTGGCAGACAAGAGATCAAAGATCTTCAGGAACTGGATATCTAAATCACACCATTAATGCAAACCTTCTGAACAGTTTTGGTTTCAAAGAGATTAAGGTACACTTCAATAAAACTCAGCTCACATGCTGGGACTTCATATGGCCCACTGACAATTCAAAACTGGTTTTCATATAACTAGGAGTATCCATAATATAAAAAGTTTCATTCTTCCCCTTCACAGTCTCCAAACTAATTTGTCTGCCCTGTTCCACAAATAAAGAAACATTTGACAGCTGCAAGTCAAGGACGTTTGGTGTATGTGATTCTTTTCAAGGAGGATTTAAGCAGGCATTATTTATGCTGTTTTTATTTAATATCAAGTATACATAACTAAAAACAGAGTCATCCCCTTCTAACACAGCCTTCAACCTTACATTCCATCTGCTCAGCTGTCAAATCCTGTCCCCCACCATAAATGCCACGCAGGTACTACCTCATGAGAAATCCTTACTGCTAGAATTTCACAGTCTGAAATGTTAACACAAACTCAGGTGTCATGTTGTGGCAAAGCTCCTACTTGTATGTACAGGATGAGTTTGAGTTGAACCTGTCTTATGAGACTCAGGACTTGGTGGCAAAGGTGGGATGCACTGCCTGTGTCTGTGTCATTAAACTTTGGAGTGTCTCCGAGTTCTGAGGTGTGAGGAGATTACACTGGCCATGTCCAGCTTGGTGTCAAGGTAAGACCAAACTCCACCTCATCCCAAACTGGTTTTCATTGAATTCAATTTTACTAAACTTTCAAGTGTGATATCTATACAAATCATGGAAAAATATGTGAGAAATAACTTCACTGAATGACCATGGATCTTGATGGAATTTCCTGCCACTCAAGTATATTCAACTTTGCTACACCTTTTGTTTTGGGTTTTTTTTTCCAAGAACTGCAATAATCACCCAAGAAAAAAAAAAGATGACAGTCAGGTTCAGATAAGCCTGTTTCTCACCACTGCCATCCCAATTCCAGGTCTCTTAATCTGCTTTCATAAATTTTTCTCTGTTGCTCTTGTGGAAAAGACCCATAGAGGCCTCAGACAGCATGATACAGCCAGTAACAAACAAATGCTTCTCTAATCTCCACTCATTTAGACCTTGCTACTGAACTGAGAGATGAAACCTAATCCAACGTCCCTATAAAAATCCATTGGTTTTCCCTCCCAGCAGAGCCAGCAGCCCCAGGGAGCCCCTCACCTCTCCCCCATGGCAGCAGAGCCCAGCCCAGCCCACACAGCATCACACGGCAGTGGGCACAGCACCAGATGAAGATGCCTCACTCTCCCCCAAGCAGTCTGTGCTATCTCCTAACAGCTTCCAAACTGTCACAGTGCTGGGGATTCAAGCAATTCATCTTCACTCAGAATCAGGAACGGGCTCTGTCACTATAGGTTTTCACTCCTTCACTCAGCTCCAGCTGCTGCTCAGGGGATGAAGGCATGCTCTGCACAAGCAGCTTCACTGTGCTGGTCCTGGGACCTCAGCAGAGATTTTACAATGGCAAACATGATGTTTGCTTGGGAGATGCTGGTGCCAAGAGCAGCTTCTTGCCTCCAGTTATTCAAGTGTTCAGCTCTGATCATTTCCTTTCTGACAGAATTGTTTTACTACAAAGGATCTAGAAAAGAGATGCATGGAAGACAAACCACAAGCAGCACAAGCAATTAGTGACTTATTTATGTCCTACTAAGGCTCCAGTTCATGGATGACGCCCTGAAAGAATATAGGAGTCAAACTCAGGCTTATACTCACCTAACAGTTGGATACCCTGGTATGTCCCAACAAACTTCTAATTCATTTTTGCAGTTTTCAGTTTGCAAAACTCAGGCATGATCCCAACTTCAAAAAGAAGACTGACAGAGTACTAAGAGTGCTGTAGAAGACACACATGCTCTTTCTAAAAAAGACAATCTCCTCTATAACTAAGATTAACTTTTATATTCTGGCTGCCCAATTTTGTATTTGGAAAAAAAGGATGTATCATGACCAGCAAGCTATTACTGTTATGAATAAGAACCACTCACTCTGCCTTCATGTGGATGTTTGTGCATTTTATGCCGAAGACCTGTATTAACAGCATGAGAGATAACTTTTCAAATGAGAACAAATAACTGCCAGTTCTGCACCTGCTGTTTTTAGCTGCTCTGTGGATCAGGACTGCAACACTCTGGCCATGCAGGAAGACACAGCACCCACATTTTAATGAAACAGCAACATCTCTCATGGCTTATCCCTACAGTGATGGCAACTTCAACCTCTCAAACCCAGCCCTTACTCAGCCACATCTCTCACACTTGAAGCTGCAGTCTCAAACTGTAGGTTCACATTAGAGGGCTCAGCCTGGAGATGGGATGTCAGAAGCCAGGAGGGTCTTGTGCATCTGCTAGACTACTTGAATTCAACTACCAAGAGCCCTTCCAGCCTCCTTCCACTCTTGAAGCAGAAAACTCTGTGAAGCTTCCCTAAAATCATTGAGAAAGAATTAAAGAACAGCTTTCTGGCACTCTCTGAACCACAGCACACATTTCAGACCCTAGGGACATGCAGTCAGTGCACATATAATAACTAGGCTGTGGCTCCAGAGCATGGCTCTTCAAACCCCAAACTATGCCAGCACAGGTTCCAATTACCAACCTTAAGCTAACAATGAATGCAAGAAGGGGCAACCTTTTAACAAGATAATTTTTGCCACAACTACACATTAAATAAGAAAAAGGTTGATATAAATTAGCCCACTTTATCAGTTGGCAGAAGAATTTGCCACAGCTGCAAAACTGATTCTTGCTTAGCCTGCAAAACCTCACTGATGGCTAGCAATAAAGGGAAAAGAAAACCTGGGGATTTTTGTTCTGATCTTCTTCAGCACTCAACCTGCAATAAAAAGTGCTGTTTATGCTAAAGAGTCAGAAATAACCAGAATGTGACCCCACTCAAACTGCATTTTCATTCCTAAATTGATATGCTGTTATGCAATACCCTTCAGTGCTTTTAGCTGACCACATCTTTGAAATCTAGACCTTCATTAGCAATTTAAAACTGTCAGGAGTCCACAAATACTGAAGCTCTTGGAGCTGACACGCGTGTTGTGGAAAAAAAAAAAAAGACTCCCTGTAATTAGGGGGTTGATGAAAATTTACTAAAACACGGAGTAAAATGGACAGCCTTGTACAACCACAAACTAAATACCATATTCTTTCTCAGTTGCATGCTCAGCATAGCAGCAACTAAGGATCTACATAACAAAAACTTCCATGTTTTGACAATGGAAAAAGTTTCCCAGTTTTCTCTTTTGGTAAAACCTACTAGAAGCACCCACTGAAGCAAAAGGAGAACATGACTGTGAAGACTCTTCAAAGTAAAATGTTTTCTAAGTTGCCTATGAAAAGTCCTTCAGAAGTCTTTTTGCAGTCCTCCACTTTGATTCAGGAACACTGTCAGTCTTAGCTAAAAATTAGAAAGCAGGTTTTTTTTAAGAAAAAAAGTAACAAACCCCACAGGTGATAAGGCCGAGATTTTCACTTCATGCTCAGGGCAACCTTCAGCAACATCTCTCAGCTATAAACAATGAGTTCCTCTCACAGGAAGAATTGCACCATCACCACACGCCCTCAGACAACTCTCAACTTGCAGCTCCACCAACACACGAGGTGTATTTGAGAAGAGGAAGGGAGGGATTCACAAAAGCAAACCCCAGAAGAAAGAGTGACCACGAACAGGCAGCACAAGCATGGTTTGGAGGAGTGAAGCACCTCTCAGTGCCTGCACTAAGGCAGGACGCTCTGACAACCCCACCTCCTCAAGGCTGCAGACACTGGAACACTGGGGCACTGACTGACGAGAACTTCACAGCTTCTCCAGAAGAGCAAAGCTAGTAATAATAAAAACACAGTGGTGTGGTGAATTTTTGGATGCTTCCCAGAGTTCCTGCAGAGCCATAACCACCTTCTGTCAAGTACAAACTCGCTAAGGATGCACCACGGTGCATGGGAGTCAGAGCTAACCATGACCTGCCTGGGCAGGAAACCTTTCGAGTCACTGCCTTCAGACATAGATGACCAATTAAAGCAATTTCTGTTAAAAATAAAGTCACTGTCCCACCCACATTCCAAAAAAGCAACACAAAGGAACTAGGTTTGAGAAAACAGTCACTGCTTGGATGGTCTTCCTGGGGGAAAAAAAAAAAAAAAGAAATAATGTAGTAACACAGCCATTTACTAAAGTAGAAACCAACTCACATCTGATTAAAGACACATTTTTCTCCCTCCACCCTTTCTTTTCACCCCCAGGAACAGGAAACATGACAAACCTACAGAACAAAAACCAGATGAGCTAAAAAATCCTGTTCCATTGGCTTTGCACCAGCGCTTTGCCTCTGGTTCTGCTGAACACTGCATCTTTCACTGACAGCCACTGACTCTTCCCTAGGCCCACAATAATACTCTGTTAATCAAATAATCATATTCAAATTGTCTTAACCAATTCTGTAAACTAAGTAAGCTGGCTTAGAACATCTGACGCTAAAGTACTGATGCATAAAGACCAGAAATTAACTTTTTCTCCTTGAGGTTATAAGCTTTGAACCCTGCACAACTAACCTCCATTATTCTGTTCTGCTACAAACAAACCCTCTAGCTTTTTAATTTTTGTGCTACTATTATTGGATTTTATGTAATTATTTTTTCTCCCTAACCCCCAGCTAGGAGAGAGGGGAGAAACCCCACCTCTCCAATCCTACTGCACTCTCCTCTGTACCCGTTCAAAGTCAGAAGGTTGTGACTGAGGACTTCACCAGCAGTGAAGTGGCATGGAGTAACAAACACGGGCTGTGCCCACTGTCCAAAAAGCCTTCCCCACATATCCACTTCCAGGATGCACTGTTAAATGTTACTTAAGAACTGTGTTTCCAGCTGCAAGGGCAGTGGTTTCTAATTAAACGCATCTTCCAAAGAGTGGAAGTGGCAGCAACTACAAAGCCAAAATTGTACCAAATTTAAGCCGCTCCAGAGCCTCTCATAGAGCCAAACCAGATTCAAGCTTTTCACTCAACAAATATTCCATATCTTTCATTTTACTCATAGCTCATATGAAGTCGTTTGACTCCCAAGGTTTCTAAATTCTAAAAAGCTGTGAAGTCATCAGGTGAACACGATGACTGGAGAGTTGGTCCGCACCTCAGCCAGGATTGTCAGAGCCAGTGGCCATGTGAGCTCCTGCCAGCACTGGCCACTGTGGCCACCAGGCACATCTGCAGAACAGCCAGGCCAGGTTCCAACTCCCACCTCAGGAAGCTCCTAAACTGCTGGACCTTGGCAGAGAACCTCAGCGAAGCAATGCTACTTGTTTGCTCTTCTCTCATGGTTTTATTGCTTGTTTTACTGCCTGCCTGTTGCTTTCCCTTTTATGGATGACTTTACACACTGCCACCAACCCAGGAAAAAGGTGGGGGAGGATATGAGGGAAGATAAATGATGATAAATGATTGTAAGGATCAGTAAAAAGAAAAGTGGCAGGGGTCAGTAATTACAACTAGATAACCAGGAGACACCAAACCCCATCCTAGAGCATCCATCGCTCCACAAAGGTATCAAAGAGCCAGAGAATACTGCTCAACAGCACAACAGGCAGAGCTCCTGCTTTATTCCCTCCTACTGTTGTCAGTAACAGTCAGCTCAGCCAAGACCAGGCGAAGGGTCTGTAACTTAGGGCCTCAGACAAGGGCTAGGCTAACAAGAAGTTGATGGGACCTGTACAACCAAAACCTCCTGATGAGGGTCACAGTAGGACAGACCTCTCAGGTACAGCAATCAGAACACATCAAATCCTCTGTGTACCACTTACAGTTCACTATTCTCACCTTTGAAATGAATGAATAATTGAAGTTTCAGGATGCTTAGACTCCAAAACACCGGGACATCAGGTACTGGTTGGAATGAACCGTCTGGTTTGTAAGTGAAGTTATTATGAGATGTGTTACTCGCACACACATCCACATGAATTATCATGAATTATCCAAGATCAGGAGCAACTCTTTCAGCACTGAGCAGCGAGACTCTGTAGGTCTTTAAGTCATGCTAAAAGAGATTAGTTTTACAAGTATACATTACAAGGACATACTTGCAAGAAAGAGGGCAAAAACTGGCAGCTTGTACATCTTGATTAGTTGCACTCACACCCACTTTCACCTTCTTGCTTCTGAGCACACCACAGCTCTGTCCTCTGCTGTTCAACAACGCTGGCTCTGAATTCAATATTCCAGTCAATTAAAAAAAAACATTTACCCACCTACAGCTTCAGTTGGAGATCTCAAGAGCACTTTTCTAAGATGAATGCTGACCTGCTCAGTGTTACGCAGGTTAAACACCATTTTATAGGCACACAGCTCAACCCTGTTTACATGAAAAATTCAACTGACCTTTGTGGCTCTGTAAAGCTACATTGCCAGTACAGCCCTTGCACAGACCATTTATTAAAGTGGATCTTCTATGCTCAGGTTGTATCAACCAGAGAAAGATACAGTAAAAGAACCTCCCCCCTAGAGCCTTAGATCTGCATAGATATCACCTCTACAAGTGCCCAGAATAAAGTGAATGAGAACACTGAGCCCTTGGGGAAGTGGGAACAGCAGTGCAAGGCGGAGCACGGAAAACCACACAAGCCATCAAGGCCACATGTTCCTGATAGCATTGACCCTAACTGACTTATGAAAACCCACAAATTTAGTATGTACCTAAGTGCCCTCCCGACCTTCTGCTGAATAGCAGCAATGACAGAATTGTGGAGCCTACAATCTCCCCTCAGTTCCTTCGGTCAACCTCCAGGTAAAAAAAAAAAAGCCACATTATTTTTTCTTCTCCTTCAGCACCTAGCAAGCTTGTTAGTTTCTGCCTCTTCCTTAAACTAGCTATTGAAGGCTACTTTAGAACAGGGTGAACCGATGGTGCCTCTTCTACCCTAATTTGCACCAAAATCTCATTTGCTCAACATCAGCTCCACAAAGAAATTCCTCTTAAGCATATACAGTCATATGCAGATCTATTCCATAATAGGGCACTGATTGCTGAGAAACTGGGTGTTCTTTGGGAAAAACAGCACACCACAAGCTGAGGATCTCACATTATGCCTAATGCAATCCTACCTGCCACACTGGTGCCAGCTCCCTGCCTGCTTTGCTCTCAAGCCCCTCACTGCCAGGAGTTTCACCCACTCTTGGGCTGTAACACCAACACTCCTTGGTCCTTGTGCCACTCCCATGCACTAACACAGAGCTGCCAGAGAACCAACTGGCCTCCAGCTTGGCTTCATGGCCACTGTTCCACTCTCTGCCTTGGTAATGGTTATTCCTTTAGCTACAGCTGGCCTCATGTTTGCTTTGTACATCCCTGAGTTTATCAGAGAATGGGTTGGGTTGGGAAGGGACCTGAAAGCTCATCTCATCCCACCTCTCCATGAGCAGGGACAACTGCCATCAGCTCAAGTTGCTCCAAGCCCCACCCAACCCAGCCTTGGACACTGCCAGGGATCCAGGGACAGCCAGAGCTGCTCTGGGCACCCCACACCAGAACCTCCCCACCCTCATAGCCAAGAACTTTTCCCAAGAGCCCATCTCTCCCTGCTTTCTGGAAGTGGGAAGCCATTCCCTGCGTCCTGTTGCTCCATCCCTTATCCCTCTCCAGCTCTCCTGGAGTCCCTTTAGGCATTGGAAGGGGTCTAAGGTCTCCACAGAGCCTTCTCCTCTCCAGGTGAACAATCACAGCTCTCCCACCAGAGCTGCTCCATCCCTCTGATCATCCTGGTAGCTCTGCAGGTGGGGTCTGAGCTGAGAGGAGGTGGAAAATCCCTGCCCTCAACCTGCTGCCACAGTGCTTTGGATGAGCCCAGGACACAGGCATTGATCCCTGAATTTAAAACCTTTCAGAAGAGGCTCTGGAAGTCTAACTGATTAATAAGTCGCTGTCTTGTAAATTAGAGAAATTATAACAGAAGGGAATGTCAGACTGAGGGAGAATTTCACTTTGCAAACTGTGTTAGTTTAGATGTGTACTGAATAATTTCTATCACTTCACAAAGCGTGGGGGAAAAAAGGTTACTCCTGTAATTCCACTAGAGAGATTTATAAACACATATCAAAGGACTAACAGATGTTTTCTGTAGTACATCTGGGATTAACAAGCAAAAATATGTAATCATATTGAGAGAAAAGGTAGCTGGCTCTTTAAATCCATCAGTCACAAGGAATTATGAATCATATTTAAGTATCAGATTTGCCTACAGAAGAATCTGGACTAACCTTCTGCACACCAGAAACCACAGTTACACCCATTCTCACCCTGACTAGCAGATAAGGAGTCTCATTTACTTGAGGAGAACAATTTCACTTCCAGTTCCAGCGACCACATTCCTTCTGCAACTCCTTCACCTCTATAAATCCACCTGCACCCAGTTCTGCTTCATGACACAGCAGGCCACTCTCAGTGCTCATCTTTCCAGAGCAGCTCATCCAGTCAGGGTGCTAGCATACAATTTTGTGGTAGCTCTATTTTAAATCTCATTTGCTGGATTAAAATAGTATGGAGTTAAAAGTAGTAATTATCAAACATCTGCACTTTCTCTAAAGCTGCAATGCTGTTTAACCAACGCACGAGCTATAAACTCACTGAATGGAGCTATTCCAGATTAGCTGTAGAACAGTTCGGGTGAATTCCCAGAGCAGTTACAGATCCCATCCCTCAAGGTCATACTTTCAACACTGAAGTTCCGCAGCACAAGATTCTGAGTGATGTCAGTTAAGGCACAACAGCAGGAAAGTTCATCCTGGGAAGCAATCAAGGCAAGGGGGGGACAGCTCAGAGCAGATGCAGGGCTCAGGCAGGAAGGTGTCCCTGCCCATGGCAGCGAAGTGGAACCAGAGGAGCTTTAAGGTCCCTTTCAACCCAAACCAGTCCATGATTCATCATTAGCTGAGTGACTGTATCATAAGGCACTGTCCTAACAAAATGACACACACTCCTCTTTTGTTCATCGTGTTTCCTTTAGTGTCCAGCAAAGCTGAGAGATGCCAGTAAAACAGAACCCAGAAAGACCTGAACAGAAGCACCACGTGAGCCCTTGCTCCAGACCAGCCCCACTGCCTACCTATGATGAGCAGGCTGCTTTGCCCACTGAGTATTTTTGTGATCTTAACTAATTCTTGGCATAAGAAAAGTCATCTAGAAATCAAACAGTAACAGCAGATGTAAATTCAAGGCAGTCTGAAGTCCTACTAAAGTGTATGTCCAGCTCATAAACATTTTTACTTAATGTGGATTCCTTTGCAAGATCAGTTTCTCGATCTTACAGCTACAGAAGGAAGATATTCATGCTGCTGAAAAAACACAAATTACTTTTTTATTACATCTCCCAGTTAACTTTATCAGACCAACAGAAGCCCTATGAAGAAGCTGCACATTAACGTCTGTCCTTACACAAGTCAGCACAGAAATGCTGATGTTTCAAAGCCTGAAAATTCATTGTGAGGAACGTATTTACATTTGTATTTTAAAGCATTGATTTAAGCACGGGATTTCTAATCTCTGCCCACGGCACTCCCCCCAGCCACCTTGTGTAAACTTTAAATCTCCAATGCAGAGGCCTATTATTAGAGCTAGCTGAAAAAAACCCCTAAAGACTGAAGGCACGTTGGTTGTTATGGAAAAGGTTAGGGCAAAGCCTTTCTAAAAACAAAACCTACTAAACCTTTGTCTGTTTCTGCTGAGAAAAGTCAAAACATTCCTGTGATGTTTTACAAATTGTTTCTTTGAAAATGACGAACAGTGACTCAACATCAAAGTATGTCCTTTTAAACAACACGTTTCAATTCAGAAGGGTGAAATAAGTACAACAAAACACTTAATGTGGCCTTGGTGCCCCAAGACAGAGCAAAGACTGCACCTAGCGTAAAATGAGCTGGGCTTTCACCTTCATCAGCACAATCCTGCCTATTGAAATAAACAACCCCAGAGCCTGGTGTAGCCAGCAGGACTGAGGAGTGCTGCCTCTCTCACCTCCCCAGTCCCAGCGCAGGAAGAACACAGGAAACCAGTAAATGAAGGACCCAGAAAACACCTTCTGCACAACTCCCATCCCCGAAAAACAATAGACAAAGCCAAACAAAGGGGGAAGGGCAGCAAAGAGCTCCCAGACTAGTTCAATACAGATAGTCCAGACACGCCTGGAGTCATAACTGTGAAAGCTGGGCTGAGGACACGATCATGGGGCTCACAGCTCAGCTGGGCGGGGGAGCGATCGATGACCCTCGCCAGAAGACACCTCCTGGGCAGGGCTGGCGAGCCAAGGGCAGACAGGCAGGGAACCTTGCCTTGATCACATCCGATTCTTCACTAAACGTAACCGGAACACACACTTTCCTGCAAACTTTCGGCCTGAAAGATTTTAAGCGTTTTGAAGTGGTATGAGCAACTAATAACAGGCGAGTGACCCACACTGCCCAGGGAACCCACGGCCACAGGCAGCAGACACAGGCGTCGAGCACAACCCAGGAGCGGATGAGCTCTCCCGACTTTTTGTTTGGGAAAAGTAGGGCAAAACTTTCTGTCAGCGAAAGAGAGGCTCTCGCCTTCCAGCACAGGAGGGGATTAGCGGCGGTATCAGCAAACGTGGCGGAGCCAGGCGGGGCCGCGGGGTGCTCCCGGCTGTTCGTGGACGGGATCAGCAGCACGGCCGGGGCTGGAGGAGGGCTCGCTCCGGCTCCGGCTGCGCCGCCCGGACAAACTGCGGGTCCGAAAGGCACGGAGCGCTCCCGGGAGACTCCCGGCCGAGCCCGACTCTGCCCGCAGCCGTGGAGCGGCGCCGGGGCGGCCCCGGCCGCACGGGGAGGGGCCTGGACACCGCCCCGCCGCACCGAAACTTCGCCGGGAGCGGCCCGGCCGCGCTTTTCCCCCGGCAGAACGCGCTCGGCGGTCCCGAACACCGCGGGTCCGCCCCGCTCCCACGCCGCAGCGCAGCCTCCCCAGCCGGGCCCAGCTCCCTTCCCACGCGCGGCCCAGCCCGGCCCGGCCCGCTCCCATCTCCCGTCCCCCGCCCCAGCTCCGCGGCAGCAGGACCCGGCCCAGCCCCCAAAAGTTTCCAAGTGCGAGTGCCGCAACTTTACCGGGGCAGAGCTGGGCTGGGATGATGACGGCCGCCCTGGCTGCGCTCGGCCCCGCCGCTTTGTCCCGTCCCGCGGAGGAAATGGGCTCTTCCGGCGCCTCCCCGCCCGGCCCGGCCGCTCTTCCCGGCACCGCCCGCCGCGCCGCCCCCGCGCCCTGCCGGCGCCGCCCGCCCGCAGGTGAGGGACGGCAGGGCAGGGAGGGGACAGCGGGCACCGGACAGGGCGGAACGCCCTCAGCCCGGGCAGGGACAGGGCCGGACCCCCTCAGCCCGGGCAGGGACAGGGCCGGACCCCCCTCAGCCCGGGCAGGGCCGGGACCGGACCCCCTCAGCCCGGGCAGGGACGGGGCCGGACCCCCCTCAGCCCGGGCAGGACACCCTAAAACCCCCCCATGCCCCTTCAGCGGAGCCTGGCACAGCTCCGTGGGCCGATGGGCAGCCTCCCTTCACAGCCCTCCACCAGTCATCCCCAGCCCAGGCTCTTAGGACGCCACTTTTGAGATAGAATCAAAAAATTCGAGGTTAAAATCTGGCCTTGTCCCTTAAGTGCAGCATACCGAGGGTCTTTGGAAAGAAGTGAAGTGATGGATACAGGGATTTCAAGGAGACAGAGGGAAAGTTATAGCCGGGTTCCCCCTGGGTTTGTGAATTGGTGTTTTGTTTTGAAAAGCCAGATATTTTCACTCTCCTGAGTGCTGCTGCTTTTAGGAAAAGCCTTGTTTTCATCCAAATGTCTCTCTTTTCATCCAAATGTCAGGTGAGAGAAAATCCCGAGGTACAAGCAGGGCCACAGGAACCCCTCTAAGAAGAAAGTAAGGTTTTGGGAACCCAACCTTGACCTGCAGAGACAGGTCTTTATGTGGTAATTTGTTTCAAAGTTTTCTTTGAAAAGTCTCAGTGAGCCTGTTGTGAGAGAGAGAGATTGTTTTTACCCTGCAACAAATTACTCTGGGACTTTCTGTGAGTGTGTTTTGAGATGGTTTTTAATACAAATCTCTCCACAGAACTTACACTTGTACTGGATTGTAAAGACAACTGAATAAATTTAATACATTTCATGACTCATTTGCCAGCACCTCTGAGATACCTGAATCTACACATTCCTTCTTTTGTTATTAAGCAAAAAATAGAGAGATTGGGAAACCTACAAGGAAGATTCACTCAAGGTATGTAACTGAGTGAGGAGCTGGCCTGAGGTCAGTGTCACAGCACAGTGACCAAACTGTGGTCAGGACTGTGACTTTGCTCCAGATCCTGGTTCAACAAGATTTGCAGGGCTGTTTCCCATCCTTGCCATATTACTACAAGCCTTTCCTGAAGGAACACCATGTCCTGCAGCAAATTAGATTGCATTTTTCCTTCTTGCAGATTTAATCCAAGAAAGGGATCCAAGACAAGGAAGAAAGCAGAGTACTGTTGTTTTATAATCCAGTAGGAAAATAGGGATCAAGAGCCCAGCCTTGTCATTGAGTGAAATTAATCTAAAGAATGTGAGATCTGTAATTATGAAACTGACTGGGATACAGGTTATTAAAAAAAAATACAGGTCTTCAGTGCCTCAACAAACAGACTTTACTATGGAAACACATGGAAAACAGATTTTTTTAACTTCAGTGTATTTCCTGCTTATACCAAACCATTAATATTTGGTGTCAATTGCACCAGGAATCCAAACTACTCATTTCTGTCTGTAGCATACTCTCAGTAAAAATGGAGTTTACACTTCAATAGCTTGCTTTCTTTCATTACTCCTTTTAATATCATGTCTTGGCCTCCTGTGGTGGCTTCCACATTCAGCAGTTCTGTGTGCCTCACATCCTTTCAGGACGAAATGTCAGATTAAAAAAAAAAAGTCCTTTTTAAACCTACAGATTCAAAAGTAGAAGGCCTGGAGTTGTAGAGAATCACATATTCTGCACTGCACCACTGAAAAGTCATGGGAGAAGTAGGAGATCAGCTGGCAGCTCTGTTGGTTCATGGAGCGAGTTAAAAGGCTCAGCAAACAAAACATAAAATTATGTAAAAATAGAGCCAGATAGCTTGAGATTGGACTTTGTCTCTTAATTAACAGCTCTCTCTGAATCACAGCACTGGGCTCTGTCAACAAGACTAAAATGCAGGGGGTGTTCAGACAGGCACCCAGCAACAGTAGCTCACACCTCCCATCCAGTCCATGTCATTGGCAGCTTGAAAGTCCAATGCATTTTCTGAAACGAGTTACAAGTCTGCTGTTTGACCTCAAATCTTCCTGTAACAGTATTAGTGGTTTTGTAATTCCATTTTCCTGGTGGTTTTTAAAAAGTTTTTCTTGCCCTTTTTTGCTGGGTGAAAACGCAGGGTAAGCCAGGGGAGAGGACAAGGAGAGGGAGGCGGGGTGGGCACGCTGATGCTGCAGGGAGGTTGTTTGTGTTAAATCAACAAAGGCTCCTGCTCTCAGCCAGTGAGGATGAGCCAAGGTGCAGCAGAGCAGAGCAGAACAGAGCAAGGCTGGAGGCTGTGCACTCCTGGCAGCCTGGCCCTGTTCCTCAGGTGTGTGCAAAAGGGCAATCCCTGGCCAGAGCTACCTGGAGACACCGTGTGGGTGTAGCCACCGCAGGGGAGCTGCATTTTCCTGTAAATCCTGGGCTGGGTCTGTGTAGGAAGGGGCTTGTTTATGTAGCACCTGCAGGAGCTCCTCTGTCTGCCAGTCCCAGTGTACAGTCCCAGTGAATGATGTGCCTCACCTGGAACTGGATTTAATATTTCTGTAACAGTGTTGTTGAAGGGAAGAAGTTGCTCCTTGCATCCATTTGTGCTCCGTTTCAAAATGTTTGTTTGGTCTTTGTGGTTTTGTGTTTTGTTTTGGGGGATTTTTTAAAGTGGTTTCGTTTTGTTATTTTCCAGAAGCAAGCATTGCACCTCTGACCTTAGTTTCAAAGACAGGACTGCTGGGGCAGGAGATGGTGAGGAGATTGAGAGGCAGGAGCGAAGGAAGGAAATAGAAAAGAATGCAGAAAAGATACAGAGTGTTGTAATGGTAAGCTGAAGGTCCTGCAGGAGGGGCTGAATGGGCAGCAGGAACCGAGAGAGAGTAAAAACTCCAAATACTCTAAAGGAATCTGCAGGTTCAAATAGCAGCCGGTTGAGGATCTCTGCGGGCTGATGTCATGCTGGGCGGTGGGGACAGCCCCAGGGCAGCCGTGCTGTGCCACCAGCTGTGTGACTTCGAGCAGCAGTCACCGGGCACAGCTCTGTCACCTCCTGTCCTCGGGCTGTCAGAGAGGGGCCAGGAACAGGGCAGGGACTTAGAGCCAGTGAGCTTTGCAGTAGGGGTCACCCCAAAACACAGCCTCCCTCGAGGACTGGGGGCTCTGATGAAGTCAGCAATGTAGCAAAGTGACAAAATGAGAGTCTGGCACCAATGTCTCATGTATGCTTATGGCACCAACTTCTTGTGGCTCTCCAGTGTTCATCTCAGCATTCCATGCAGCTGGGAAACATCACCTTTCCTTTTCAGGGCTCAGATACATGATGAACTAAGATTGTCTAGCAATATCCAACTAGGAATGAGCATGTGCACAACCAGAAATCAAATTCCAGTATCCTGGGATGGCTTGGGACTCTGGAAGTGTTGGTAGGTGGTGCTTCTGGGGGGACTGCAGGTACACAGCCTCAGCTGAGACTATAACAACCAGCTTGGTGAAATAAGCCTCAGTCAGGAGGAAAAGGGGTTTACCACACACCTGCAGCTGCACTGGGGCTCCTTGGCAGTGTTGGCAGTGCAGGGACCAGACCTAGCTGATGCTGCAATGCCTCTGGGGTCAGCACTGGTTCTCTGGGAGCTGCAGCTACAGTGCTCCCAGTGCCAGGGCTGTGCTCCCCATCACTGCCACCCTCTCCAAGAAAAACTGTCTACAAGAAACATGCCCCGGTTCATAATCAAGAAGCCACTGGATTCTAAGTGAAACACACTCTTCCTGCACTATCAAATGCTCCTGGGCCCCCCAGAAAGACAAGTAATCTATAACATCAGCATGGCCAGGAGCAGAGGGGCTGTGGCAAGGAGCAGCATTCCCCTGCAAACTACAGCACACGCCTGTGCTGCCTGGAAAAAACAGGCAGAAACTGTAATGAGGGGAAATTATGCCATCCCAAAAGGCTCAGCATGAACTGGGTTCACTGGTTGCTGTTCCTAGCCCGAGTAGTTTGCATTCACTTCTAGGTTCGCACAGCCTTTCTGTAATAAACTGTCATAGCCCCAGAGAAGGGAACATTCAAAAAAGCGCCCCGAGGCAATGCATAGCAGAAGCCTGAGAATCCTCCTGCATGAGTCACTGACCTCCACACACTGCATCTATTTCAGCCTTTAATTAATAAGGTTTTACATTTCTATGGCACTTTCCATCTGGAAAGATCCAAAAATGCTGTAAAGACTAAGGGGTGTGCAGCACCATTGAAATATGGCTCCTGTAGAGGTGGGACTGTGAGAGCTTAGCCAAGAGCACAAGGGAAAAAGGTTCTTAATTTTAAATGTAGCCTCTGTTACATCACTGAGTATTTCATATCTGTAGAGAACAGACAAAAAGATTGTAGTTTCTAAGGCACCATTGAGTAAATAACATTGTAGATTGCTTTTGTTATCCAGGGAGGATGCAGTGCAAAAAAAGTACTGGGTGATTTTACTCTGGGGTGCCATCATTGGATCAAGGCTTTCCTGCCTCCTGATAATTTATTCCCAAATGTTAGACAAAAAGCAGAAGCCAGTGGAGGAAACAAATCCCACACTGACAGCACCTTACCCTGCATCCGGAACACCAAACCTTTGCATGTTCCCTGAAAGCTCAGCAGGATTGTGTGAGGCTTCAGCAAGGTCAAAACCAGCCCCAAGCAGCAAGTGGGGCAATGGAGAAAACCAGGAGGGAAGAGCTCTCCTGTCCCAAGGCTGACACAGCCCCTGAGGGGAGCCAGGGCTTTGCTGAACCAGCACAAATCCATTAATTTTTATTTCTAAAGATTAAACAAGTCCAATCACTCTGCTCAGCAGATGAGCAGGGCCTGGCTTGCATGAGGGCAACTGAAAGGACTGTCAGCCACAGCTGGCATCCCTCTTACTATGAACTTGGCCAAAGTGGCCTGGGAGCGCTTGACCACAAAGGGTTTTCAAAGGAATGTCAAATATCTCTTTTTCTCAGTGTGATTCTAAACTATTTTTATCTACCTCTTTCTGGAAGAGAGACACGGGCATTGCCACGACTGGTCATAAACTTTCATTACTTCCCGAGGAAAAATTGCAGGGAAATTACAGGCTAGTGCACTCTTTTTGTGTCTCTCCTGCTCCGGGCATGTCAGCACTGCTGCATTCCAGTCTACCCCCAACACATTCCTCCCTGCGAGTCCTGTCCCCTCCCCGCCTGCTGATGGACATTAATGACCTCCCTCCATAATTAACACGTTGAGCACCGCTGTCAGCGCGAGATGGGTCCCCAGTGCTCTGTCAGTGCTGGAAAAACACATTCTCTGTGTGCAGGGTGGGATCAGTCCCGACTCCCCCTCCACCCCAGCGTGCCCCCTGGCACCTGAGCTGTGCCTGAGCTGCACCTGCCCCTCATGCCAGGGTGAGGGCAGGGCAGTGGGGGCACACAGAGCCTGTGGCCGCACCATTCCTGGTGTTCCCTTCCCTGGGTGCTCCTGAACTCTCACATAGCATGTGGAGCTCCATGCTGCTCCTCCAGGCACACAAAACTGTGTGGAGAAACACCCTTAATCCTTCACGTTTCAGCATTTACGAGATGTCAGTTGAAGATATTAATTATACCTCTTTCATAAAGAGGGATAATTAAACCTACAAGCAGTTTCTCTACTGTTGTAGGATCAGGGACACTGAGGCAGAGCAGAAGAGTGCTCCAATCCCTGCAGCTCCTGCCCCAAGCTCATCTCCCTGCCATTCCCAGCCCCGAGTCCAAGCACTGTCTGCAGTGCACCAGAGCTCCCTGAGCCTGGAAATCCCAAATCCACGTGGGTGCTTTTTAGGCATGGAAACTTCATCCAAAGGGAGAAATTCTGTCGTCAAGGTGAAAAGCATTGCTACAGAAATGTGATCAAAGAGAGAGTTATCAACTTAAGTGTACTCAGGAGTTTCTGTTCCAGACAGAATTATCAACGAGAAACCAATCTTATAAGGTAGCTGCTATAGACAGGGAAATAAAAGGAATACAGTTCTTACCAGACAGACCTAAGTTGCTCCAAATTGCTGTCAGCTTGAAATATCTTGCTGGTAATTTGTTTCCAAATTCTTTCTCCCTAAATTTGATTTGTTGCTGTACAGTGGATGATCTATTCTGCACAGCACCTCAAAGAGCATTCCTGTTGTCCTCTCCCTGATTGTTTGTGAGCTATCACTTCTGGGAGTTGGCAGCATTTATTATAAAAAGGGACATCATTGCTTGAAAAGCAAACTTTTCTCTGAGGCTGTGGTATCTGCTGCCCTTACAAATAGCAGCTGAGATTACTGGGAGGAAAGTCATCAAGGAAAAACCACTTTTCCTCCCCATCTTTGAGCTTGTCCACATGGACAAGTGGCCACTCTGTGTGTCTGTACCCTGGGGCAGGGGAAGGATAGGGCAGCATTTTCTAACAAAATGTTAATAAATCCTTTCACCAGGATCCCTTTTAACCAGGATAAAATCCCACCTCCTGTGTTATTGTAGCAAGAGCAGGAACATCACACCCAGCAACTTTTTTCTGCTGATCTCTGCTCTTTCTTATGTGAGGGAGGAAGAGAGAACTCTGACTTATGAAGCATCCTGCTGGGTTCAGTGATGTCTCCTACACGGTGTGTCTGGGGCTTTCCCAGGCCTCTGAGCAATAGCCCTCAGCTCTCCAGAGGATTTATTTCTGCACACTTGACACAGAGGCAGAAATGCAAAACTCTGCCTCACCTCTCCGTCAGGATCTGTTCAGGCTGTGTGTAGGTGACAATGAGGAAAGCAGTAGCCTTGCCCTGGCTTTCTCTTTCAGGAATATAAATGTGTCTTCTCCTGTCTTGTCTTTGCTAAACCCACTCTTAAACCCAATGGTTTAAGCAAATTCAAGGAAATTCTAGTTTGGGGATTAGGAGCTGCCTTATCTTATTTACATGGTTTCAAGGCATGGGCAGAAGAGAGAGACTTGGCTTCCCTAAAATAAAGGCTCTCACTCATCTTGTGTATATGGCTGCATTAGATAAAAAGAAGGAAGGTATTTTTGGATCTTTCTGGAAATGTATGGGCAATTTTAGCATATTACTGCTCTCCAGCTTGTTGGCAGTACCCACAGGTGATATTGCTGTGGGTAGGGCACTGCAGGCACGATGTCAGGCACTTCAGGTCACCCCAAGAGCTCATGTTGTACCTTGGACAGGTCTCAGTATTATCTAGAGCATGGAGAGAACTGGAGAGTTGGGAGCTGGTGGGAGGATTTCACACTATCCAAGCAGGCTGGATAGATTACTGGAAAATTAATAATTGTTGCACATGCTTGAGAACAGCACAAAACACAGTGCTAATTCAGCTGGCTGTAATTCTGCCACAGTTTACTCTGACATCACATCAGGGAAAGCTCCACTTAAGCAATTGTAACATCACCAAAAGGATGGAATTAAGAAAAAAAGAGAAGGAACATAAACCTCCCACTATTGTTATTTTCAGAAAGCAATAACAGGAAGAGCCAGTTAAAAGGCCTTGAGGCTCTGAGCTGTTATTCCTCCCTGGAAACCAGCCACGTAATACACAGAAAAACCCTGAACTGTGTGTGGGGGCTGCTCTGTGCCTACCACGGGGATGTGGGCCCATTCCTGGGGCAGATGAGCCCATTCCCATGGGCAGGTCCCCACAGAGGGGACACACAGGTCACCCCAGCTGTGGCCACCCTGGGCATTTCCTCTGCTCTGGGATGCCCTGGGCAGACAATCCTGCAGCTGCTCCAGAGCAGCATCTCCCAAGTGCCACTTGCAGGGCTGGAAGACCTCTGTCTCCCCATGCACAGGTATTGCAGCAGGGCTGCTCAGGAACCAGCGATTTTCCCTCTTTGCAGGAGTAGGCTGAACCTTTCTGAGCTGACCGAATGCAGGTGTCAGCCAGGCAGGAGCAGCACAAATCAATCTCTCACTGCTTAAAAATATATCTGTATACCAGATCTGAACCCTTTCCTCCAGAGTCTTGTGGCAGAAATGGAGTTTTAAAATGCTCAATTATTTATAGCTGAAATGCTGGGGAAAAAAATAACCTCATTTGTCGTGCTGGAGCAGAATGTGCTGGTCCCCATCACCCACTGCTTGCACAATGGCTGAGAGTCATGAGGTTTGGACAGGAGGATAAGGAACAAGGAGCAAGTACTGCCTGAAAGCAGGGTGCCAGCACCCCAAAGCAGAGCTGGATCACTCAGGGATGTGGTCAACCCCAAATCATGACAAACCTGAGCAAGCCAACTGTTGCTTTCATGCCTGGGTATTAATTATCACCGATTAGGTAGGGTGGGTGGTTCCTTAAGTACGGGCTTCTCCTGGCACAGCAGGGGAAATAGACAGGTTTTGTAGACCCACAGATGCTGTGCCAAAGGGATGCTTTGGAGAATTAACAGCTTTTAGGAGGGAAACTATAGGAGTTCCTCAAGGTGGACTGTCTGCCTAAACTTGCTTTTGTTTTTCTCTCCCTGTGTTTTGGAAGAGCTGGTACTTGCCAAGGGTCTGGCATGAGGAGCGGGCACTGTGGGTCCCTGCCTGGTCAAGAAGACACCACAACCTGCAGTCACACATGACAGGAGGAGAAGTAAAAGGAGAGGAAAAGGAAAGCAAAAATGAGAGACCAGAGGATGTAAAGACATCATGTCACATGGCTTCTGGATGGGGATTGGAAGAATTTTCCATGATTTTAGAACAGAATTGAATCATTACAGCTGTGTAGAGCCTTTCTCTCTTACTGAGTTCCTCTCTGGTGTCCAGTGCCCATGGACAGGCAGGAGAATGGAGACAATGAGGTGGAGGGATGGTTTGGAACCCAATTAAGTATCCTCATTTCTGTGATTTTGTCCAGAAGGAGAGAACCACCACCCCTTCTTCCTGCTCCCTCCTGTGGAACAGACTTCATTCTCCCTGTCTTGGAGAACATGGGCATCAGGAGGGGCCTGAAATCCCAGGGCCTTGCACTCAGCTGCTTCATGATGCATTGCACTGGGCAGTGGTTTAAAACCCTCAGGGATGATGAGGAAAGTGCCTGTAACCATGGCAATGCTCTGCAGCCACATCCTTCCCCATGCAGCCCTGGCCAGAGGACCTGGAGCCACCCCTTGTCCTGTAGTAAGCAGGAACTGGTCCTGCCACTTGTAATGGCCAGGGTAAGGATACTTCCAAGCTGAAGAAAACAACCCCTGATAACTTGAAGATGGTCACCACCAGCTGGATCACCAGCCAGGTGCCAACATCTCTCGGGAATTAAGGTCCCATAAGAGGACTTGCATGAAGGGCCCTTTTGCTGAAGCTCTGAGACAAGCCTTGGCTGTCCCTGGGAGCATCACCTGTCTCTGAGGCCTCTGTTCCTTCTTTCAGGCACACAGGAGATTTTGGGCCACATCATGCAGTGAAACCAGTAAAAGTTACAGCATTTGGCTGTCGAGGAACTGGTGGCTTGGCCTTCAATTAGGATAAAGTTGTTCAATTCCTTCCCACCTCAGCATTACCTTACTGCACATCCCTGTTAGCAAGGCTGGCACAGAGAATGTTAGGGATTAATGAGACAGGTGATTAAATACAGTTCTGATTACATCCAATCCCGGGAGGATGGATGTGGAACTGCCCTGCCGTGAATTAAGTAATAAAGTGGGAAAAAATAGAAAACATAGCAGGACAGTAGCTTTATTACATTAGCACCCTCATGCCTGATGATGCTGGCACCTCTGCCCAGTGCAGATGTGATTGCAATGTGATTTTGGGACCCTGGGCACACCTGCCCTCAGCCAGAGTCAGGGACAGATGCTTGTGCAAGGACCAGCAACACAGTCAGGAGGGAGAAACAGGGAAAAATATGGCTGTGCACTGAATTGCTGCCACTTCCTTGTGCTGATATTCTGAATAAAAATCCCATCTGTGCCACACCTTCACCCCCAGCACTTCCTCTAACCACTGTAACTCATCCCTGGGGCATGGTGCAACAGGTACCTTGTGGTGCAGAGCAGCAGCACATTTTTTTAAGTCAGGCAGATTCCCACAGTACCTTTGCAGAAGCCATCCAAAATCCTATGCAAGTCTGAAAGTAGGGAAGTTGGGAAGAGCAATAATGAAGACCTTCCAATAAGAGCACTTCAAATCCATGGCTCTCCAAGGGCAGTGGCAGCCAGCACCATTATCTCTGTCTCACAGATGGGAAAAGCAAGGAAATTATTTGCCTTGTGTAACCCAGAAGTGCTGGAAATGAAGTAAGATTCCAGACCAGGGAAATCTCAGCCCCCAAATCATAAGTGAGTCCTCAGATGCCAGCACCAAAGGCTATAAAATCTGAGCCCTGCTGGCCAGCTGGCTGGTGCAGCTGGGGATGTCTCAGTGCTGGCAGGTCTGACAAGCAGTTGACCCCATGCCCTCTGCTTCACTTTTATCCCTTGCAAGGACAAAAGCTTCCAGTGAGTGCCACTAAGATCGTTGAGAGCAGATAACTCCAAGGCATCCATCTGCCTGCAGGCAGGCACAGAGCACAGGGAGAGCCCCCTCCACACAGGCACTCTGAAACACCTGCCTTTGTGCTCTCCAAAACCTCCTGCTGCATGAAGTTGCCCCTGTGCTGACCACAAAACAGCTGAGTCTTGCTTGCACAGCCCCTGGAGTTCAGATTTCCATTTTTTGCCTGGCACTGGGGCACTTATCCACACCCTCCTCCTGCTGCCAGCTCTGACGCAGTATAGGGGAGCACTCAGCCCACTCAGAAGCAGAGCAGCCTGCTTGTAAACTTTATGTTACTTGAGGTTTGCTCAGAGTTCATGCCCCAGGCTGCAGTTAGATGGAGTGAAGCAGTCCCAAGTGCTTCTGATGGATATAAAAAGGAAATGCAATCAGACGTGCACTTAAGCAAGTATATTACCAAGTTCAATGACTATAGTTTTACTAAGCTAATTAAAAATGGAACAAAGCGATGATCAGATTAAGGTCATAATTAATAACTCTATAGGTTCAAATTATCCAGTCACTCAATAAATTCTCCATGTAATCAGAGGGAGCCGCAGCTGATAACTTGAGGGAATTCATGTCCTACTCAGAGGTCTTCAGGAGGCAAGAGCTGCCTTTGGAGCAGTGACCTCAGCTCACCGAGGTTATATGCTAACCCTGCTGCCCAGGAGACCTTTTCCTGAGCTTCAGTGTCTATTCCAGGTTGCCTCCTTCAAGGGAAGTGCGTGGACTCAGGAGGGGTGAGAGCCCCTCGGTTCCTGCCTCCCAAGTAATCAGGGCAACAGCCACCGCCAGCAGAGTGGTGTCTTGCCATGGTTTATCTCCAGTTTTTAGAAGGGATGAAGCTTTTTAAGGAGTCCAGCATTTGGTTTGTGCTATATTTACACTTGGTGGTTTAAGACCCTCTTTTTAGATGCTCTCCAAGTGGTTGAGCTCTGATATCCCCCACCAGCTGATGCTAGGCCCTTGGGTACCCAGCTGATGGGGACAGAGAGGCTGCCCAGCACCTTCCTGAACCTGCCTCAGCTCCTCATTTGCTCCTGGAAATGCCCAGCGTGCTGCTCTCCATGCTGGGATTTGGACTCTTTCCATCCTCAATGCCCAGGATTTGGCCAAGTTAATGTTTTAAGAGGGTTGTTTATCTTCCTGTTGCACAGAGCCTGGAACAGCTGTAAGAGCAGGAGAGTTTGCCAATTACACGATCCTATTGTTAATTATCTTATTATGAGTATGCTGCTAGGTGACATCTCTACTGGAGGCTTGTGCTGCAGCATTCAGGTCCTGAATCCCTGGGCTCTGCACATGGAGCCCTTTCTGGGGCTCATAAGCAGTAGGGAACAAGCCCTGAGAGATCCACCACCCAGAAGACTTCCCAAAGCAGGAGGGAACGAGGTGGGAGATGGGGATGCTGAGGGTGCTGGGGACACCACTGTGCCAGGACTCCCTGGAGCTGAGCCCGGGGGTGCACCCAGAACCCCAAGGCATTTCTGATGGATTCAGGGGAAATTGGAAAGCTCCCCTCTAGTTCTCCTCCATCCACAGCCCTGGGGCAGGTCCGGCTGGTTCCCTCCCCTCCCAGACTGTTTCATAGCCTGAAGCTGCTGTTTACAAAAAGCAAATGTTTTACTGTTGGCTAATCCGCCTTGTTTGCAAAAGCCCTGAAGGCTCATTTTAATTGCAAGTAAATGATTCTTAACGATATAAATCAGAGCCAGGGAGTGTTTGTGATATCTTGCACTGTAACCAGGAGTCAAGAAATGAATTAGTCTCAAATTAAAAGGGGGAAGGTTTCCATCTGAAATTGGGCAAATATGAGGCTTCATCAAGGAAAGATAATCACTTGGCGGGATAATAATGAGGCTTCAGCTTATCAGTTTTGCATGGAGAATCCTTAATATGCACCGTGTTTTGCTGCCATGAGCAGTGTGAGAGACAACTCAATAAGAAAGGTAATGGAGAGAGAAGAGCTGCGGCAGCCCCCAGCTATTCCTCGGCCCAGAGCCTCAGATCCACCTGGCTTCAAAGAAAAAAAAGTCAGGAAAATGGGAACAAATCATACAGGTGGCAAAGTGTCTGTCTGGGAAGCAAGGCTCTGCTTTGGTGAGTCCCCCTCTTGCTCTGCCAGCATGGCTCCAAACAGGGCTCCCAGCTTGCTCTCCACCAGGACCCTGCCCAAGCTACGTATTTTGTTGGTCTCAGTTCCAGCTGGATTAGCCCCAGACTGTGGATGTACAAAAGCATGGGCACACAAAGCAGCCGAGGTCTGGCATGTTTGGGGTGCTGTTCCCTGTCCCATTCCTCTCTGGAAGGTTCCCTGAGTGTGAGGGATGGGTTCAGACCTGCAGACATTCAGAATCCCCTTCCCTCCTTTGCCAGCGAGGACCCTCAACCAGGAAAGAGCACAGGGCTCTTTGAGAAGCAGCTGGCACAGCTGGGATGTTCCCAAGGGCAGTGGGGGTCCCCCAGAGGGGACGGTGATCCCCAAGGCCATCCTGGCCCAGAGGCTGGGCAGGAAGCAGGGACCAGCAGGAGAGTTGTCACAGCAGAGCTGCTGGACCTTCTGGCCAAAGGGCTCCTGTGTCCTGCTTGCTGTGCCCAAATGGCAGCTGGTAATGTGTGTACAATTAGCAGTGGGCTGTAATTGCTGTCTGTAACCTCTCAGGCTGTCGGGAGGATAAACTCAGCTCAGAGAGCCCGGCGCTGGGCCAGGCTGTGGATTTGCAGCCACCAGGGCTGTGCCAGTGCCGAGCTGTGCCCTGACCCCCCCTGCTCAGAGCCCAGCACAAACACAGCTCCCCTGGAGCATCCCCCCAGGCCAGGTTGGGGGTCCTGACCCCAGAGGCCAGAGCAGAGGCCAGGGCAGAGGCTGGGGAGTGGGTGCAGCTGCTGCTGAACAAAGCTGCGGGTTCATTACCAACCTTTTCAAAACCGGAGCTTAAAAATATCCCCCGCTCGCAGGGGCTGGCTCAGCTGCATGGCTGGTCCTCATCTCCCTCTCGGGATATAAATAGGCAGCACTGAATAGCAACGCTGGCCCAGCGCTTTTCACTCTGCTGCACAGGAGGGGACGGTGGCACGAGCCCCGTGGGTGGCTGGGGACGTTGACTGAGCAGCCTGGCTATGTCCCACCATGGGATGTGGCTTCAGGTGTCACAACACGAGCTCCTTCCAGCTCAAACCAAAATGCAACCAGGAAAACAGTCAGGAAAAGAGTGGTGCGGTTTTGGGATGAGGGTGAAGGAGGAGGAGAACTGTTCCTGCTGGCTGGGGTCTGCAAACGCCTTCTGGCCCCCTGGGACATACCCTGGGGACAGTGCTGGTAATAGGAGCAGCTTCTGAATAAGCTTGGCTTTTCTTTCACAAGGTTTTAGTCTTTTAGGGGAAATGAGTGTTTTTTGTGAATTTTGTGGCAATATTATAAATTTGCCATTTGTGAAAGAGAAGTCTCCTGCATTATGGTCCTTTGTTGGCCCTGGATGAAGATGTTCCCACATCATCTGTCCTCCAGAAAACCATGATATCAGAGCAGGAGTAGTACCCTGGAGAGAAGGAAATAATGCTAAAATAAAAAGAAAAAACTGCACTTTTCCTTTTGGCTTCTAATAAGAGCCTAGTATTTAATAATGAAGAGAGTCAGATGCGCAGATATGCCCTTATTAAATGAAAAGTGCAAATGTCTTTGCTTAATCCACAGTGCAGCTCTTGGACTAAACACAGGGCAAAAGATCTTAACACCTCTTCTGAACAAGTGGATGCTCTTGTTATTCTCCAGTGCAGCTGCAGCTTCTCTGTTCAGGAAGCTCCTCAACTGCTTCATCACGGTCTCCCCCAGACTAATCCCTCTGTCCTGCCAGGAATACATCATTCCTCTCCACATTTCTAGAAGATGATCCATTATGCAAAGGGAAGTGGAGGAAAAGCTCACATGAAGCCTGTCCTGTTGTGCCCTCGGAAACAAATTATTCACAGAGCCACCAGGGGAGGCCATGAAATAACCTGGGTGCTCAGTGGGAGGAGCGAAGCAGGAGGAAAAATTCCACGCCCAAAGGCAAGGTGAAGAGTTTCCTGGTTGTAAATGATTTGTTTAAATTGGCAATGAAGTCTTTTCTGGGAAAGGGTTGGGAAAATCTGCCACAAAGTGAGAAATCCCTCATAGCTCCATCACTGTTTATCCAGGCTGGGGCTTGGCTGCAGAGAGCCGCCAGTGATGGCTGTGGTGGCACAGGGCAGCAGCTGCTGCATCTGGGTGTCCCTTTCACCTGGTGTCCTCCAGGTCAGTGTCTCTGGCTGTGTCACCACACAGAGCTTGGGGACAGCCTCTGTAGGGACAGAGCTGATCTCTGCAACCCTTGATTCCCGCAGAAGGCCTGGATGTTCGATCTTGCTTTGTCTCCTTTCCACCAGCAGCAGAAATCTGCTCTGTGTCCTCCTTGATTTGGAGGACAGGGACATTTAATTGCCCGTGTTTCCTCCACTGAAATGGTCTCTCCTTCCAGTATCTGTGCTAGAGAAGAGGGGATTATCTGAGCCAGCTGCCCACCTCAATGGCCTAGGAGTTGTCATACAACCACCGCTGTCATGTTGGCCAAGTTACTTACACCCTTTAAAAAGTAATTTTCTGTGGAAAATGCTTATCTCATAACCATGACAATAAGGGAAATTTCAGTTTTGGGCATCCCTGCTAGAGAGGGCAGAATCGGTGCCCAGACTGGGAAAGGTTGTTTCAGGGTACTACACTGGGAAGGGCCACAAACCCCTCCAAGGGCAGAGATGGCCTTTGCCTCTGTCCCCAAGCCAAAAAAAACTCAGTGTGATTTCATGAGTCATCCCAGCATGAGTCACTGCTGCTCCCTGGGCTGTCATTTTGTTGGGAATGGACTCTTGTTGGTTCCTCTGCAGCAGACAGGGCGGGGTGAGAGCCAGAGCAGAGTGAGGGGATACTGCAGCCACCCCTCTAGAGCAGACACCTCTCTTCCTAGCTAAGGCACTGGGCCAAAATCAGCCCTTCCAGAGCGACTCTCCTTTGAATCACCAGCTGCTCTTGGGGAAGTGGAAATGGTGGTGCCACTCCCCTTGTAAGCAGATTATTTCTGTTGGGCACTGGGTGCTTTGCCTGCATGCAATTGGTCCCTAATCGCATCTTTTTCGCCAGTTAACTTTGGGGTTTATCAGTCTGAGCCTTCGCCTTTATCAGATCTCAGCCTTGCTGGGCCGATGAGCATCTCTTACGCTTCCCAGGCTCCCTGGAAGATCTCTGTCACTTATTAGAAATGTGCTGAAATGATGCCAGGCTTGGTGAAACTGCCTGTCCTGGAAATCCCCACAGCTCTGTGAGGTGCTCCCAGCTCAGTACACGAACTGGAGGGAGTGGCACCAAGAGGCCTCATGACCACTGTGCCACTGCCCCAGGGGGATCCATCCCTGTGATACCTGCTCCCGGGGGATGCAGGGTCCTCACAGGGGTTCAGGGACTGATACAGCTGCTGCAAGGGGCAGTGAAAGAGGAGAAAGCTGCTCCTGCAGCTCAGGCTTCTCTGTGCACAGTCCTTGTTGCACACACACTCTGTGTGTTGGACCCAGAGCTATCATTCCTCTTGCTGTGCCCCAAGTGATGCTCTCAGTGCGCTCAGTGACAAGGTGATGCCCTGGGTGAGGCTCCCTGGCCTTGGGTCCTCAGCAGGGTGAGGTGAGGCATTTGTTTCATGGATGATCAGAGCAGGAGTCATTGGAGGAGGAGCAGCACCTCAGCCCTAGCTGCAAGCTACCTCCTGCCCAGGGTCACACTGAAGCCACCAGTCCCACATCACCCCTGGGAGAGCCTTGTCTATGGCAGCCCTGACAGTGCTAGCTGGGAGCTGCCATTTATTTTGCTGTTTCAATAAGATACCAGTGGCTCCTGGCACTGCATCTTCCCTCAGTGGGGTGAAAATGACCCTGGAGCCCAGCAAGCAGGTCCAGCAAGAGCTGGAGCTCTGCTTTGCACCCTGGAGCCTCTGGAAGTCCCACATCCTCAGATGGCTCCAATGGGCCGTAGGGAACGAGTGGCTGCGCTCACCCTGTCTCAATGTCTCACGTGTGAAACAGAAATGAAAAGACCTTGGAATATGGCCAGGGAGCTGGAAAAATAGCTGTTTGAGAAGCACCTCAGACAGCAATGCTGAGTGCCACAGGGCAGCCTGGGCAGAAATCAATATCCTGGGCTCCGCTGAGCAGTGCAAACCTGGGCACGGAGTGATGCTCACTGCCCTGCACCCTTCACTGAGGGTCAGTCCCTGTGGCATTCAGGCAGAGCAGTGTGCAAGAAAGGCTGGTTCTCACCTCACCTGGGTGTTTTTTAGCTTGGCTGTATTTGTCTCTGTGATTGAAGAAATCCTTTTAGGTAGGCGAGCACGTGGCTTCGATGGGGCCATCCTCACAGCCAAGCCAGGACTGCGTACACTCAGGATGTTCCCTCTGCTGCTGCTGCCAGCCACACTGTGGGATGCAAAGGTTAACCAAAGCCTGCTCAGTTTATTATCTTAACTCAAGATAAGCTTCTTCACAGAAAGCAGCTGGGTCTGTGGAGTGAAACTCATCACTCCAGGGATGCTCAGTGCTGCTGAAGCCAATTTCAGGCGTAAATACGTATTTTTAATGTATTTCTTTTTATGAAGCAGAAAAGTGACATGACTGGATGGTGGAGAACTTACCTGAGCTAATGGCCCAGCTGGAGCTCTTCCAAGCAGTCTGTTTAAGGAAATGGATAGTTTAGGGCTTAGCTCAGGCTTTAAATGCTTTTAAATAGATCTGTGCTGTTTTCCTGCTGTCCCTGTCCCTGCCACAGTGAAGGAGATGGGTTCTGCTGGGCTGGCTCATGCTTGGGTGGGAGAACTTCAGAAGATGCTGAAGTGAACCTGGCAGAGGGCTCGCTCCTCTGAGCAGTGTGTGATGCACAGTGCTGGAAAAGTCACCAGCTCCTGGCCCATGTTTGCCCCCAGGGAAATGACTGTCCCTGCCAGGCAGAGACTGACCAGCTTGTCACGCTCTGTGGGTGCTTGAAGTGGGACTTCGGGCTCTACAAGAGGTTTTGAGACTCAGCTGTGGCTTTCCAGCAGCTCTGTGCCTCTGCCTGAAGGGGGGGAGCAGCACTGCCAGTGACCCAGAGTGATAATTAGCCTTTTCATTTGGGTACTGCCAAAGCCAGGCCAGTCCATGAATTGTGTGATATTCTGCCAGGTCTGACACACATTGGGAAGTTGTTCAAATGCCAGCAGCTCCTGTTAGGGCTAGAGAAGTTCCTTCTCTCAGGTGGAGAAAAGACTCTCACCAGCCCAGATGCCTGATCCCAGGCTCCAGGCTGCCATTCCCTCTTCTCTGATCTTGCCCAGACCTCTTGCCTCCTGCAATGACTCCTTTCTTGATCACTTGAGTGGAATCAACAGCTCTAAACCAGCAGAGCTTTGCCCCCACGCTGGCCTTGGGGGGCACTGAGGCACAGAGCATTGGCCAGCAACACACCTGAGCTCTTTGGGAGTGTGCTGGGCATTTGCTTGGAGAAATCATCTCTCCAAACATCATGGAAAAGGTGAATTTTGGAGCTGTGCTTACATATGTTAACATGGGGCCAAAATCTGCGCAGGGTCTGAACTTAAAGGGAGAGCAAGGTTTAATTTCATGGGGAGACCCTCCCTCAGCAGTGCCCAGGGGATTCCTGGATGGAGCTGGTTACATGTGGTGGGAACTACCACCATCCCCCATGCAGAAGAGCCCTGTGCAGGCACCAGATTCAGCAGTATTCCATGTGTCCTGTGAGGGCTTTTGGTGACATGATGATGAACTTTGAGCCTCAGCGCTGATCTGATCGCAGAGATGGGAGATGAAGGTGCTGTCTTAGAGAAAACAGCTCTTCAGCTAGATTCCCCTGCGGGGCAGTGTCCAAACAGCTTCACAACCTTTTCAACCACATGACAGGCTTGAAAATAAAATTCCAGTAATGGATTTAGGAGTGTGTGCCTTTGTCTGGCAGGATGGCGAAGCAGTGCTGTGCTGTGATCAGCTCCCTGACTCATGCTCTGATGTGGCTTCCAATTAGCTCTGGCTCAGGATCGGCTTCTCCTGCTGTGCTGGGAATGAAAGAGCTGGGATGAAAGGCCCTGGCCACGTGCCAGGTGAGCTGGGGACACAGGGGGAGCTCCCTGGGACCCTGATGGAGCCCTGGCCAGTGGCTGAGTTCCCCCTCCCCCTTGGTGTAAGCTGTGCATGTTCACCACTAGTCCACAGATCAGCTCAGAAACTCACTGAAAAATAGTGTATTTTATATGTATTTCTAGATTATAGAAGCACTACATGGTTTGGGTTGGAAGGGAACTTAAAGCTCAGCTCATTCCATTCCTGCCATGGCAGGGACACCTCCCACTATCCCAGGGTGCTCCAAGCCACAATGTCCATCCTGGCCTTGAGTATTTCCAGGGATCCAGAGGCAGCCACACTTTCTCTGGGCACCCTGTGCCAGGGCCTCCCCACCCTCACAGGGAAGAACTGGAGATGGATATATATTTCTATATAATCTATATATTTCCATATAAATATGTAATGATAGACATCTATCATGTCATTCTTTCATTCAATCTTTCACTCATCTATCATTCTTTCTTTCAATATAGAAAAGAATTATTATATTTCTATATAATCTATATATAGAGAAAACCCCTGTTGCTTACCATGATGTACCTTCAAGCCTTGCCACCCTTCCAACAGCAGCTGCAGCTCAAGGATCACATATGCTGTGCCTGCTCCTGCTGCCCACCCTGGGCTTCCCACAGGCCCAGAGCCATTACCAGGATTCATGGTGTTCCCTTAGGGTCACAGTTTCTGGGGGCTGACATCCAGCCCATCCTCACCATCCCCATCCTTCATCCCTCCCAACCCAGAGGGCACCTTCTGGGAACAGGGGCACTGTGGGCTGGCTCACTTTCCCTTGGTGGCCACAAGGCAGATGTTGGCCATGGCTAGTGCACAGCCCAGCTGCGGGGCTGGGTATCCCTGTGCTGGCTGCGTGGTTTCAGGAACAGCAGCAATGCCAGAGGGCCTTTTTCCAGCCTGGACAAGGGTGCCGGGTGTCCCACGGGCACCGCGGGGCTCTGGGGACCGGAGCGGAGGTGATGCTGCTCTCACAAGCCTGGCCGGGGCACAGCATCCCTTTACCCCGCGGAAGCGCATCCCAGCGGGATGCCAGCTGCCGTGCCGCTGCTGGGCACCACGAGCAGAGCTGGGGCTGGCAGAGCCGGGATGCGGCTGAGCCGGCGGAGCCGCTCCTGCGCTCACATCCACGGCACACGTGGGGACTGGAACGGGAAATCGCTCCTTGCTGCGCGCAGAGCTTGGTGATTGCTAGCACCTCACAGGGCTCGGGAATAAATACCGGAGGCTGCTCTTGAGGCATAGGAGGGGACTCCTCATGTGCGGGGTTTTGTCCCGTGAGCTCCCAGGCTGTGGTGGGCTTTGTGCTCCTTGTGTGTGAATTAGACATCAGCTGAATTTGCTGGTTTGGGGCCGGGGGTGCTGAGTTTTTGCCTGGCACAGGGTGTTTCCTCCTTTTCTCCTGCACTCCTTTGCTAGAGCTGCATCTCCCCTCTCCTTCCAGTTTTATAGGAAGCTGTGACACGGTAATGAGGACACCATTCCCAACCCTTCCCAAGCATCCAGGGGTGCCCCTGTGCCACCAGATTCCATCGATGACCTGCAGCGATGGCTCAGTACAGGCAGGAACACTTGCAATAGCCCTTCCAAGATGCAGTGGTTGCTTATTTTTTCTTACTGTTATTATTATTATTATTTATTACTACAACACTATTTACTACTACTACAGACACCTCAGAACCCTTCAGGGTGGTTACCTAAACAAGCTGAGAGTGGGTCAAGCCTGGCTGGATGTACAGGAAGGGTCATTGAGGAAGGGTCCTGTCGGGTCCCCTCCAGCCAGGGCTGCCCCCTCCAAATGGTGACAAGCCCAAACCAAGCCCACACAGGAGCTGAGCTGGCCCTGGAATAATCGCTGCCTTTACAGGATGAGAGGCAGCTGCTCCACTCCAGAAGGCCAGGCCAGAGCCAAGGCTATTTCCCAGTGTCCAAACAGAGATGAAGCCCCTCAGGTGCTGCCTCTGCCTCCTTCCCACATGCAGCAGTGGGCAATGGAAGCTCCTTGGTTCTGGCTGCCCAAAGCCTGAGCCGTGCTCTGATGGGAAATGGACCAAACTCCCAGTCCCCAGATTTCATCCAGCCAAAATACACAAGTGCTGTTGCTCAAATGCATTGGGGATGTTCCAGGTTTGGGCTGGACATCAGGTTTGAGGGGGTTATTTAAGAGAAAAATCTGTGTTTTGCTGGTGAAGACAGAAAGACCAATTTTTTGTCTCTTTTCCATGAATCTAAGTTCCACTTGCTCCCAAGTTGACCCAGTAATTGTAATTCTAAATTAAATGTAAATGTATTGGCTGCTGGTAAAGGTCATTCCACAGAAAATGGCTATGTTTGCCTCTCCTTCAGATGCATGAATACTAAACATGTATAATTCACAGGATCATTAGCAGATAAAGACGTTTCCCACCTCTGCTCCCTAATCCTCACACAAACCCATTTTATACGTCAGTGGGCAAAAGGAAAACTGTTCACTCTTATTTAATGCTTATAGATCTGGCTGTCTGCTGTGAAAAAATGCAAGTGCTCAGCATCCATCAGGATCCAGCCCTCTGGAAATGAAATCCATGTCTTAGAGGAGGCAGAATGACCACAAAATGTCCTTTAGGGCTCTGTGCAGTTGAGTCTCTGTTCTACCAGATCATCACCCTGGCTTGAAAAGGGTGGATTTGGGTCAAGGACTGTGAAACCTTCTCCAAACCTCCTCTCAGGGGAATTAGGGAATGCAGGTCTAATGAGGACTCAGGTAGAAGGCACGAATTATCTCTGGAGCTCCTTGGGGTGAGCTGGGTCATGTTGCACCTGCTCAGGGAACTCCTAAAACTGGGCAATAACAGGCATGTGGAGCAGAGCTTCAAAGCTGATGAGGACTTTTCCACCACCAAGCACTGAAGATGGAAAAGCCACAGGGTCCAGCAGGAAACATCCCTGGCAATGACAGGAGGTGGCCAGGCAGTTTTCCTGCAGACTAAGGCAGTAATTCACAACATCCTCAAGTCACTGAGTCTCTTGTCTGAGAATGCCACAATTTCCTTGGCTGCGATCAGGAGCTGGAATTGCTCACGACTTTGGGTTTTCTCCCCTCTTTGTTGACTGATTGCAAAATCTGCTGGAGCTGCCATGCTCTGGAGGCAGAATGGGCAGTGGATGCTCATGCTGGTGGCACAGCTTTGCTCTCAAGACCCTGATGGTGGTTTCTGAGCCAGGTGAGGGTCTTGCAGCCACCCCCATCTGCAGGGCATTTCCCTGGGTGGGAGGCTGAGTACCAGATCCACTGCCTGGCATAGGGATGAGGAGGGTCTGTCTCACCTGCAAACAACTGATCTAGCTCTATGCTCCCAGGACAGCTGAGATTCACCCCTTGAAGTTTTAGGGTCCCCTCCTCCATCCCCACTGGATGCTCACTCCCAGAATGTGCTGCCCTGGAAAAGCACAGGTTTTGTGACAGCAGAGGTTGTCACACAGTGTCCTGTGCTGATTCCCAAATGTGTCTATCACTGAGGGGCTCAATTTACTGCAGGGGTTTGGGGATGCTGTGCCTGGCTCAGCCTGGTTGTCAGCTCAGCATCCCTGAACACAGCCCCAAACCACCCCAAATTTGGCCGCAGATGGACACAGGATAGATAAACTCCAGCTATTCCCTCCCATCTGAACCACTTCCCAGGGAGTAGGAGAAGTTGGGATGCTCTGTGGGGACGTGTCCTCCCTGTCACAGGAATTATTCCATGGGGCTGAGCAGAGCAGTGCTGCCCACAGGTTTATTTATCAGCAGCCTCAAGCACAGTGCAGTAACTCTGGGAAGAGTGGGAAGCCAGGATGCAGCAGCAGTGTGAAACCATGCAGGAGATGAGGCTGGAGACACAGCCACCCACAGCACGGGGCTGCAGTGCCCAGGATATCAGTCAGTAACCCAGGACACAGGGCTGGGATAATCCCACAGCTCTGAGGGTTTGGGCTCCCCTGTGGGCAGAGGGCTGGGGGCAGATGCTGCACTCAGGCAGCAGCAGGGTTTAGTGCCCTGGAGGCTCTCCCTGAGCCATTGCTGCTCACCCAGGCATGGCTGTGCCTGTCCCAAAGGGGATGCAGGTCCTTCCTCTGTACTCTGAGGAAAAGCCCAGCCTGGGTGGGTCTCAAGGTGACCGAGGTGCCCCTGGGTGCTGCTCAGAGGGGGTGAGGTGCCTGCTGTCATAAGTGAGGGTTCTCTGGTGCAGTCACAGCACAGGTGGTGCAGTCCCTGGCCAGGGAGCTGTTCTTGCTGCCCTGGGAGCATCCCCCCAGATGTTCAGGGAGGCTGGCAGGACCTGGGCATGGCTCCCAGGGGCTGCTGGCTGCTCATGCCTCCTGTCCTTCAGCTGGCTGGGAGGTGTGCAGCAAGGAGAGAGCTGGCAGGCCCTTCCTGGAAGGTGCTCATTCACGCACTGACATGTTTATTTGCATACAGACATTTTAGGCTTTTTGTTGTTGGCTGACTTATTGTACGAGTTCTCAAAGCTGTGATATTGAATTATAAATTGAGACAGTGTATCCATGAAAGATTGCTCTTTGACTATAGGCAGCATTATCAAATATGACAGTCACAATAAATGCATGCTTTAAAGCCAAGCTAAATATGCTCTGCAATCCAAGATGTGCAAATCAAGCAAGTAGAAAAATAACCATAATATTTTTTTTCCACAAACAAATCCCAAACCTTGGGTGATGATTTTGTTTAGCTTTATGTCTTGGCTCCTTGGCAAAATACTCAGGCAGCAGATAATGAAATGACCTACTTTTGCTGTCTTTGTTCATGACAACACATAAATTAAGAATTATGCCCTTTCAAATTAAACTTATCATTTTTGCAGAAATTAGAGTGTAATTTCTGCTGCAGGTTGGTGGTGAGGGAGGGGGAGGTGGTTCAGCTTCTGTGGGGTCCCCTGTGCTGTGTCCACTCCCAGGAGCAGGAGCTGAGCATCCCACTGGTCCTGGGCTGGTCCCCAGCACCAGCAGGGTCCTCTCCTCGCTGCTCTGACTCATTTGTGTTCACCTCGGAGGCCTGGAGGCTGAGCAGTGCCATTCAGCTGATTATTTAACCAACGCCCCGGGTTTAACCCAAACGCTGCCTCGAAAGCTGCCACGATCCGATCGGGTGTCATTGGGAGAGAGCGCTCCCCTCCCTCTGCAGGGGAATTGTTTTGCCTCCACCCGCATGCGATGCGCAGGGTGCTGTAATGCTTCCTGACTGGGTGACAGCAAAATAATGTTTGCCTTAATTGAATTTCAGATCGGGAGCGTGGGTGGCAGCCCGCAGGGCTGGGGGGGGCTGTGGTGCTCCTTTGGGGTGGGGGGTCCGGGCTCCCAGTGAGGCTGGAGGCGATGCTGAGGGACAGAGGAATTATTTGTTCAAGTGAGTGGTGTGTGTCTGGCTATCCTTGCCTCCGGATCGGACGGCTGGGTCAGAGCAAGGTTGTTCAATAAGGCTGTGTAATTTCCTGAGGATGCCAGCAGCAGGAAGGAGGATGGAGCGTGCCCGGGGGTGATGCTCGGCCAGCCCCAGGTGGGCTGCAGAGTCGGGAGAACTTCTGTCCTCCCCAAACACCTCAGACGGATTTAATAGTCTACAAAATCCATTATGAAACCCAACGATGTATTTCCACAAACAAGAGGCTAAATATAGCACTTGGAGCTCTCCATGCCCGGGCCCTGCAGGCATGGTACAAACCCGTGCGTGGCAGCTGCAGGAGAGGGGCTCGCAGTCCTGGCAGGGTTCCTGTCCCAGCCATGGTCCCCTCCATGAGCCCACCCAGGCCCCCTTCCCAGTGGTGATCACCGGGATCCAGAGGTGACAGCACTGCTGGGTCTTCATCCCAAGCTGTAGGGGGTCTACAGCAACGCAGCCCTGTGAGATAAGCAGGGCACCCTAAACACATCCCTGACCTCCTGCAGCCCCCCAGCTTCACGTGCAGTGATTTCTCTCCCACAGAAGCTCCCTCCCAGCTTGTGCAAGTGCTGGGCAAGCTGCTTTGCCCCTGGCAGGGTTTTGTGGGCTCCCTGCCCTGGCAGAGCTCTCCTGCAAGCTGTGAGGATGCTGCTGCCTTGCACCGAGACCTGGATCCAGCCCAGAAGAGGGCTGTGCCTCAGATCCTAGGGCACCGGTGCAGTAGGAGCCTGAGAGATGCTTACACTGCCTCTCTTTGTGCTCTCATTCCCAGCGAGCTGCAGGTGAGTTCTCAGAGCTCCCAACTCTGGCAGAAGGGTCGGAGGGTTAGAGGGTGATGGGCTGGTTTGAGGATCAGAGGGTGATGGGCTGCACTGCCCAAGCCCTCTGCACGCAGGGGGTGAGTGATGCTGGCGAGCAGAAAAAGACCCACCACAGACCCCAAGCCACACAGTGTCCTGTGCTGATTCCCAAATGTGTCTATCACTGAGGGGCTCAATTTACTGCAGGGGTTTGGGGATGCTGTGCCTGGCTCAGCCTGGCTCAGGCTCTTGTGCCATGTGGGCAGGTGGAGGCTTCGTTCTCAGGAGCAGGAGAGCAGAGCAGCCCCTGGGATGCTGCACCTGCAGCAGAGGCCCCAGCCATGGGGTGGGTGAGCAGGGCTGGCAGCAGTGTCCCCACCCTGCTGGGACATTCTCTGTCACCTCCTCAGCACTTCGCATTGGCCCTCTTGGTGCTGCCAGTTTTCCAGGCTGTCCTGCAGTGCTGGTCAGAGTCCAGTGGCACTGAAGGTGGTGGCTCTGCTCCCTCTCCAGGCTGGCTCCTGTCTCCTGCTGGTTTTGAGCAGTGGCTGGCAGGAGCACTTGTACTTCTTCCTTCTAGCCTGTTGTTTCCAGGTTCAGTGAGTAATTCCCAATGAGCTGTGATTTCTAAAATTAAATCCTTAAGATTATGAACAAGGGAGCTGAATTAATATTCCTGCAGTGTGTGCTGCATTAACTCCCTCTGGGATGTCTCACCTGATGGCTGTGCCTCCCTTGCAGGCCCGGCCCTCCTGCCACAGTGCTGCTGTGGCCACTCAGAGCAGGATGGGGCTGCTTGGTGCAGACCTAGACCCAGATGAGAGTGGATGTGCAGGCCACAGCTGCTCTCCACGCTGATCTCATCTTTGAAAATATCTTATTTAGGTCAGATTTCTTTTTTTCCAGGCAGATCTTCTGCCAATCTTTGTTTAATCTGAGCTGTCTAATTGAGGGCCCCAAATTCAGCGGAACATGCTGTTAGTCTCATTGAAGAGCTCTGGCCTCATGGGTTGGGTTTTTTTCTTTTCCCTTTTTGCAGAGGATTGATTTTCCTGCCAGTGTGATTCCTCCCCACTGAAGTTCCCACCACTGCAAAGTTCAGGCTCCTCTTTGTTCTAATTATCGCTGTCTCCACGCAAAGTGAAAGAGGCAAATGCTCTGCTCTATTTTAGGTGTAACTGAGATGATAGTCCTGCACAGCTGGGAAGGCTGCAGGAAACTCCTGCTCAAAGGTTCATCTTTCCTTGACCAGAATCAAAGAAGCATCCAGTCTTTGGGAGCACCTCAGGAAAGGCCATGTCTACCTGTCTTCTGCAGGGAGCAGCATTGCTGTCCCCTGGCCAAGGCAGGAGCTTTCCCTCCCCTGTGGAGAAACTGGAATTTTTATCATCCCTGAAGTGCCCCAGGGGTGCTCTTTGTCCTCCCATGATAGAGGAGCAGATGCCCCATCCCTGGTGACATTAAAGGCCAGGCTGGATGGAGCTCTGCTCAGCCTCCTGGTCTGGTGAAAGGTGGCCCTGCCCATGGCAGGGCAGCTGGACTGGATGACCTTTAGAGGACCCTTCTTATCCAAACCATTCTGTAATAGGAAAAGGAGCCCTCCCATGGGCTGCTCCAGGGTTGCTCTTCCCCGAGGATGGCGTTCCAGTAGGGAGATCTACTGCCTTTAGTTATTCCTAATTCCTCAGGGGAGTGCTCAGAGAATTGGGGCTGTTTCTCTCACCAGATCACCACAATTGCTGTTTGCCATCAGGACATCAGGTAGCAGGAGCGATGCCAGCCCAGCTGCCCTGGTGAGGCCCTGCTGTGCTCTCCTGGGGCTGGCTGTGCCCAAGCAGCAGCTGTGCAGCTCTGCCTCTCTCACCCCCACTCTTAGCTCTGCCCCCAGATCCTGCCAGCCCTATAAGTGACATTCCTGGGGGGCAAATGGCCCTGGCAGCCATGAATGGATCTGGTGAGGGGCACTGGGGCCATAGGCACATCCTCGCCCACAAGGGAGACAGGATGTTGCTCTGGGGAAGGAAAAATAACAGGGCTGGTACTCTGGCTAGCACAGCAGGCTATTCCCTGCACCGCGGGGAAACACCTCCAGGGGCTCAGCCACACCCTAAAGCTGCTCAGTGTGCTGCCATCCCCATTGTACTGGTCCTTCTAGCCCGTGCTGAGCAAACTGCACTTGGGACATGGGACAAAATCCATCCTTGACTGATTACTTGGGATTTTCCCTCTCTAACTGGCCTGAGCAGAGAGCTGGGTAATTCCAAGAGAAGCTGAGTTTGAGTCAGGAAGCCGTGAGCAGATGAAGTTACTGAGCCTCCTGAGCTCAGTGGCATTTCTCTGGTGAAATGCTCTTTTACTGATAAGATTAACTGTTGATGAAAAGGATATTTTTTGAGAAGGCTCTTCCTGACAAAATATTTGAAAGTGTTTTAAAATAGTTTGCGTGGAAACATGGAAAAGCTCAGGCTGGAAGAAGCTGTGGGGATCATCTGTTCTGGCCCCCCTGCCAAAAGCAAACTCAACCTGAGCTGCATCCAGCTTTGATTCTATACCTTATTTTTACATCTTTTAGTGCAAATCTGATGAAAAATTTCATCTTGATGCAACCTTCAAAATCTCTGTCAAAACAGTTCAACTGAAACTTCTGCTGAAAGTAGCTGAAAAGGTTGGCATGGAAAGAAACATTTCCAAGTGAAATGTTTACTGACCCCCTCTGAATCCTTTTAGTGATTTTTATTTTTCTATTTGGTTTTGAGCAGGAAAATTTTGTAAGATCTTCAGATCTGGAGGTGGGAACGGGCTCTGGCTGAGCAGCTTCGTTCTCCCTCCCACGTGGGATGCTTGGGCTGTGCTGAGCCCTTTTGGGAGCTGTAGCAGTGACTGGTTGGGGACAGTGGCACAAGTGGCCACAAATCCTGAAGATTTGTATCAGACATGGGCTTGATTAAAAATAAATGAATGAGTTTAAACCTTCTTGCTGTTGGGGAGGATGGGGAGGATGGGACTTCCAAAAGCAGGGAGACCAGTGTGTGCATAAAAAGGGTCTGTATTTTATTACTCTCATCCTGGTTTCTTTTCCCCCTTGTTACTAATCTCATTATGTTTAAGATTATAAATTTAGGTTGGCACAAATCTGTATTGCTAAAATATTTTACCTTGAGTTCTTAGAAGGTCTCTCCATCTGTGAGGATAATACAAAGTATTAATTAACCAGCTAATCCTATGCAGTGCTTGGAAAACATAAAACATGACAAAGAAGCAAGTCCAAAGTACAATTCCATTCTACTCAAAGCAAACCTGCCCTTTTTCCAGGGGAGAAGGCTTTGGGGGTTCTTTTTGCTGTTCTTTGAGAACAGCACTCAGCTTGCTTCATGTATCTGCTCAAAGCTTCAAATCACTTTTTGAATCAGAAAGGGAGAACAAAGGGTGGCCAGGACAGTGTGGGCACTGGGGTATCCCAAAGGGCAGCAGCAGCTGTTTCTCTGTCCCTGCCACAGCAGCACATCCAGCAGGCAACGGGATGGAGCAGTGCTGGTTCCTGTGCTCTGGGACAGGGGCTCAGTTTTGCCCCCTGATACTTGTGGGAGTTTCTGGCTCCTTCTCTTGGTGTGTTGCAATAAAAAACTCATGTTTAGCAACAAACCTGCTCCCCTGTCATCTGAGGCAGTGTCTTTGTGGCCCAGATAAGCTCCCCTGAGGAGGCTGAAGCCCCTCTGAGGAGTGTTGGGTCCCAGATTAGTATTAGAATTCAGGTGTGGAGGATGCTCCAGAGGGAGTGCAGGTAAATGTGGTTTGGGCTCTCTGTGGATGCCTGGCAGCCTCCCCTTGGCCTGTCACCAGCACTGTGTCCTCTGCCATGTCCTGAGTTCACTGGGATGTGTCTCAGGAATGTGGAGCAGGTGAATGTTAGGGAGAAAATGAGGAGTTTGGGGGTCTGGCTGAGCCTGGGGATGGAGCAGGACTGGGGAAAGGGTTCATGCAGCAGGAGCTGGGATTCTGTGGCTTGGTGTGCCAGATGATTGCTTGTGCATCTGGCTGGGGATCAGGGATATCCTGAAAAATCATGACAAGTTTATCCCCACATCTGCTGGGTGTTCTGGAAAATCCTGCCTCTGCAGAACCTTGAGTCTGTTTGCCTCCAGACAATGCCAAGTGAAATGATTGATCTCGAGGTGCCAGGTTTGACACGAGCAGGTTCACTGGGTTCCCAGTGTGTATTCACAGCTGCTAATCTGGTCCCTTCTGTCTCTGTCTGCTCAGAGGAGCTGGGCACGCTGCTGCAGGCACAAGAAGGGACAGTGCTGGTGCCCTGTATCCTTTCAGCTCTGGTTGTTTTGCTCCAAAGGAGCCTGTGCAAAGCCTTGTGTTGCTCAGAGAGGGGTAATTGAGCTCGTGGCTCCCGGTGAATCCCTCTGCACACACAGCACGTGCAGTCCCAGCCTGGAGCTGGCGAGGTGCTGTGGGATGTGCATCCCTGTCACCACACTGCAGAGCTGGCTACGGTGCTGGCACAGCCCTGCAGAATCGACCTGCCTCCTGTTCCCACTCTGCCTTGTGTTTGCAAAGGCACTTCTGCCAAGCCACGCATCAGGGGTTTATGGGATCACTGGGCTGGACCCTGCAGGGCGGTGAAGTCAGGAACAAGGGTTGGACTGGGCATAGGGAGCTCATCCATGAGGTGGAAGAGCTGGTGTCCCACAGAGGAAATGGTGCTGGAGAGAGCACAGAACCAATGGGATGGTTCTGCAGCCACCCCAGTACTCCATCCTGGTAGCCAGGTTATTTTTAGCACTTTTCTCATAGCAACATGACAGTGCTGCGCATCAGGGAAGGGCAAGCAGATTCCTTTGGATTGGCTCAGTCAGGACTGGGGCAGGAGCCTGTAGGCACGAGTGTCCTTGCCCCTGCAATCCAAGGCCAGGACTGTGTCTCACACCCAGTGTCCTGGAGGAGCTGTGGAGTGTCCCCTTTGTGCACCTTCCAGGTAACTCAGTGTCCAGTTTCACTGCATTTAGTAGGGACTAGGGAAAGTCAATCTATTTCTGTGTGGCATTTTCCATTAGGGAATCAAACTCTGGAGCTGAGGGCTGATAAATCACACTGGAGAGCTGTCCTGTCCATGGTGTGGACACTTGCACTGTGTCCACTCCTGCAGGGGAAGTCCTGGGGGAGCCATCTGGGCCTCCAGAGTGCAGCCACGGCCAAGCCAATGCCATCCCTCTGAATCCCAGAACCCCAGCCTGGGTCAGGCTGGAAGGGCACACAGTGGTCACCTGGTGCCACCTCCCTGCTCCAGCAGGGCCATCCCAGAGCTCAGGGCACAGGAATATCTGGAGTATCCCCAGGCAGGGACATTCCACAGCCTCTCTGCACACTCTGCTCAGGGCTGGGCACTGCCCAGGGCAGACGTTCCTGGGCTCAGTCCCTGCCCTTGGCTCTGGTGCCACTGCTGGGACCTGGAGCAGAGCCTGGGCCCTGCCCTGCCCCTGCCTGCACACAGGGACAGACTGGGACAGACAGGGACACAAAGGGCTGAGGGACATCTGCCCTTCAGAGGGGAACCTTGTTCTGCTTCAGTCACAGCAGAGATGCAAGTGCTCACACCATCCCCGACTTCAAATCAAACTCCCACACTCTCCTGCTTTCAGAGCTGTTTTTCTTCACTGTTTTCAACTCTGGAGAATGCTGAGTGTAAATTCAAATGTAGAAGGTGACAAACTGGGGTTGGGGACAGAGATGTGATGCAGACTGTGGGGTTTAGTGGTCAGCACAATGTACGGTGAGGCAGGACACCTGTCTCCAGCCCCAGGCTCTGCCTCACCTTCACAGCAGCCTCTGCCCAGGCACTGCATCCCCCCCCACCCCTGTGAGACCAGCACAGACAGTGGCCAACTGGAGTGCCAGCAACTGGGAGTGCAGTTACTCAGTGCCAGCAAAGCCCTGCTCTCCATTGCAGGAACCCATTGTGCTGTCCCTGCCCATGGCAGGGGTTTGGAATGAGGTGATCTGTAAGGTCCCTTCCAACCCAAACCATTCTGTGTTTCTGTGAATCCTACAACAGCCTGTCTGCTTCAAATAGGACTCTGTTGGTCTTAAATTGGTGTTAGGATTTGAAAAACCTGCACTGCTCTTTGAAAAACCTAGATCAAAAGAAATATGTTAAGTAGCTCCAGCCAGGTGCAGCCGGGAGCAGGGAAGGTGCTGCTCGGCAGCACAAACCAGAGGGTTGTGATGCATGAGGCCAATTTTGGCCCTGGACACAGAAAGCAGAAAATCAAAGAGTGTGAGGAATTTAAAAGGGGATCTGAGGCCAAGTGTTACCTCTGTGCCAGGAGTTCTAAAGCAAGGGATTGTTTCATACAGTGCTGTGTGAGGAGGGACTCACTGCCTTAACAGCATTCCTGACCTTGCAGGGATTCAGGACTTTACTGCCCTATGTTCTCGGAGCTAGGCTGGGTCCCCATGGTGGGGCCAGCTTCTCTTCCTCCTCTCCCTGTCCTTCATGCTCAGATTTGGCAAGTGTCATCTGCTTGAAATTTCTGATAGCCCGGGACAGTCCTGCTCTTCCTGCCTGGTGCACAGCAGAGTCACTGCTGCCCACCGAAAGGCAAGGTCAATCCCAGTGACAAATGTGCTGGAAAAGCTGCTGCTCTCAACCCTCACTGGTTTAAACAGCAAGTAAATGAAGGAAGCAGACTTGGACCCCCTGGGAAGAGCAGTGTCCCATCAGTGGCTTTTGGAGGAGAAGCACTTGGGGGTTGTGGTTGCTGTCCCTGCCCAGCTGTGTGTCCTGGGGCCAGGGAGGGACCTCTGAGGGATCAGCAGTGGAGCCATTTCTGGGGTGGTTCCCACTGCTGGGAGCCTCGTGCTCAGTTCTGCTGTGAGTCAGGGCTAGTGCAGGGCTGGTGTGAGTGCTCTGAGCTCCATGTTGATCCAATGTGATGTGCCATATCTGTCCTGCTCGTAGGGCAGGCATGGCCCCTGCTAGACAAGGTAAAACAGGACTTGCAAGTCCTCCTGGCACAGCCATCTTGCACCAGCTGGAGGTACTTTGGTTGCAGAGCTTGTGCCAGTTCTCTCCAAGATATCAACTGGAAACACTTTTTTTCTGCTCGAAATACGTAAGGATTTCTGCCAGTGTTATAATGTCACATGGTAATCCACTTCTGCATACACACCTCTTATTACTGGTGTAGCAAATGATCCTTATGGATACTTGGCCAAACCTCTCCAGCTTGAAGGATGGATGCAAAATTTGAATGTGTGCTTCCTCAAAACCTATAAACAAACCTATTTCACCTGCAGTTGCTGGGGCGGGAGCACATCCCAGCCTTGAAAATCCTTTCTCAAATGTGACTGGGCAGCCCAGGCAAGGCATCTCCTCCCCACAGCAATGCCTGCACCTCCTCTCAGCCCTGGGCTGTTTGGTCCCCAGCTCTGCTCTGACCTTGGTTGGTCTGTATCTCATGGCTGAGCAATTTCAGCTCTGTCAGCCCAGTGCTGAGCAAATCAGGGAGGGTTCCCCATCCCGGGGCAGGTGCTGCCTATGGGGCATCCCTGGGCTGAGAGGTGTAAAGTGGTCATGGGATCCCACCAGGGTGGGGTGGGGCCCTGTGCAGCCAGATCTGGTGGTGCCAATCCTGTCCCTGCCAGGGGCTTGGGACTGCGTGTGCTTCAAAGTGCCTTCCAGTCCAAACCATTCTCTGATCCCTGCTAGCAAATGGGAACAGAAAACTGGCACCTTAACTGTGGTAAAACTGGCACCTTAAACATGGCAAAACTTGGTTGTGGCAAAGCATCAGAACCAGCCCAAATGGGCCACAGGCAGTGGGTGCACTGCTCTGCAGCAGGATGGGGGTGCAGGGGCTGCTCCTGCCTGCCCCTCAGACACTGCCCAGCTCCCTGGGGTGAGACCAGGATTGAGCCTGTGCTGTCCACACTCCCTGAGGAGCTGCCTCAGATCTGTTTATAGACACCTGTGAAGTCCTCACCCTGCTGCAGTCAAAGACTAACTCCTGTTGCCTTCAAAGGTGGGATGGTTTCCCGCTGAGCGTGTATCTCCCATCCACTCCTCCTCTGATCCTACTCCTGGACCTTTAGATGTCCTTCTCTTTTAACTCTACTTGATTTGTGCAGTCTGGAGCTATATTTGGGTTGGAATAAGCTGTGTTTGCCCCCTAACATCATTTGCTGAGCAATATGGAGCTGTTTTGCATCAATTGTCAAGCAGCTGTGTCCCCATGGTGGTGCCATGTCAGGTGCGCTGTTTCAGGAGCTGTTCTAGAGCAAGAGTCTCTGAAGGCATCTGTGACCTCTGGGTTTTTTTCTTCTAGGTTTTAGGTTCGTTCCGACTTGGAAAAAAACCCATTTCACTCCCTGAAGGGGCCTGTTCTGCCCTGGCTCTGTGGGCTGTGGGAGCCTGGGGGATCTGTTCCAAGGGCAGTGGAAACCCTGCCTGGTTTTCAGCTTCACTGATCAAAATCCCTGAGGAGCTTCCCAGTTTTGACAAATCACTAATTTCTACCAGAAAAGTGTTTAGCTCTGAATTTTTCTGACTCCTGGTAATGTATCTAGACTGTAGGAAACAGCTAAGAAATTCATTCTCCCTTCTCCCTTGGGTCCCAAAGACAACTGTGCACGAGCCAAGGATGCTGGGCTGCCTCTGAGGAAATACAGCTTGTTCCTCTGGAATTATTTTGAATTTACATAGTGTCCCTGAAATCAGAATCTCAAACGTTATCCTTAATTAAGTTTTTCTCTGCTGCTTCATGCTTTTACTCAGCTTCACAAAATTTGGATAATTCCAGCCTTTCCCCCACCCCTCCGGCTTTAATTTGCAGCCCTTCACAGCGCTGGTTAAGAGAATCAATCTCCAAGTTCATTACCTCAAGCTCTTTCCCGATATGTTCTCCTGTAGTTTGGATAGATTGTGGTGTTCTTACTTCAGATCTTTATTTTTTCTCTGCTGTGGCTGATTGAGACAAATTACCCCAGGTGAGGAACACAAGGCTGATGCTGCATCCTTGGCACAGAACATCCCAGTACTGGCTCCAGTGGGTGCAGAGTGGCCCCAACAGAGAAACGTTGGTCACTGAAGTGTCTTGTGGTGACATGCATCAGATCTCAGAACACTTTGGTTTGGAAAAGGGACCTGAAATTCAACTTGTTCCAAGCCCTGCTATGACAGGGACAATTTCCACCATCCCAGGTTGCTCCAAGGCCTGCCCAGCCTGGCCTTGGGTACTGCCAGGGATCCAGGGGCAGCCACAGCTGCTTTGGGCACCCTGTGCCAGGGCCTGCCCACCCTCACAGGGAACAGTTCATTCCCAATATCTCATCTCTTCCTGCCCTCTGGCAGTGGGAAACTATTCCCTGTGTCCTGTCCTTCCATCCCTTGTCCCAAGTGCCTCCTCAACTCTCCTAGAGCCCTTCAAGCACTGAAAGAGCTCTAAGAACTCCTTGGAGCCTTCTCTCCTCAATACCATGGAATTTCTCATTGCAGTTCTGTGAGAGAGTTGGTATCTGTGCAGCTGTGAGCCAGGGTGTACCCAGGGTGGGTGCAGAACTCTTCTGCCAGTTCCAGGTGTCCGTGGGGCTGCTGTGGCCTCGGGTGATTGGAGAGATGGGCAATGCCAGGAAAATGGGACACAGCTCCTCATTCCCTCTGCCCTTCAGTGCACAGCAAGGGCAGCCTGGTGCAGTACAGAGTTGTAGCTGCATGGCAAGAGGGACTGTCTCTGGCCAGTCCTCCTGCCTGGTGCTGGCCATAAATCACCTCCTGACACTCCCTGTAAAAGCTGAGGCTTTTCTTAGTGCCTCAGCATCCCCAGTGGGCACTAGTGCTGCAAGAGGCTCTGCCTGCACTCACACAAGCTCTTCAATAACTCCAGGTGTCAGCTATTCAGAGGGTTTGTATTTATTAAGGCTCAGACCAACTGTTTGAGTACGACATTTGATTGTATCTGTTCCAGCCCCAGGAATCTTGTTGCTCCTCACCCTGCAGCAGCTCTGTCCTGCCTGGGAGGTGGCAGTGGGTCCTGGTGCTGCTGCCCTGTGGGTGTTGGTTGTATTTTCCTGCTGACAGAGTCAGGCTCACTGCTGGAATCATGGCTTTTTAGCAGGCCTTTTGTTTGTCCTGGAGACCAGGAGCACCTCACATCCCACGGTTGTGGCAGCTCCTGAGGGATGAAACCATGGGTCAAGTTAAACACCAGTGAAAAGCCATCCATAACACAAATAATTATTTCTTTAAGGTGTATTTGCCTTCCACTAGAAAAAGAAGGAACAACATTTTAAGGGCTTGAAACATGAAGTCTCAAGTGAAGTACTTCCTTTAACATCACTCCCTTATCCCTGTTCCCCGCAAGCAAAGTGAGCTTTCATAATCTCGTTTGGCCACAGTCTGGGTGGCCTTGGGGGCAGCAATAGCTGTTGTTTTGGGGTGGAAAGAGAAAAAAACATTAGCCAATATGTGCTGGGGAAATTGGTGCTGTTCTTCTTCTTAATGTCTGATCCTGTTTCCCAGAGGACAAAGACCAGAACAAGGCAGAACAGGGGAAGGAGCAGCATCCTTGCAGCCTGGAGAGCCCCTGTTCCCACCTCAAAGGGTGGCAGCAGCACCAGCCTCTTCCCCTGGGACTCCATTCACCCAGGAAAGCTTTAGGAAATGTTTGGGTACTGAGGCACTGCCCCCCAGAACAGGCCTCTGCCCTCGGTGCCATCTCTCCATCCGTGGGGGACAGCATCACTCCCCAGTCTGCCTCTGCTGAAATGTCGAAATTCAGACAAACCAGCCATTTTTCTGCAGAGTGCAAAGTCCCAGTGGAGCAACCACAAAACCTGCAGTGAAGGACATCCTCCTGGCCCTCTTATTTGTGCCTGCACTGTCCCTGTCTCTCATTAGTGGGATTTATTCCTGCAGATCCAGTGGGATGCCTGCCTGGGCTGTGAGCAGCCTGTGCTACCCCTGTCCTTCGCAGTGGCTCTATTGGCTCTGCCTGGCCCAGCATCCCTGCCCTCCTAGGAGCTGCCTCAGAGCTGCGGGCAAGAAATCATATTTGTAGCCCAATCCCTGTTCCCTACTTAATTTGGATGCAGGAAAAGCAGGACAAGAAGCTACCCTTACACAGTAGCTGCACTGGGTGGTGACCCCACAGTGCCCACAGCCTCTCCTGCCCCTGGGACTGTCATTTCCTGCTTTCCTGTGGAATCATTTCCCTGCAGAGGAGCTTCCCCAAAGCTCAGGCACCTGCAGTTCCCATCCTGCAGGCACATCCATGGAATGACTTCCCACAGGTGCCACGTGCCCAAGGTTATTGCTGGCTGAGAGCCGTGCTGGCCGTGCTGGCAGTTCCTGAGGCTCCCAGATATTTGTTTGCTTTCCTTCATTCCTCCTGTTGACTTTGCAGGAGCAATATGTGCACGCAGGGACCTGCATACAGATGTCCCTGTGTGTCTGGCAGCTGAATCATGCCTCTCCTCCTATTTTTTCTCCAAACCAGGCCCCTGCTGACATTGAATTAAGGGCTTTTATTATCACTTGTGCAGGGATTTTTCTTTGCCCGTGCCTGTGCAGCCACAGCCAAGCGCTGCCATCCCGGCTGCCCCACTATTAATAGCTGCTTTTACCTTTCATGTGTGAGGCCCAGCACTTTTATTGCAGCTCTTTGGATGTACTTCAGGTGATTCCAATTCTCCCAGCAATGTCTTCTCCTTGTTCAAATTCTTCCTGCCTATTTTTACTTCTTTTTATCTCAAATCCTTTTCCGCCCCCCCAAAATGATCCTGCCAGAGGATGATTTTGTTGGTAGTACTGCTCTTGCATTTTAGACTTCTCAAGTACTAATGAACTTTATTAGATTATAATGAACTTATTACTCAGCGCTGCTGACCTGCTTTTGAAAGAACTTGAATTATTATTTGGAACAGGCCTGTTGAGGGACTGCATTTTTTATTTTTTTTTTTTTTTGCAGAACAGTGTGGGTATATTATCTAATCAGAGACACATTTTTTTGCTTTACATTAATTAGCTAAGATTCCCATGAAATAGAGCTGGTCTGCATTGATGGAGAGCCGGGAAGTGGGGTTGGGGCTGCTCCATCCTCCAAGTGGGCTGGAGGAGCTGTTCCATGTTGGATTATTGGGTTCCCATCTCTTGCCTCCCTCCAGAGCATCATTCTCCATCTTGAGTCTCATCCTCTCCAGTTTCTGGGCTCTGGCTCCCACCCTCACAGCCAAGGGAAGCTCTAGGTGGAAGCCTAGTGGATCTTGCACCCTCGTGCTGGCTCTAAGAGTGCTTTAATGTCCTTGGATTTGGGGTGTCCTCGCCTGAGCTCAAGGGCAGGTGGGTGAGAGTGGCTCTGGAGGAGGAGTCAAAAGTGGGTAGGAATGGATGGGCGGGAACTTTGGATTAAGGTCAAGGGAGAACTCAGATTTCTTCCAGTGCCTAAAGGGGCTCCAGGAGAGCTGGAGAGGGACTGGGGACAAGGGACGGAGGGACAGGACACAGGGAATGGCTTCAAACTGCCAGAGGGCAGGACTGGATTGGATATTGGGAATGAACTGTTCCCTGTGAGGGTGGTCAGGCCCTGGCACAGGGTGCCCAGAGCAGCTGTGGGTGCCCCTGGATCCCTGGCAGTGCCCAAGGCCAGGTTGAGTGGGGTTTGGAGCAGCCTGGGACAGTGGAAATTGTCCCTGCCCATTGCAGGGACCTTAAGGTCCCTTCCATGCCAATCCATTTTGTGATAAACTCAGCGATGTCACTTGATGACTTCCAGCAATGCCACATCCATTAGTGGCAGTAACAGTGGTGTTAAATCCCACATATTAGGAACTGGAACATGAGCGCCTGTGGCTGGAGATTTCCACCTTTCCGTGGTAGGTTGATCCCAGCTCTCCTCCTCCCTCCCAACCCTCTTCTCTTGTTTGCTGGGTTTTGGTCCCAAATTTTCCCCTTGTGCCATGTGACCCCTGCTGCTCCCCAGTGCTGTGACTCCCCAGCAGCCCTGCTCAGTGGCCGGGGGGTGGTGGCAGCATCTCCTCAGCCCTGCTGGAGCTCCAGGCTCAGAGCAGGATGGTTTATGAGCACGGGGAGATGTGTGTACAGTGAATGGATGAGTCAGGCGTCAGCAGGGCACCGGTTCACTGCAAATCAATTTTCACCTGCCTGCAGCCTGCGCTGCTGACTCGGAGGAGAAAAGGGAGCATGCAGGGGAGACAGGGCTGAGGGAAGGGCCTCCCTACACCAGCCAGCCCTCAGGACTGGGCTGCAGCCCTGCATGGGGAGGCAGAAAAGGGGAACAGTCAGAGATGGAGAGGGAGAGAGGGAAGAGGAGTGCTGGCATGAATTCCCAGCCACTGAGATACAGGAGAAAAGTGTGGTCAGAAAAGAAGAAGTGCTCCTTACTTCATCACATCAGGGTGAGATATCAGGGGAAAGGCAGGAAAGGTGCCCAAAATATGCCCTCTCTGAAGGACTTTGCTGGTGGGTGACAGCTGAGATTGCTTGATGTCCCCCAAGAGGTCACAGCTGGCCCCAAAAATGTCACTGAGTGAAGGTACTGCCCCAGAGTGGGGACTGTGGGACACCCACCTGCTGCACAGCATCTCCATGGAAGCACCTATTCACCCCATGGCATGGACATCTGTGGGGCTGGGGACTGCATCTGTGGGACAGTGGGGACATGTGGACAAGCAGGGGGTGAGAGATGCTGCCAGGAGCAGGGGGCACCTGCAGCCCTTCTGTCCCTTCCCCCTGCAGTGGTACCCAAATCCTGAGCCTTGTTCCTGTGCACAAAGCCACACCGTTCTGGGAAACCAGCAAAGGCTGTTGTGGTGTGGCACAGCCCATGGGACACATGGGACACGTGGGACATATGGGGCAAGGCCAGCTGGAGCCGAGGAGCATGGGAGAACAGAGCAATCAGTCCAAATCAGACTTTGGGATTCAGGTGCTCTTGGGATGAGGACAGGCTCTTGGCATCTCTGCCTTCCCCCCATGAATGTGGCACCTCACCTGTCCTGGCTACAGGAGCAGTTCTCTCCCAAAAGTGCCCCCATGTTACACTGGGAATGGTTTCCCCTGCTGCTGCCCTGGGAGATGGAGAGCTGTGACATGGGGTGAGTGTAGGGCTGGTACATGGGGTCACAGCTGTGGGGATGGAGTCCCCAGCTCTTGGCAGACAGCCCCCACACACCTGCCCTGTCCCAGCTGTGGTGGAGGCCCCGGGTGGACACCAGGCTGCTCTGGGTGGGATCCATTGTGACCCTTCACTGCCTTGAATCCATCAAGCTGCGGTGCCCTCACTGACAAATTCCAAGGCACGACAAGGAATGACTCTATGACTCTTTCCTCTCCCTCTAGCATGCTTTGCTGTGGAGCTCACCGAGTTTGGGGGTCATAAATCCAAGAAATGAGATTTTTGTTTTTCATTTAGCTGCTAAAATTAGAACAAGATGATAAAAACCCTCCCTGTGGGCACCAACCAAGAACCGTTGGGAGGGTCTCACCCCTCCCCTTGGCAAAGGCAACTCGGTGCCCAGGACATTGTAATGTTGCTCTGGCAGGATGTCTTTGGAAACTGCAGGGCTAAAAGTTCTGTCAGGAGTGCGAGCGGAGTCCCAGGCAGTGTCTATGCTTGCAGCAGCCCTGAGCTGGTCCCTAGGCTGCCAGGTTTGGATCAGCTGAGGCATGATGCAATAAACAGCTCTGGCAATCCCTGACAGCACCGCACAGATAACAGTGACCTTTTCTTCTGCAATTATCTCTTCTCATAAAAACCACATGCTGACTTTAATAAAACAGAGAAGGGAACTGATGGTTTCATATATGCTGCCATACAGGAGCCTAATCTGTGCCTCCAAACAGAGAGAACTGGGACCTTCTGGCACTGGGAGGAGGCGACGCTGCCCCAACCCTGCTGTGCACAGTGCTGCTGCCTTCCCACTTCCTACTGCTCATCTGGGTGTGGGGAGATGGGAACTGGGCCGATGGTTCCAGCAGCCTCTACACACAGCAGAAACTTTTTACTGTTTCAATCCAAGATGTGGTTTGGCCATCCCTTGACTTCCAGGAGCAGGGAATTCAGTTGGGATACAAGAGCCTGAGATGCATTAATGGCATCATCAGCAGGCCTGCTCAGAGAGGCAAGGAAATGGGAAGGAATTCCTGGGATGCCTGTGTGCCTGCTCTGAGACCCAAGAAGCCACGTTAGTGCTGGCAGTGCCCAGGCTGTGCCCTGCATGCAGCCAGGTTGTTGGTTCCGTCCCTGTGGTTCCCAGCACATCCTGCTGCCGTTGCAGGCTGCAGAGCTGCCCGTGCAGACAGCAGATATACAATGAACTGGAGACCTATATGACCCCCTGGCTGTAAAGTGAAGGGGAAGAATTAACACTGGGAGACTCAGAAATTATGAGGAATCATAAAAGCAACACCCCAGCACTGTTGCCAAGCTCTGGGCAGGGAAGGATGCTGCTGGGAGAGGATGCCACCTCTTCCCATCCCTGGGCTGCTGGAGTAGGATTCATGGCCAAACTGGTGCCTGTTCCAGGGATGGGGAGACAGCTCTGGACCAGGAGCAGAGAAAGGGGCTGGGCTGCAGGAAGGCACAATTCCCAACGCAGCTGCTTCTGTCTCATCTCGCTCGTGTCCTTTGGAGGGAGCCACTCTAACTCAGTGTCCTGCTTATCCCCTGATGTCAGACCATGCTCTGGTACTGAATCTGAGATCTCTGTCCCCTGTGAGTGGGCTTGTCAGACACGCTGGCTAATGTTGGGTTGCACTCGGTGAGATCTAGATCGGATATTTCTTCACTGAGAAGGTGATCAGGCACAGAACAGGCTGCCCAGGGCAGCCGTGGAGTCACTACCTCTCAGTGGATGTGGCACTTGGGGACACGGTTTAATGGTGACTGTGGCAGTGCTGGGAGAATAGTTGGACGTAATGATGACCCTAGAAGGCTTTTTGAACCTTCCATGATCCTGTGGCCACTTGTGGAACCAACAACCCCTTTCTCTTCAGGTCTGTCTGGGCACACATTGGCTGTGATCATCTGTGCGAGGGACATCAGGGTCCTGCCCGTGCCCAGCAGTGCTGTGCAGCAGGGTGACATCTGCACAGGGCTTCCCCAAAACAGCCATGACCTTCTCCTGGAGAAGGGGTGACATCTGCACCAGGGCTTCCCCAAAACAGCCGTGACCTTGTCCCAGGGAAGGGGCAGGCAGCAGAGCCAACCTCTGGGGGCAAGAGGAGCCCCACACTGCTGGATGTGCATTTATGGCTGGAGATCTCTGGCAATTATGATAATGGCTGGGATATCCAAAGCTGACATCTTCCTCGAGGATGATGAATACGCTGTCTGACTCCTGTTCATTTTTAATTCCAAACTTCAACGCCGGCTAATCCCGGGCTCTGGGTGCTCAATGCTAATGAGCAGCGTGTTGCCTGACTCCCATACTTAACAGTAAAGCAACTCCCAGGATCAAGGGGGTTAAGTATTGAAATTGTCTCATACATTAAATAATTAGTAGACAAACAGACTGGCTTCTCAAGCCATCACCAGCCCCATCTGTTCCCTGTGTGTTTGCTCCCTCTCTTTGCTTGATCAGATAATTGGGTAGGGCTTCACCGAGAAGCACTCGCCTTGATTTGGGCCTTTGTGGTGTGTCAGGAGGGGAAATGTGGTGCTGAGGCTCTGGCTGAGGCTGGCTGTGAAGCTGGAGTCATGCTGCAGGTGGGTGATACCAGGGATGGCTGGTGTGGGGTCCTGGGTTTGGGCTGAGGTGAGAGAGAAACAGGCAAATGATGCCAGGGATGTGATTGGGCTCGGTCTGAATCTTGCTGAAAGAAGGTGTGGGCCCAAAACTCTGCATATGGGCACACCTGTACATGGATGTGTGTGGAGGTAGTGAAGGTAGAAACAAGGGAGAAACAATCAGGGAATATTCTGATCTGGAAGGGACCCACAAGGATCGTTGAAATCCAGCTCCTGTCCCTGCCCAGACACCCCGACACTCCCCCCTGTGCATCCCTGGAGCGCTGTCCAAAGGCTCCTGCAGCTCCCTCTGGCAGCCTCAGGGCTGTGCCCATTCCCTGGGGAACCTGGGCAGTGCCCAGCACCCTCTGGGGGAAGAAACTTCTCCCAAAAATCCAGCCTGGCCCTGCTTTGTGCCAGCTCCAGCAGTTCCCTGGGTGCTGTCCCTGTCCCAGGAGCAGAGCTCGGTGCCTGATATGCTTCAGACCGGCATGCACTGAAACTGTGAAACACAAACTCTGTGGCCCACCCAGAGGGGAATGCTCCAAAATTCATTTACTGCATTGAAATGTTTTTGTAAATGTTTCAAATGGATGTTTGAAAGCTTTTATTCTTGTATTTCCTTTTCAGTGTTAATGCTCAAAGGTTTCCTGTAATTGCTTCCCTGTTTTTACTGCTCTGTGGCTTTTGTGAAATATTTTTGTTTTAACTACAATATTGATTTAGATACAATGCTAAGAAGACCCCTGAAAAAAGGTAAATGAAAAGCAATTACTAGAGAGTGCTTTAATGGAAAGGAGCCTCACATGGGGAATCAGCCCAGACCTCAGCAGTTATTATTATTTATAGGGCCCTGGGAAGGAGCACTTGGCCGGGCTGGCATGGAGAGTTATGGATGGGCAAGGCTGGTTCCATCAATAACACAGCCAGGCCTGTGCCCAGCACTGCAGACAGGGCCTGCTGCAGTCCAGGATGGGGAGAAAGGTGTCCATCCTCCTCCTCTGCACACGTGGAGCAGCACTCCCACCCCAAATCAGCCCAAGGACTTGGTGAAGCCTTGGTTTTGGCAGAGCATGGGGGGTGCCAGCCCGTGGGAGATCAGGAAGGTGCCCATGAGGGCAGAGCACCCAGGTTAGTCCTGCCCAAGGAGATTTGAGCATGAATTCACTCCAGGCTCTTTTTGTGGCATGCTCTGGTTTGGGTTTTATTTGAAAGGCTCTCCCAGAAGGTTGTTACCATGACAGATCCCTATTCAGCTGGAATGTTGTGAGGATGATGTGGGCTGGGGAAGAAAAGCAGGCGTTGGAAGAGGAGAGGAATGTTATTTTGTCAGGGCAATAAAGGAACTGAACCCCAGGTGTGCCATAAAGAGAAAGTTGACTTTTATCTAAAACACACCAGACATATTGCTGGAAAACCTTGATTAAGGATTTTAAAAGGTGAAAAACTTTCATCCAATTGACTCGTGAGGAAGTTCCTTGACACTGAGTAGATAAATAGAGGTTTTTGCCCTTAGCTGTTCTAGCATGAAAGGGGAGTCTCAGGAATGCTCACCAGATTAATGAGACAGAGGACTCATAAATATGTCAGAAAAACACAATAGTTGGAGATGAAATAGATGTCTCCTTGGGATGCATATTAATATTCAGGAGGCTGGGGGGGGTTTCCAGGGGCCAGCATCCCCAGGGAGGGCTGTGCCCGGGCCAGCTGTGCCAGGCAGGGTGCCAGGGCTCAGCCTGCAGGAAGGAGCTCATTCTCTGAGCAAGGCTCCACCTTTTCTTGGCCAGGGCAGGCAGAGGAGGTGCACATGGCCTCAGGGACATGGGTGAGTGGTGAGCTTGGCACTGATGGGTTAATGGTTGGACTTGATTATCCTAAAGTTCTTTTCTAACCTGAATGATTCCATGGCCTTTGCTGTTCCTCCAGGATTGCAGGGCTCAGCTGTGCCTCATTTCTGGGGTGCTGTGCAGCTGGGTTTCATATCTGCTGTAAAAATCCCCTCTTTGGGGTGTGTAAATTGGGATGTTCAGGGCTTGCCAATGTGGGAACAAGTCCAGGCTGCTGAAGGAAGAGCAGCAGCTCCCTTGGTGTGTTCCCAGAACAAGAGTAGGCAGCAGCACCCACTGTCGTGGTCAGGCCTCCTGCACAGCCCCCTGCACAGACACTTTGTGCAGGAGATCTCCCAGAGGTTGGAGAAAGGATCTGCTGCAGTTCCTGCACTGCCCCAGGCATCTCTGCAGAGCCTGGTCAGGGCTGTGGGGTCCCCTGCTTGAAACAGGGGGTGATTGAGAGGTGTGGGGTGAAGGGGGAGCAGGGCAGAGTGCCCTCTGTGCTTTCTCCAGGAATGTTCACAGACGCTGCTCTCCTGGGGAAAAAAAAAGGATTTGTTCTCCTTGCTCTGTTTCTCTCACAGGAAAACCCTGCTGTGGGTGGCTGATCCCCACAGTGCCAACTCCCCATGGCTGCTCCTGTGAACCCTCGAGAGCCACTTGCTCCAGGGGCTGGACACTCGGTGTATTCAGGCTGGGCAAGGGAGGTGAGGAGCTGCCCTGGCCTCCACAGCCATTCCTCCTGCGGGCTGCACACAACTCCAGACACTCCTTGCTGACAGATGCCCTCAGGCTTGTTCCAGGGGCAATCCTGCCTGCTGTGTGCAGCCCCCTCCTGCCTCCTCATCCCCCAGGAACCCCCCAGCACCAGGAGCAGCAGCAGCCTCACAAATACAATCAGGGCTGCTGGGGGAAATCGATCCTAAAGTGCTGTGTGTATGCCATGGCAGGGGACTGGCTGGTGTACAGTGAGGCAGTGCAGCATCCCAGGGAGCAGTCCCACAGCCAGGGCTGCCCCAGGCCCTGCCACGGCTGCACGGAGGTGTTTCACAGTGCCAAGGTGAGCTTGGAACAGCAGGGTGAAGGTGGTGCTCGCTGCTGGCCCAAGGATTGTGAACATCTCAGCTCCTCTCACCGGTGAGGATCAGCATGGAGAGGCGGCTCTCAGCTGGTGCTCACCCTCCTGCCAGCCTTTGTGTACCCCAGGGGTTTTGGGGAAACTCCCTGTGGATGTCAAGTCATGGCAAAGTAAAACAAATCCCCCCAGCAGTGGCTGCGGGACTCTCCAGACACAGGGGATCTGAGGGGATGTGGATGAGCACAAGGCTCAGGGAAAAGCTGTAGCAAAGGGAGCTGGGCACAGCCTCCTGAGGGCGTAGGGAGCTCATCCCCAGTTGAAACAGCCCTGTGTGTAGGTGTTTAATAGGACTGCTGCACGGAGTGGCACTGCATTAATCACCATGGGAACACGGAGCAGTAAACAGTCTGAAATCATCCCGGAAAATATCACGCCAGCATTCACATCGGCCCTAATATGAATTAGCAACCAAGCTGGCAGTGACTCAGTGCAGCAGAAAGCACAGCCAGGGCACCACAGAGGTTCCCCAAAGGGCAATCCCAGGGTGGCAGTCGGGGATGGAGCCCCAGAGAACCCAAACCATGGTTTGCTTGGGGTCATCCCACACAGGCATCCCCTGCCCATGGGCAGCCTGGGCAAGGCTTGAGTGCAGCAGCTGGAAATGGCCAGGGCAGAGCATCCCCTCCTGCCTGCCCCGTTTGAGGGGGTGAAGAATGAGGGCAGAGCCTTGGGGCAGTGACAGGACCCTCCACTGGGCTGCTCACATGGCCTTGTCCCCCTGCAGTGCCACTCATCGTCCCTGGTTAAGCCCTCTCTGGCTAAGCAATTTCCACAGGAATGTTGGTTCTTCCCACCTCAGTGACTGCACTGGCAGCACTGGCGAGTTCAGCCCATGGCAGGTCTTCTCCAGCCTCTACATCCAACAGCAGCCACGAAGGGTTCACACTGTAAAATCTCCTTCCTGGCATGCCTGGCTGTCACCCTCACCTGCAACAGGGTGACAGCCCACCGTGTGCTGTTCTCGCACCCTTGGTCCAACAAGTCAGTGTCTCTCTGGCACATCTCCTTAGGGTCCCTGAGCATCCTGTCCCCAGCCACTGGCAGGGCCAGCAGCAGCTGAACCACATGCACAAGCACAGTGAGTGCTGCTGGTTCCCAGAGCCACTTGCCCTGGGGATGCCTTCGAGCCCTCCTGAGCTGTCAGCCTTGGCAGAAAGCTCTGCACAGGCTCACGGGATGTTTGGGGTGTCCTGGAGTCCCTGTGGCAGCTTCACCAAGGCAGTGCCTCTGATTCCATCCTTCAAACATCTCTGCCTAAGGCCAACACCCACCTTGGTGCCTACATGGAGCTCATATCCCAGAAGTTCTGGTGAAGAGGAGATGGTGGGGATGCCAGGGAGTGAGGCACCAGGCATGGGGAGTTCTGTGTGGGGTGGGAGTTTGTAAATCTCATTTCCTATCTAATAAAGGTACCAGAAGGGACCTCCTCCCTTCCTGAGCTCTCTCTCAGCCCCACCTGGGCAGGTATTTGGGGTGTCAAAGCTGGTATTCAGGGCATTCAGGGGTGGGTGCTGCAAAGGCTGCATCTTGAGCTGGACCAGGAGCACTTTGCTTTTCCTGCTCCATTTAATCCCTCCTGGTCCAATAGCTGCACATGTTGGTTTGCATGGCTCCATCCTGCTGTGCTCTCTGCCTCTGTCCTGTGGCCTGGAAGGTGTTGTACAAACATTTGCAATAGTGTCATGATACCATTGCAGCACTTGTGCTATGGGATGGCAGAAGGCTGGGGCTGGGACCTCTCCTGTAATTTAGGATCTTTTAAGATCAGTTCCAGGGTGGAAGCAGGGTGGCACCTGCTGCATCCTTCCAGTGGGTGATGCTCACCCCAGACGAGGGAGGGGAACGCCTGCAAGGTGCTGGCAGATGCTGCCACCCTACTGGGCCTGTCCTGATGTCAGCCTGTGTTAGTCATTGTCATGGCAACGAGGAGCTGGCAATGAACAACACAAACCATCCCCGAAAAGCACCAGCACAGGCTGCCTGCAGAGAGATGACTCAGGGTCAGGTTGGACCAACATGGAAAACAGCCCAGCAGCTTCCTGGAAGTGCCAAGGAACAACGGGAAGAACAGGGACCTCAGTAGGTCACCATGTCATGAACAGCTCACCTGGGCATGGGCTGGGAGCCACCGGTGAACCCCAACACGGCATCACCACTCCCCACTGGGTCCAGCCCAGCACACTGACCACAGAAGGGACCTGGAGCCAGCTTTGGACAAACTGAGCAGCAGAGAAAGCAGCAAACAAGGCCCTGCATGGGCTGCAGCCCATGCTGCACTGTCATTCCCACAGCTGCATTCCCAGAGGGATGTGGCTGGGACCCTGCGACCACTGCTGGTCCCAGGAGCCTGCTGTGCCACCAGCCAACCTCAGAGCCCCAGCAGTGGGGCAAACCCAACCTCACTGGGTCATCTGCAGCCCCTGGGAGGTGAAACCCCACAAAACCCTCTTCAAGGGCAGACAGACACATTGTCAGTGAGTAGAGGGGCCAGGAATGCCTGTCCCCAACAGGGTGACAGGGACAGGAATGGGTGGGGAGCATTGCCTGTACCCAGTCAGGCTCACGGGGAAGGTAATGCTTGGCAGAAACTGAGGTTTGGCTTTGAGACCTTTTTGCCTTGATTTAGCAAGTGGAGATGAAGTTAGAAAAACCTCTGGACAGCTCTGCAAGGGCAGAAGGGCCCATAGGGATGATGTCACCCTCACCTCTTTCAGGGGTTCACACCCTGTCTTGTTTTCAACATTTTAGAAACCTCCTGGTTTCCTGATGCTTTTCACAGTGTTTTGGGGTGGAAAGGAAGGACACCTTCCCTGTCAGGAACCCTGTTCTGTACCACAACCAGGAGCTGTTGGTGTCTGCACCATGTCCCCAGGCTTCATGTCCAAGGAAAGGTTTCTTTCAGAAGGCCTTTTTCCTCATCAATTTTTAGTTTTTGTTTTTTCATTAAGACCCAAACCTCCTGCTTGTCCTCCTTAACTTTTGCTGAGTTTCTTTGTGTTGTCATTTCAGAGGCAGTTCCAAGGTTAAAGCAAACTCCTCACGCTGCAGTGACTGTAGCTCTCCAGGGGAAGGTTAAAGGATGCAAATTGTTGACAGAGGGCTTTTCAATTTAGCGTGCAAAGATCTGATGGTTGAAAGGTGAAGTTAGACAAATCCAGGGGAAAAAAATGGGTGACCGGCAATTGGAGCTGTTTGCCAGGGCTCCTGACGGACTCCCCTTCACCAGAGATTTTAAAATGAAGATTGGGTGCCTTTCTAAATGATGTGGTCATGTTCAGAAAGCATTAATTTGGGGAAATGCTTCAGAGGAGCTTGGACTGGTCCTTCTCATGAAGCCATGTGCCCTGAATCCCTCCTGGGCTTTTCCATATCTCCTGTGGAGGCCAGGAGGGTCTCAGACCACTTCAGCCCCACCCTGACTCCCACTGCCTTGGCCCAGGGCTGCTAGCACCACAGTGAGACAAGCATGGAGCCACCCCTGCTACTACTTGTCCCAGCTCCATCCTACCCGTCCCAGCTCCATCCTACCCGTCCCAGCTCCATCCTACCTGTCCCAGCTCCATCCTGCCTCTCCCAGCTCCTCCTGCCTCTCCCAGCTCCATCCTGCCTCTCCCAGCTCCATCCTGCC
>CM031869.1:16874988-16903711 GCA_018697195.1 Certhia americana | reverse complement strand
CAGCTCCATCCTGCCTCTCCCAGCTCCATCCTGCCTCTCCCAGCTCCTCCTGCCTGTCCCAGCTCCATCCTGCCTCTCCCAGCTCCATCCTGCCTCTCCCAGCTCCATCCTGCCTGTCCCAGCTCCATCCTGCCTTTCCCAGCTCCATCCTGCCCGTCCCAGCTCCATCCTGCCTGTCCCAGCTCCATCCTGCCTGTCCCAGCTCCATCCTGCCTCTCCCAGCTCCATCCTGCCTGTCCCAGCTCCATCCTGCCTTTCTCAGCTCCATTCTGCCTGTCCCATCTCCTCCTGCCTTTCCCAACTTCTCCTGTCTCTCCCTGCTCCCTCCTGCCTCTCTGGTGCCCATTGTTGCTAAAGCCTCTGTCAAAACCAGCTCTGCTGGGCAAGTGGAGAATTTTGGACCCCACCATACTCACCAGCAGGGTCTCACCTGTGCCTGCCCCTGCCGCTTCTCCACCTCCAAATCACGGGTGGCAACTCTGCCCTGGTCCCTCTCCTGGTCTGATCCACTTCCCCTCACGTGGCACTGCCAGCAGCCAGCCCCAGCTTTCCCCTGTGGCTGTGGCTGTGTGGGAGCTCGGTGCAGAACATTTTGGCCAGCAGCCACATCCTCCCTGCTCACTTACACGGGACCTGGGGAGTGTTGACGTGGTTTTTATTGCTCAGAGTTTGCAATGCAGTCTCTGGAATGCCTATCCCCTTGCCTGCTCTGAAGCTCAGATGTGCCTCCTGGGCTCATTTAAACTGTTTGCCTTGCTCTTTCATTGCTTTTCTTTTTCTGCTGGAATTCAGTGCCCGGCTGACAGATCTTGCAAAGAGCATCTAGTCCTCCATGCTTTAAGCAGTGCCTGTCCTGCTGCCCCCAGGCCACCCTGCCCAGCCTCAGGCCACCCTGCCAGGGGTAGATATGTTCCTCCTCGTTTTTCATTTCTATTTTTGTCTTTTCTACCTGCCTTGTAGGGTCTCTGAGTTTTTAGCCCTAGTGAGCACTGGTTCTCCATGCTTGAAAATCAGTGGGGCAACCACTTACAATTAACTTGTTATTTATCAGCAATAATTTCAATCTTTTGTGCCTCAGACACTACGTGGGCATCACCTCCCAGGCACTTCAACCTGTCCTGCAGGTGTGTCCCAGCTGAGCACTGACAAATAATCCCACATGAAAAGCAACAGCCAGGGAGTGAGGGTCTCTCTCTGTTTCTTCATTCTCTTGAATTTTATTTAATGTAAAGTTGTGTCTTTCCTGTTCAAACCAACCACTGTGCCCACTTCTTGGGCATTCAGATCCAAGAGAACTGAGATCCTTGTTTTGTGCTGTGTGCATGGAAATAAAATATGAATGTCCCTTTTTAATGGTCTAAAAGTCTTTCTTGCCCTGCAAAAACCCAGCATCCCCAAATTCATTTTCATTTATAACATTATGAGTAATTCTACTGGCAGCAGCTTTTCTATGCCATATATATTTATTAGAGGGAGAAATTCCCCATCCTGAAATTATGTTCTTGCTTGGATCAAATAGCTTTTGAACTTCAGCTCTGTGTTTAACCATTTTGTTGCTTTCCATGTGCTGTTTTATCCCATACCATGCAGGGCAGAGTGCTCCTCTCAGAGGAGAGGACACCTGGAATGCAGAAAACAGTCTCCTCAGTGCCCAGAAAACAAAATTGGAGCAGTTTTAGAAAAATGGCACAGTTCTGTGCATTTTTTTTCAAGATTAGGAAGCCACAGGGACCAGCATCCTTGTCCCCAAAGGGCAGAGATCTGCCCATGCCCAACAGATGATCATCAAATCATCATTTGGGCATTTTTATGTGCCCACAGACACTCTGGGCTCAGCTGGGGGGGACAGGAGGGTTTCCCAGCCCAGCTAAGGGGACTCTTCAGGGCAGGTGGAAGGTATTTCTGAGCTTCCATGGACCACAGCATGATGGTGGTTGCAGAACTGTCCACAGCTCCTTCTCCATGTGGGGGTGATTGCACAGTGGTTCAGAGCTCCTAGGACCTGATTTTATACAGAGGGGGCCCTTTGAAGGAGGAGATCCCCCTGTTTCTTGATAAAATAACCCTGTGGCATATATTCTTGGAATGTGAGAAGGAGAGGGAGAGATGTGAGTGCTGCCCAAAGGAGGAGGGCAAGGCCATGAATGGGACAGGAGGCCTCAGAAACCCTGGTGCTCTCTGGCTGTTCCTGGTGACAGGGGCACCATCTCCTGAGGAGCAGGGGATTTGTCAGCATGTCAGTGACAAATGGCTCACGGTTGAGTAGAAAAATGGTTTATTGATTAGCTGGCAGAGGTGCCCGTGGGGACTGTGCCGCTACTGACTGGAGCCTGTCCTGCAGCTGCTCTCTGCTGGGCAGGCAGGAGCTGGCACAGCCTGGCCTCTCCTTCCCATGGCCCTGGGTCATGCAGAACAGAGACAGGGGCTTGGGGAGCCCATCCTGTTTGTTTCTCTGCTCCCTTCTGGGGCTAAACAGGATTTCACTGTCCCCTGGCTTCCAGGGACACTCGGTGACAATCCCCACTGTGCAGCAAGAGCATCTTCCTGGGTTGCTTCCTAGCAGTCAGGTCTCAGCTTTCCCATATTTCTCATTCCTGTGTCCCCCCATATAAGCCCATCTCCAGAAGAGCACTCAAAAGCCAGGTTTAAGAAGGGAGCAGTGCTCTTGAACCTGGCTGCTCTGATCCAAGCAGGTGTTTTTGGATGCTGCAGGCTGGGAAGCCCACACTTCCTGTCCAAACTGCCTGGGAACTCTGCAATTTTCCCCCTTCTCAGATCTTCATTGCTGAAAAAATCCAGCCCAGTTACTTTGTTTTGCTTTTTTTTTGTTTTTTTTCATGTTCATCCCCTGTGTGTCTACCCACAGCACACCTTGAGCTAGCTGAGAATAATTAATCACAATTTGCTTCCCTGTGTTCACATGGGATTCCTAATCCACAGTAAATCCTTTGGGGAACAGATGCAATTATAAAAGAAATGCTTATTAAAAAGAATGATATGTGCCATAAAAAAGTGTCAGGACAATTGTCCTTTGGTTGTTTGTCTTGTTGCCAGCTGTGATGCACATTCCTGGTGCCACATTCCAGCTGTCCCATGGACATGCTGGTTCCACGTGCAGCTGCACTGAGCCCTCAGATTTCAGCTGTTCCCCCTTCTCTCCCCATCCTGGGGGCTCCTGTCCTGAGCTCACCTAGCAAAATCCTATCACAACCATGGACATCCTGTAGCAAACACTGTCAGGATCTCTCCTGACTGAAATGGATGATGAGCTGCTTGGAATTAATATCTTCTGCACGTGTCAATGTGACCAGCCCACAAGGGAGAAATGTTTGACAGTGATTTGTAGGTTTGACTGACATGGCAGAGGACAGACCACAGCGACTGAGCTGCTTCCATCATTTTTTGCCTGGCAAGGAGTGACAAAAGAGGTTACAATCTAAATCCATGTGTTGGGACCTGAGGCAGAGAAGTCTGAGGAAATGAGGACTGTGGGGTTGTGCTCTTGGATTTGGCCGGTTCTTTTTTTCAGGTTTAGCCTTTCCTCCATAGGACTGGGAAAGTGCTGCCAGACAAACTTCACAGACATTTTGATGGAGCAGCCAGACAAACACTGACAAAGATATCTCTAGGAGAGCTCTTTGATAGCAGAGTTGGGAAGATTTTGGCTGAGGCCAAAGGATTCATGTGCCTGGGGTGGTGTCAGAAGAGAGAGAAAAAGAAACAGAGAAAAAGGAAATGGTTTTGCTCTGTTAGGAATGGCCATGCTTGCCACAAGGTCTAGAGAACAAGGGGATGTGGGACCTACTAGAAAGCTGGGGGTGATGAGTGAGTATTTCACATTGTGAGTCTGCTGACCCCTGTTGAATCATGTTAGGATGGAAAAACCTCTGGGATCATCAAGTCCAACCGTTCCCCCAGCATTGCCAAGGCCATCACTAAACTGTGTCCGCAAGTGCCACATCCACACAGCTTTTGAATCCCTCCAGGGATGGGGACTCCACCACTGCCCTGGGCAACTGTGCCAGTCCTTTTGGTGAAGAATTTTTTTTCCTAAAATCCAAAGGTCTAGTAGTGAACCAAGTCTTTTTGTGTGCGAATAAAACCACCCAAACCTGATGAGACAGGACAGGAGCTGTAGCAGGGGCTGTGTCTGTTCAGCTCCAGCCCATCACTGACTTTTGGGAGAGGAGGAAACTCTGCAAGAACTGAAATCCAGGTCACATTCCCAAGATGTGAGCAGGAAGGGATGGAACCAGACACCTCAGGATATGAGATGCTGTGCAATCAGCAGGGACTATGAAGGGCAATAAGGATCGGTTGCAGATACATAAAGCATTTTGGAAGTGGCCGAAACCAGAATTTTATCCTTGGTTAGTCAAGGAATGGGCAGAAGCCATCTGGGCTGTTACAGCACTCCAGGATACTGGCAGAGGCAAAGTTAAAATCTGTATTTACAGAGGGGAGAAAGAAGAAGACTTGGAGAATTGCTTTTAACATTCTAACCTGACTGCTTTAAATTCAGGTCCCAGAATAAAGTAATTTCTAAATGGTATTTCTTGATGAAAATAGAAAAAAGATTCTTCCCAAAAGAAAAAGCCAATCTGATTTACCTGTGTGATGAAACTAAATATTCTGGATTTAGAAGAAGCTGGGGATGCTGGATGCCTTGGCTTTGCTAGGAATTTGCTATGTTTCCCATGACATTCCTTTTAGCAAGGTTGGTGAGCAGGTCTCCACACAACTACTGTGGGAGAGGTGCAAAACATGGCTGGAAACCAGACAAGAGAAATCAATAACTGGCTGTCAAATAAAAGGATGGATTGAGTGATTTCCTGCAGGAATCCATCCTCAGTCTAATACGAGTCAGTGTTCTCCCTAACGATCCAAATGATGGAATATTTGCTGCTCAGGCTGCAGAGCTACAGGATGGGAATTAGTGCTGCAACTGCAGAAAAGGCGATTTCCAGCCATGGAGCACAAAGGACAATTAAGCACTGGGTTGTTTTGCCTGGGGAGGGCTCTGGAGTTTCTATCATTAGAAGTGTTTAAGAAGAGTTTGGAGAAATATCTTGCAGTATTAATGGACAGCCGACCCTACCCTGGGGCAGGGCCAACACTTGAGGTCCCTCTCAGCCCTATTTTCTGTGATTCTGCATCATCCCAAAAGCAGCATCACATCTCTAATGACTTTAAGGGGAAAGTATGAAAAAAAATATCACAAAAATCTGGAAATATGTGACAACTTTGAAAAAAAAGCACTGCATTTTGTTTACCAAGATCTCAGTATATTAACCCAGATTTCCAAACAAGTGGCATAAATTGAGTAGACTGGCTTCCAGGAGCTGGCTTCCTCCACCCTGCCTTTGGAAAGCCTGGCCTGGGAAGGTCTCACTGTGGTGGAAAACTGTTGGGTTTCTAAAACAGAAATATGAACAAGGGTATTTATACGAATTGGGAATGCTTCTTTTTTTTTTTTTCCATCGGTTCCTCTGGCAAAGACAGCTGGACATTTGCGGTGATGGTGTTTGAAATGCAAAATGCACCTCATTGGAGAGTTGTTCCACGCGATTCATCTTCAGAGTGAGCTCTTAGTGCCTGTTTGTGATGTGCAGCCCCAGCCCAGCACTGGCTGGCTCAGGCTGAGCATGGGGGCAAGGATGGCAGTGTCACACATCCCAATCCCCACTGCAGCCCACACTGCTCAAAGCAAGATGACTTGCAAACATCCAACAGGAATGAAGAAGATGAATCGTATGCAAGGTCAGGCGCAGTGCCAGGAAACTGAGAGAGGCAAGAGCAATTAATTGCCTTAGATTCCAGCAACCCCAAAACGTGTCCTGTGTGCAGACATCCCTTCCTTGCACAGCACTGGACCTCACTGTCCAAGCCAGCAAATAAAATAGGCAATGGAGGTGCTTGTCGTGATTTTTAATGTCAAAATTAGATTCACGGATGCCTTATGGTCTCTGTAATTACTAGACATCACTCATCATTTTCCCCAGCTCAAGGGATACTCAGTTATTGACCTCACCGGGAAGATATAAATACATTACTGAATGGGAATATCACCATTTACTGTTGTGGAAAGGTCTACACCATAGCTCAGAGGACTCTGAAATCTTTATCTCAGTGTCTCTACAGCAGAGGAGAATGCCTGATATTGTTGATATGATGCCAAACTGCTGCTACTGAGGTCTTAAGGAGAAAAACCTATTAGAGGTTATTAAAGGAGAGCGACAACAGCAAACCACAAACTCAAAGGAATTTACTACAGCCAAACAGCTGAAAATCCTGTGCCAGGCCAGCACAGAGCTGCCAGTGAAAGAGTGGCCAGAGGGCACAGTGACCTTGCTGGTCCCAGGCTGGTGGGGCCACAGGATCTCCTGGAAGCTTGTCAGGATCACAGAGAGCCACAGAAGATGAAAGAATGTTCCATCCCCCAGATGTGATGAGGACTGAGAGCAGGGAGACACCAGGCAGGTGTTCTTGTGTGGTTTTGTGTGGGTCACTGTGGTGCTGAGGGGCTCTTGTGGAGCTGTGCCTGGAGCACCATGCTGGGCATTGGGCTCTGTGGGACACCTGTGAGGAGGAGTTGCTCCCCAGCTCATATTTGTCACTCCAGAGCCTGTGATGGGACACTGCTGGTGCCTCCCTGCTGGAGGCAGCTCCGTGGGTCTGGTAGGAAGCACAGGAGGAGCCATGGCCTCAAAGGACCTGGCAGAATAGGGGTAGAGAGAAGGGATGTGCTTGCAGGCACTCATTTCACCCAGACTGGTGGGTTTAAGGTGTCTTAGGTTGGAACCAACCATGGCTGTGCCCTCTGCAAAGGCTGTGCTCTGAGTGAGCACCTCTGGTGTGGGGAACTGCAAATTGGTGTGCCTCGGCTTAGGGCACGGCACCAAGGGGGAGCCCCCAGGGTGTGGCAGGGTTTAGCCACATCCTGAGGGACCAGCCTGTGAGCAGCAGCCAGAGGAGCAGTACAGCCCGGGACAGGGTTCTGAGGCCAGGTTCCCTCTTCTATCCTTGCTGGGCCTCGATGGATGGATGCCAGCCAGAGCCTGGCTGAGCCTGCAGCGCATGGAGAGAGCTGGCCCTGCAAATTACAGCTTCTCTGCCTGCAAGGGCTCATTACTGTTTATTGAGCTAGGGAGGTTTCTCTGCTTTCTATTTTGGGCCAAGCTCCCCTTGTATTTATTTCCAATCAGTAGAGCAGCTGGTAGCCACTGGTATTGAAGAAAATTTCTGTGAAAAGCAGGAAATTGGCTTCTCACCTTATGAGGGGGGCTGAATCTGCCCTGAGGGACCCAGACCTGCAGTCTCCTCCTACCCACAGCCCCATGGCTTGTCCTGGTCCCTGTCACCAGGTTTCAGGTCTCACAGGTGTGCCTGAAGCAGCCTCCAGTGGCAGCTCCAGGCAACGTGGCAGCAAATCTGCTTCAGGAGGTGCTGCCTCTCATCCCAGAACATGTGTTAGTAGCCACAGTGTTTGCTCACACATGTCTTTGAAACGTACCTAAAGGCTTTTAGCGGTGAAGTTATCATCAGGGATTCACTTTGGGAGGCTGGAGGAGTGGAGAAAGCCTCCCCAGAGGCCTGTGAGATGCACAGCCCCACATCCTGTGTGGTTCTGTGTTGCAACCCGGATAGTTGTTAATATGATCAATATATGGTTGATGGTAAAGACAGGCAGAAAGAGCCTTTGTATGGGTTCCACAGAGATGTTTATTCCAGCCACACACACAGGTTGTCTAGGGTCAAAGATAGGGTCATGGGAAGGGTCCAGGTTCAAGTGTATGGATGGTAGGGGCTGGGAGAGCATCAGGGACCAATTGTCAGGGGGCATGGGGCAGTAAAAATGTAGCGTTGGGGTATGAGAGCCAATGGGGAAATAGGGAGGGAGTGACTGAGGGGCACAGGGATGGACAGGGGCTGACTGGGGGAGCAGAACAGAAGTACATTGGCATAACAGGAACAGGGGATCCTGTGAGAGAAGCCTCTTATGTCTCCTTAACATAGCGAAAGCCTCTCAGGGTTCACTGACCTCCACATTTCTCCCTTTCTGTATTTGTTAAGAAGGCTTTTCTCAAGGATCTTAAAACTGAACATTTGAGGCAACTGAATGAACACAAAATGACAAGAACAATGAAAAACACCCAGATGACAATTTTTCACAATGCAAGCCATTTCTTGAGTTCCCAATGTCTGAACAGATTTTCTGGAGATTCTTCGAGCTGGCAGGAGGGAGGTGGAGCTTTCATGGCACAGCGTATCAGGAAACTGAGTCAGGGGAGGGTTTCCTCAGCAGAGGTTGGTTCTCTGCTGGCTGTTAGTAGTGTGGTTGGCTGTGATTGAGTCTGTACGAGGTAGTGTGGGGGTGCTGTGCCAGTTGGAACTTCAAATAGAGGTGGTTAATTCTTCAGAAAAAAGTTGTTACCTTAGGGGATTTTCCTTTCTTTTCCTCCCTTGTTTTTTCTGGACTCTCCTGTGCTACCAACCGCCCACACCCAGCCAGGTGTTGCTGCCCCTGACATCATCACAGTTTCCAGGCTGGGAGATGAGAGAGCTACTGTGCTGGTGTGGCACCCCCCAAAAAAACATCTGCAGGCCCTCAGTTTTGGGAATGGATCACTTGTCTGGCCTCTCTGTGCCAGGGGTGCTGAGCCCTCCACAAAGCCTGGCTCTGACAGCTCAGCACGGCTCTGGCTGTCCCCAGTCAAAGCCAGTCCCTCAGAAGAGGAAAAACTGGTGAGCGCCTGTGCATCCTCTCTGCCTGGCCCTGTGTAACCACCATGGCAGTGTCTATAAGTGGTCTAACATATTAAAGTTCAGGCAGCAAGGGAAAGGATGACCTTTTGCATTTTGCCCAGAGCAGGCAAGAGGAATGTAATTATAATTTCATGTAATTCATCTCCTGACACTGCGTAACAGCTGAACTTCACTTGGTCAAGGCAGGGATGAGGGAAGGACAGGAGAAGGGGAGCACCCCAGCATCCAGCAGGGACAGCCTCCCCTGGGCAGAGCCACTCAGACCTGCACAGCTCAGCGGCCACCACGAGTGTCCCCAGCCTGGCCTGTGTGCAGATGGAGCCTCCCCTCCTCACAGGAGGTTGCCTGAGCCATTAGCTCAAAGCTGCTTCAATCATAGCCCAGCAGCTAAAAAAACTTCCCAGCCCATGGAAACATCTGCTGAGGCTGGGGCCATGTGCTCCACCAGCCTCAGTCTTGCCTTGCCTTGCCTTGCCTGAACTTCCCTGAACTTCCTTTCCTTGAACTTCCTTTCCCTGAACTTAGCTGAACTTCCCTTCCCTGAACTTCCCTAAACTTCCCTTCCTTGAACTTCCCTTCCCTTCGTATTTTTTGGATTGTGCTTTTGGGATCACACCATACCCCAAACCCCTCTCTGGCAGTGGGGGCAGATGAGGGTTGTGCCCCTCCAAATCCCAGAGCTGAGGATGGAGCAAACCACAAAAGCCCAGCCCCCATAGTTTTACCCTTAAATAAAGCTTTTCTTGTGTGCTTTCTTGTGTGCTACAAATGTGCTGTACCTGAAGCCCACACAGTGCCAGCCTCCTGTTATTCAGTTCCTTGTTAATTTGCTCTGCTGTCCCTGGGCTGGAGTGCTTCCCTGAGGTCCATAGAGAAGGGAGGATGGACCAGCACACTCACAGCCGCTCAGGGTGGGCCCCAAAGCACTCTGTGCCCACCGTGCATGCTCAGGACTGGCAGGTGGTGTCTGCAGGGTGCTTTATCAAAGCAGGCACTGTGTTTGCAGAAACAACATTACACCTGTTTAAAAGCTGGTGCCACCCGAAATCTATTTCTCATCCCTGACTGATTAAATTCTACTAGCTGGAGATTTTATCCCAGAGAAATCCTCCAGGAAGGTCTAACAACAAAGTCAATCTTTATAACATCAGGCACAATAAAACAAGAGCCCTCATTTTGCCAGAGTTATCTGTGGGTGCCTGGCTCCCTGTGCCTACCAGCCCCATTACTAACCCTGCACCCAAAAGGAGTCATTAAATATTTATTTAGGAGGTTTTCATTCCTGAATGGTGAAATAGAAACCAACAATCATTAAATGGGTTTGCTAAGATAAATGGTTTGGAGGAGACAGTACAGTGCTGCCTAGCCCAGGGACTGGGCAGTGGATGTAAGGGCTAGGGCAGATTGCTGTTTGCTTCTCTGCTGCTCCAGGGGTGATCCCATGGCAACATTGGATAAATTAACCATGGGTTTTAATTACTGGATGAATGTGGGTGATGTAGAGCCCAAAGGAGCTGTGACAAGGGCACCTGGAACTCAGCACTTGCAGTCTGACAGCCATGGTTTGCCAGGGCTGTTTGCCATGGGAGAAAGAAGGGATACAGGTTAGGGTTTTTTTGTCATTAAATTTGTGGCACTCTGGAATCTCAAAGCTCAGGAAAATGCCTCAACTACCACAACAGAAATCCCTTCATCCGCATCAGGCTGCTTGGGCAGCACTGCTCTCCACAAAGACCCCAGCAGTGAACGCAACCTCATCAATATCAGCCTCCAGCTCATCTCCCACCTCACCCCGTGTGCCTCCTGTGGGTCTGTCACAATGGTCATCCTAAAGCCCTCAGTAAATGTCTTTTTCTTATTAAAAATGACCCTGACCTCAGCTTGATGAGAGATTTGCCAGCATTTCTCACCCTGTTCATCCTCTGGGTTTGCTTTCCTGATGGCAGGGCAGGACACCCCCATTTATGAGCTCTCCAGTCCCTGCACCAAAAGGTCTTTCATGGTTTTTCTACCACTTTAAAAAAGACCCTTCTGGGCTGCTCTCCTCCAGCTGTCCCGTACCAGCAGCTCTGGTGGACAGCAGACTGGGGGGGTGAAATAGGCTGTGCCACAGCACTGGTGTTTGGCAACTTTGGTGCTGTTGAGGGAATTGGGTTTGCAGCAGGAGGTTGGGAAGTACACACCCCATCCTTTCTGCTGAGTTACACCCTGGTCTTACTCACCCACAGAAAACTGGCTGGTGTTGGGGTAGGGACACAAGGAATCAGCCCCAAGCTGCTTGTACACCCAGAGCCCTTTTAAATGCAGACCCAGAAATTGGTGTTTCCCACCTTGATGCTGAGATGATTTACCCTCCCAAATCTATCCCAAAAGTTATGTTTTTTATCAGGAGTTTTTCTTTATTTGAGCAAGCTAAAGGTGAGAGCAAAGGAATCGAAACAACGTGACCCTCCTACCCATGGATGGATATTATATTTACCCTGTTATTTTGTACCATTAGAAAAGAAAGTGTCTGACATATTTGTGAAGCACAGTTTCCTGCGTGGTGGAAGGGGAGTTCTTTGGCATGATGTAATTTAATTGTGCCACCAAAACACCAAGAGCTGAGCTGCCATCCCCAGCCTCCCGCTGCCCTCGGCTCGCTGTGGAGGATGGGGCACACTGGCCCCTTTACCACCCTACAAACTTCTCTGCCCTGCTTGAAGCTCTCCAGTTCCTTCCTTGCCACATTTTAGAAGACAGTTTGCCAATTACTTTTGATCTGCATCAAGATGAAAGCCTCTGTGTCCCACAGAAATGATCTGGTCCCCTGCAGGTATTTGATCCCAGCTGTGGCCACCACAGCCATGGCAATTTGAGTGGCTGAGTCCCATCCAGGGGGGACTTTGCAGCTCCCTCCAGAGCTGACCCAAATGTCTCTGTGCTGTAGGAGCCAAGCCCCCTTGCCCCAGCAAAATGTCATTCCCTGTCCTGGCCCATGGAGACCCCAAAGCCCGTTTAGCCCCCAGCAGGACCGGCAGTGCTGGCACGAGGGATGAGCCTGCTGTAATCAAAGGGCACTTTGAATGCCACAGAGCATTTACATTCAAAAGTCTCTGAAAGGTTTGGGATTTATCTCCATGCTGGGAGGGAGCCTTATTAGTGGCTTTTGGGTACACCGCTCCTGAATAATGAGGACAATCCTGTCTTGGGAAGATAAATCCCAATATAATGATGCCATTGTCTTTCTTTATTATAACTCCCCGTCAGCCCCTCATTTAACTGCTGGTTTACCCAAAGATTGTGACTGGCTGGTTTAGCACAGGAAGATAATACAATGCTTTTTAATTGCCACCCCATCTAAAATTAGCCCTTTCTTCTTTGGCTAATGAGCCACAGCACAGCCCTTTGGGGAGCACAGTTTGAGCAAGGCGAGCTCCAGCTCCTCATCCTCCTGGCTGTGCTGGATCTGCTTCTCCATGTCCTGCAGGACATCACCTGACCCTCCAGAGCAGAGGATGCTCTGCTCCAATCCCTCCTTTCCTCCACCTGCCTGGTTTGCACAGGAACAAGAGTCTTGGGGAAAGGTTTCTTCAGCTTGCAAAGTCTCCTACAATTATCACTTGAAACAGAGTGGCTGAGGGAAACAACCTGAGGACAAGAAATACTGCCTGGAAATAAATGTGGGAGAATATATTTCTGCTGTGACAGGTATGGGGAGTGCCAGAGCTGGACTAAACAGGCAGGAGGCTCGTGGGTCATTATGAGTTCGACTCAGTTACCAGGGGATGCAGAGGCAGACAGAGATGGATGTATTGTAAGAAGGTTTTCTGGAGATGATTTGAGCAATTTCAACTCACTGCCATGGTTGGGATCGACTTGAAAGTTTCCTAATGAATTTCTTTGTCAGGAGGAAATTGGGCTGTTGAGTAGAGGAATGTGCAGAATAGAAAAGCAGGGTTCTTTCTGTTGAAAATCCACCAGTGAAAAATCCAACTGCAGCTAAAATTCATGAACCTCTTGGTGTGGAGGCTCTGGGGGTGTCCCTGTGTCCCCATGTCCAAGGGCAGAGTTTTGCAGGAGCTGCCCCGCTGCAGGGAAAGGCAGGATGAGGTCATGGTGAGGACCTGGCAGCTCCTTAGAAGGAGAAGTTTGTCCTTAGGATGCAGGAGCAGCCTGGACGCTCCTCCTGCCGCTTTTCCCCTGTAATGTGACGCTCTATGAATATTGTAATGAATACAGTTATGCCCTGAAAAAAAAGAAAACTCATTTATGTATGAGGTTATTTGATTTACTCTGAAATGCCTCATCTAGCAGCCCCCTCCATTAGAAACCCTCCAAAGCCATGCAAGAAAAATACAAGACTTATTTAAATTAATAAAGCAGCTGCAAATTTTTGCTGCATTTTAAAATATTGCTATCAAAAATATTCTTCCATGGATCATTTTCCTGTGGTTTTCTTCCTGAATATTCCTCATTATGACTATAATTAATTTTAACGAGTCATCCACCATCAATTTCATCATAACTTGCAAGTGTCCTGCAGCTGACTTTTAAAAAAAAATATTTAAAGCTTTGCCCTCCTCCAGCTCCTCTGTAATGAAACCTGGGATTACTTAAGGAATTGGCACTTGGCCCCAGCAATGCAAAATTGCCTGGTCCTCAGTCAGAGCTGCTGCTGTCCAGCCCATGATGGATGGCATCATTCAGAGCTTTTATAGGCCCAGCGAAAGAGGCCAATCTGTCCGAACTGATAAATCTCAATCTTCTGCAATATTTCATGGTTCTACCAGGCATATGTATGGAGCCAATGTGATGCTTCATTTTCCCAGGAAAACAGCTCCTCCAAGGCCAACGGCCAACACCAAAGCCCTTGGACAAACTCTGACGTCTGGGAGGACAGCAGGAGGATCTGGGGAGGACGGCAAGAAGGTCTGGGAGAAGGATGGAAAAGAGGCTGGGAAGGTCTGGATGGCAGTTGAAACAGAGACTGGGAAAAGTCTGGATGGAGCCTGGAAAAGTCTGGATGAAAGTTAAGAAAGGCACAGGGAAGGTCTGGACAGAGACTGGAAAGGTCTAGATGGAGGTTGGAAAAGAGGCTGGGAAAGTCTGGATGGAGGCGGTGGACAGAGAAAGGTGGACCAGTGAGTGTTTTAAGTCTCATCTCCATCTCCCACACCACCAGAACTCCCTACAAGAAGAGATTGCAGTTTCTTTTGGACACCCAAGGGCATGAAAGCTCTCAGGGGGCACCTCAGACTGAACTTCACCACATTGTTCTCATAAAAGCAAGGACAAAATTGAGCTACCAAAATAAAGAGAATTTCAGAGCAGGGCTGGCAGGTGGGAAAAAGAGCCAGGCCTCTCTTTAATTCCTGTATGTGTGTATTCCTGGCTGTACTCTCCCTTGATTTCCTTTGTCTTTGCAAATCCATCCAGAACCAGACCACAGGGCTGGGATTGTGGCAGCAGAATTTGGGGTGTGTTCATGCCTACTCCCACAAATCCAGGCTTGGGCTATTGCCACTGGATTGGAAAATGAAAACAGCTGGGCTGTTGCTGTGATCCTCTGTGACCCTTGTTAGATCCCCCGCCAGCCAAGCTGGGGCTGCCTTGAAAATTGTGAAAATATTGAAGTACAATTTGGTTTTATCTCCTGGTGCTGCACTGACAATTCACAGGCTGTATTTGCAGAACACCGTGTGCAGCCAAAATGCTCCTGGATGTTTCCAAGTGACATGCTGAGGTTTCTCTGCACCCTGTGCCATCATCCTGGGGGAACGCTGCTCTCTCCTCCTGGGCTGTGCCTCTGATACAGGTGCCTCAGGGTGCCAACAGTGCCTGAAGGACAAATACCCGGGATAACACCAGGAAATTATGAGTAAAAGGGGGGCCAGAGCCATAATTTCACTTTAAATGCTTGACTCCCACAGCCTTTGGTGCCTGCTCGGATGCCCATCCTGGTGGCAGCGTGCCTGGCTCCTGATCCCAGGGAAGAGCGTGCTTTAGCATCCAGAGCAAAGAAAGCAGGGAGGGAGAGCATTAGAAGCATTCAATTGACTGCAAAGCCCACGAGGACATGAAATATGCTCTCTACATACACAGGGCTTAGTGATGATAGCACGAATCTGGGAAAAAAGCATTTCCTCTTTACTGCAGCTGGAAAGGGTGAAATCGAGGCTGACCGGCAGCCACTGCTTTATCCTCCAATTTACTGCTCTCACTCCCAGCCTGGCCCTGAAAGCCTGGATCCCTTTGTATCATTTTTCTGTTAGTGGGTTTTATTTGTGTCCAGAGCATTGTACCTGCAGAGCCAAACCTGCCTTGGCTCCTGCCTGGGCACTGCTCCAGGTGCTGAGCCTGGAGAGCTGCAGGATGTGGCAGGGTGGTATTGGATGGTGGGATGATGAATTCTGTCAGGGTGTAGTGCCAGGAGCAGGGTGGAGCCATGGCAGCTCCTTTACAGTGCACAGTCAGATTTGGAATAGTTCAATGAAGGCAAATGGATCTATCTGTGCCTCAGTTTCCCTTCCCATCCTGATTATTCCCTCCAGGAGGCATCACTGGTTGAGGAGGGGTGTGAGAGGCTCAAAGACCTCTTGCTCTGGCCTGGCCACCCAGAGCAAGAGGTCTTTGGCCACCCAAGGGACCCTGCCAGCCCAGGGGACCCTGGGGCACCTGAGACAATCCTGATTTTCACACAAACTCTGTTTCCCAGCAGACTCTGGTGACATTTGCTCGAGGTGCCAGATCCATCTCTAAGCATTCTTCTCCAGCCTGCCCTGGGGTCTCCTTCATCTTCCTCTGGCCTCATTCCCAGCCCTCCAAGTCCACAGAGAATAAACCCAGTTAAAGTTGCCCTGTGCTTGGCTGAAGACATTTAATCACTGTCTGGATGTGATGGAAATATGAGCTACTCCTGTGCCAATCAGGACACGCTCTTCTTGCACAGACAAAGATGAGCAAGGAGCCATCCGAGCATGAAATAGTTGTCAGGCTTCCAGAGGGTCACAAGATATATGGATTATGAAGTAGAGACTCCCACAGATCTCAGATTATCAAACACAAAGACTGCAGAAATTTCTCCAATCGCAGGAACACTGTCCTGAATTCAGAGCTGGGCTGGAGCACCAGCCCAGGGGCTGCTGGAGTCCACAGGGCTCTGCTCACAGAGCTTTGGGTTCACCTCAAATTCAGCTGTCCCTGCACAAAACCTCTTGATATCAGAATCATCTCGTGCCTGTTTCTGTCTCCAGCTCAAGGGAACGGGCAGGTTTTGAGTATAGCTCTGCCCTGGGGAGCAGAGGCCACACAAAGGCTAGAGCACTTGGAGGACTGAAATTGGGATGAAACTGGACTCTTTGGGAACAGGAATGAGCAGGAATGGCAGTGTTCAGTGGGAGCCATCCTGTGGGCATGGATCAAGTGGCTGTAGAACAGGCAGTCACCAAGGGAAACCTGTTGGACTAGGGGAATCCCTGGGTGCCTGAGATCCAGGAGATGCTTCTGCCCGTGGGAGGATGACCCTGCTGTGCCCCTGAGCCGCTTCCCAGAGCCCCAGGGCAAGGAGCAAGGCCATCACAGGTGTTGGTGCTCAGAGGTGACAAGGCTTCTTGGGATTTATCAGTGTCCTTGGCTCTGAGCTGCATCGTGCCATGACCTCACTGCCCCCTCCTCCTTTCCCACAGCCCTTTCCAGGTTATGGGAGCTGCAGCTGAGGGTCACTCCCTGTTCTCGTGTCTCAGTGCTGGTGCTGGCCCTGGCCAGGACAGTCAAAGTTCCCTGGATTCCTTTCACCAGGAGGAGCCACTGACACGGGCGATGCCTGGGAGGTGCCAGGGCTGAGAGAGCAGGGCATGGGCTCGGTGACCCAGGAGGTCCTTCCAGCCCCAGGTCAAACCCTGAGGTCACCCGCAGGCACTGCCTATTCCAGAGTTCGGGTGAACAGCAGAAGGGCTGTCTGTGAACCAAGGAGCCAACAGAGAGCTGCAAGCCCCTCTCCCTCTCCGTGTTTCTGCTCAGCCCGTGCCCCTCTCTTTATCCTTCCAGCCCCTCTAGCACTGAGTTTCCCTGGTATATCCTTACAGATCCCGAGCACGACTTCTCACTAAACCCAGCCCTAGCAGGGAGCACAGCCCTGCACCACCCTCAGCTCGGTGCACGACTGCTCATTCTGCCTTTCCCCACCGCCCACCAGTTATTCCTCCCCAAAGCCCAGGCTCAGCCCAATTTGAATTAATTGCAAGAGTCAGACGTCAGCTGCTTTTATGTAACGTTCCCGTGTAATTCCATCTCCTCGTTTCCGCTCCCCCACTAATTTATTCATTCCAGGTTTCTTTAAATCAGCCCAGCCTTTTTTTAAATTCTTTTTTTTCCTTTCCACAAGGTCTCTTTGTAAATCATGTTCCTAACCCAAGGACTTGGCATTCCCTAGGTAGCCAGGGTGAGTGGGAGCAAGCCCCAGGGGACTGGAACAGCAGGGCAAGTGCCTTCTCATGGGTTTTGCTGTTCTGAGGCTGCCCATGAGTCCCTCCTTCCCTAATTACTTCTATTTCAGTGTTTTCTTCTACTGCTCCAGCAATGAGGCAGGCTAGACTTTTCAAACTTGCAGCATTAACATATGTGTTTTTTCAAACTCTTTCCACAGATAGATTGTGAAAATTTGAAGTACAGTTATTGTTCTCCAATACAATAAGATGAAGAATTACCCTGTGCACTTATTGATCTCCAGTAGCTCCAATACTTAGAAAAACATCCCTGCTGGAGGAGAGGCACTTGTCCTCCGTTTGCTCTCCCCAGCTGTGCTGAGAGGTGCTGGGATGTGCTGGGCTGGAGCCCACGGATGCAGCCTCCGTGGCAGAGCTCACTGGCCCCACCAATGAGCCACGTGAGGACCCACATCTCTCTCAGCATGCCTTCTCACAGAAATGACTTTTCACTTAGCTCTTGTGTTAACAGGGCTCAAATTAAGAGGCAATTGAGGCAGATTGAGGCAACTCCTAGAGTGAGAAATGTTCACAAGTCCTTTTGAGCAGGCAGTGGGGCTTGTAGAGAACCCAGCACCCCAATTCCTGCAGAACTCAGGGGATAGTTACCCCAGCTTCATCTACACATCAGAGTTAACCCCTCACTACTTAATCCACCCCTACGTGCCATCAAACATCCCAAGCAGAGTTAGGCAGGGACTATCCATCACCATGCTGTAAGAGTCTCAGAGTGGGCTTGGCAATACCTGGGCCATGCAAGAAGAGCTATGGAGGCATTAGGACTGAAAAATCATCTTATTTGCTTATTGATTTCCAATAAAATCTAATAATTAGAAAAATAACCCTGCTGAGTTGTGTGTGCCGTGCGTACAAAGGAAGGAGAAAAAATCCCTCAGGGGTGATGGTGCTTCCACACCAGCCCTGCAATCCCTCTGGGCTGACAGACAAGTGTCCCTGCAGCTGGCATTAGCCTGTGTCTGAGGGAGAGAACAGAGACTGTCACTTCCAGGAGCCTGGGACCTCCCTGGGGCCAGGGAAGGGCTCCTGTGATGTGGGCACAGACAGACAGATTGTCACAGACAGTCGTGCTGTGGGTATGAGGCACCTGAGTGCCAGCAGTGACACTGAAAACCCCTGTGTGACCTCGTCCCTGCCAGCACCACCCACAGCTCCAGTTTGTACCAGCAGGAGATGCTGCTGTGGAAAAACTGGTGCTGTGGCTCTGAGTGTGTAGGGCCAGGCTGGTCCTGCAGTGACAGGAGTGTCACCTCAGCTAGCACCAGCACAGGGCCATGGTGACACTGCTGAGGATCAGCTGTGCCTCCTGTGCAGATAAACAAAGTATTTTTCTCTCTGCAGGTTCCTAGTGTAGTGCCTTCTACCCTCTGTAAATAGCATACTGGAACAGTGGTTTGTCAAAAGCAGGTCTGGGGAATTATCTGAACTCAGCCTGCGTAATGAAAGGCTCTGAGCTGAGGGCCCTGTCCTGCATGGGAGGTGGGGAGCTGGGGGATAACAGCAGCATTGAAGTCAGAACATATTTGCTGCCCTTTCCTGTTGTTCTGCTGCCCAGACTCTGAGCAAAACACCCCCAAGGCGCTGATGTTCCAGTGCCAGGCACAGTGAGGGTTGTTACCCACAGCTTTGCAGGGGATGACAAAGTGATGGGGAGGTTTTTGCAAGTCAGCCTTTGATGTTTTGATGTTTTACCTTTGGTTCATGGAACTTTGGAACATTTTCATGCCAAACACCTGATTGTTTTCTTTTTCTGCTTTCCAGCCTCCTCCCTGATGCCTCCTCACAGCTGCTCTGTTGCACTTCCTCTCTTGTTGCGTTTGCTCCTCTTCATCTAAGCAAGAAAAGAAACATTTCTGGAGTGCATTGCCCTTGCCAGGGATTTTGGGTATCTCACAGAGCTGGCATAGGGCTCGGCGCAGCATATGTTAGCCCAGTCAGAGTATGGCAGGGCACCCCCTGTGATGGTGGGCATCACCCTTGGCCTCCAGAAACCCCCTGCCCTTTCTAATGAGACAAAGAGACAAATCACCACAGTGAGGTAACAGACAGAGGGGTTCCCAGTCTGTGGTTGTTGGCCATTCCCATTGTTTCACATGGCAGAACAAGCCACTTCTCGCTCAGCATGTGTCACACTCAGTCCCAACCACCTGTCCCAGACTCTTGAGGCTCTCCCTTGTCCTTGGTATTTATCAGAGGAGTAATAACCAGGGAAAGAGCTGGGAAGAGGCTCTACCCAGCTCTCTGGGGCAGGAGCAGAGTTGCTGTAGAGAGACACACTCTGCACACTGGGGGAGGGACCTTCACTCTCGTGTGGGGCTGGAACCATAACTCCATCCTGCCTTGGCTGCCCCATTAGCATTCTGTACCAGCCTGGCTTTCATAAGCTGCTCTGACTCCGTAAGATAAAAAAGTAATAACACTGGTCTCCATTATTTATTGGCTGCCTTTATGTCTCCCGGCAAAATTCCTTCCCCCTCCCCATGCTGAGCTGCTCGGAGATGTGATGCTGGTGTTCCACAGGCCCAGCACCCAGGGCTTCACCACACTCCAGGAAATCCATCTCCCGGCTCAGGAGTTGTATTCCAGAGATCACAGGCACTCACTCGGCTCCTGCCCTGTCTTTCTGGATGTCCAAGGTGGCCTCATGCTCCTGGGATAATTCCCTGCACCTGGCAGGAGAAAACATGGCAATCAGGGTCTGCCTGGGCGGGGTCTCTGCAAAGGCACTTGCCTTTTGCCCTCATTTCAGGGCTATTAAGTTGTTGAATTTTAAATTATTTTGCCTCCAAACTCTAAAATTACCACTTCAAACAAAACATGTGTTCATTGTTCAAGTTGGGCTGCAGAAGTGTCTCTGTTCTTTGGTATCTTGTGGATGATTTTTTGGTAGATAGGAGTCTCTGGTGTCATGACCAAGCTTTTCTGGGGTATTTTCTCCACCTTGGAGCTGTGTCTCCCTCTCTGCGCTTTGCCCAGATGAGGGACTCGAGCACTGCTGTCCCTGCTCACCCATGATTGTGTTGACTGTATTGAACGAATTAATTACAGCTGAGCCTCAATATTGAAATTACTCAGACCTCTGGACAGCCAAGCTGAATCAATTAGTTTATTAGTGAGAGCCAAAGCCAGCTGAGCAGCAGAGGGACGCTGCACCCTGGGAAAAGAGGCAGAGCAGCTGCCCTTCCACAGAGGTTGCTGCACACTGCATGTTTAAAGCAGTCCTTGTGGGTTTTCCCTACACCAGATCATTGTTTTAACTCTGGTTCCCATTATATATGATATAATCTGCTGTTTGCCAGGCTGAGCTGGCTCCTTGGGCAGCTCTGCAGGAGCACACGGCATCCCCACATTCTGCAGGGGATGGGAAATGTGCTGGGAGGGACAGGAAACTCAGAGTATTGGTGGCTGTGACTCACATACATGATATTTCTAAGCCCCAAATATAGATGTGGATAACAGCAATAAAAATTTATCATCAGTTAATACAAAGATATATGATTGGGGTTAAGGTATGGATATGTGTTGTTGGCATACTTCATCAAACACCCTGGGATTTCCATCAGGGAATGACTCTGTAATGTGCACAGGTTCATCTTTATCAGAGCAGCATGCCCTGACTCTTTCCAACTCTCTCCAACTCCAGGTGTGTCTCTGCCAGGAGGCTCCAGGTAGGATTTTGGCTCTGCCTGGTTCACAGCCCATTCCAGCTTTCAATTCCTTCATCTTTCACTGTCACTGCTCTGGCTGTAGAAACAGCATTGCTGTTGCACATCCAGGAGTCCAGCTGGAGATTTCCTGGATTTTTCTGGAGAAGCACCTGGAGTGATGGCTCTGCTGGGGTGTAGCTGACTCCTCACAGGTGGCAGGGGATGGCATTGCCATAGCAATTGTCACCTGAGAAACAGAGAGGTACAGACATGCCATAGCAGCAGTGCTGTCTGTTTTTTCTGAGTAGGTTGGCTTAGTTTGCGTCCAGCCCTGGTGAGAAAACCCAGGGCAGAGCCCAGAAGTAGCCCCTGCTCCATGCCCCATCCTTGGCACAAGCCACCCTGCAGCAGAGCATCACCATGGCCCATCAGGTGTCTCCTGTATATGTGGAAGAGGCTCAGGACCAAATGGAATGGGCTGGGACCAAAGGAATCAATCCCAAAATATAGAAGGCCCCACTGAGACCAGGACTTCAGCTTCTTTCCAAGCTCAGCCTTCTGGTTTGGATTGAAAAGCTGCTTTCCTCCTCCTGAAACTTCCAGGACAGAAACTACCCAACCTCCTAAGCTGTCAACATGTCTTGCTTAAATAAGATCTTCACAGAGATGCTCTTTGGATCCTTGCAGTTTTATTTATTTAGTTAGTTTAGTTTAAGATTAATCATAAATGGGGAAAGTGCAGAGACATACAAAAGAGGTTCTAAATAATTCTGAGTGATTGAGAGCACCATGATTAATGGGATCTGCTGATGCCATTCGGGTGGAAGCAGCCTTCCAAAAAATAGATTTATGTTAAATAGAAAAATACAATAATGTCATTCACAACAGGAGAAAACACGCGGCAGCAAAACCCTGAACGGCCCTTACACACAATTCAGCCTCACAGTGAACCAAACTTAACTCCTCTAAGCTCGCTGTGTCATGATTCTAAATCCATTCATTGGATTTGATTATCTTCAGTCCTCCCCAAGTGTAATATATTCTTTCCTACAGAATTCACTGTGCTTCATATCAGGCATGGTTTAATATTTCATACAGTTCATTAAGTAACACATTCAGTTCAGCTCACAATGCCTCACTCCTAATCCCATATTCATCCCTGTGAAACTCCCAAGAAACAGGAAAAATGGGGGGGTGAAGAGACACAGGGGTGAAGCAAGATGGTTCTGTGCATGGACCCTGATGATTAAAGGAGTTTTGTGAAAGGAGAGGGTGTGAGGCCAATCCTGAGTCCCTGCCTGTGGTGAGGCAGCCATGGGCAGTGTGGCCCTGGGGCAGCACAGCCTGGAAAAGGTTGTCTGGATTTTCCCTCATCCTCCTCATGCTAGCAGGGCTGTGATTCCTCCCTCCTGCCACACTCCAGACATGAACCAGAGAGAATTGCTGCTTACCCCGATGGTTTGATTAAAGCCATAAATCCTGGAAGTGAGCTGGGAATGGTGAACAGATAGCCCAGCTTGCTCTGGTGCTGAGGGCTTTTTACAGGCTCTGGGTGGGTCACCTGATTTCAGTTTGGGGTTTCATGCTGAACTGCCCTGAGTAAGCTGTAGCCCCACAGGCCCTGCCTGCCTCCATCCACACACCAGCCCTGCAGCCCAGTTCCATCAGCCCAGCTCCTCCTGGGTGCCACCAAAGAGTGTCCTGCAGGGAACAGCTGCCACAGAGAGGACATGGGGCAGGGGGGCATCCTCACAGGACTCTGCACAGCGAGGAGCATGTTCTCCACCAGGATGTCCCTCCCTTTCAGGGCAGGAGGAGACTGAGGGGAGGCAAGTCACTCCACACACAAGAAACTTGTTTTGATAGGAAGTTAGAGCCAGCAGTTAGAGTCACCAAATTAGGTGGGAATTTCTGCCCTGCTCCAGAACATGGTAAAATACTGGAAATTTCTCCAAGGAGGGTGAATCAAGTCCCTGCATCCACAAGGACACTCTGTCTGATGGGCCAAGATTTCTGTGCAGAGGAAATTTCGTGTGATGAAAATTAATAATTTATATGGGGACAAAATGACTTTGCCATGATTTCTTGTTAGCTATGATTCCTCCTCAGCAGCCATGGGGATTCTGCAAGGGACCAAGGAAGGAATAATGGGAATGGATGAAGATGCCCCTGTGAAGAGCAGAGTGAGCAGCCCTTGTCCCGCTGCCCCGTGAGCACATGGGCTCCTTGCTGGGACCAGCCATAAATAACCCTGGCTGCCCCATGCATACCAAATGAAGATGTGTGTTCTTCCCAGCCCTCCAGAGCTGGAAATATCACCACTGTTCCACAGGATTCTTCTGGCAGAGGGGTCCTGGTAATGCCTGAGCTTGGAAAGGGGGACTTTGGGGATGCTTTATCCAAAGGCCAGGGAACAGCAGAATGCCAGGCTGGGACTATCCATGCCACTGATCTGGGTGTTCTGGGACATAACTCTCAATCCTGCATCTCTCTTCTCCTCTCCAACATCTGCTTTCTCTAGCTGTGCACAACAGTCAAGGTGAGGAGTGTCTCATTCCTTGTGTCACACTCAGCAGAAGGGGGGACTCTTCAGAGGCCTCCAGTTCCTACTCCCTGGCAATCCCAGTCCTTCCTGAGGGCAGCTCCAGCCTGCCAGCAGCAGATAAGCCAAATCCTACAAAAATTCTGCTTTCAGCTGTCCCCTCATACACGTTTGTTCTCAGTGCCTGTTTCTCCTTTGGCAAAGGGAGCCTGTGTTCACTGATAATTCAGTGCAGTGGCCCCAGCAGTGGCAATGTAGATGGTGCTCCAGGGCCATGACATCTGGCTGGGGACAAAGTCCCAGGTGTGGCCTCGGGAGGGATTTTTCCTCCTTAGTTTTGCTTTGCTTGTGTTTCCTTTGCACAAGTGTTCCCTTGCCCTCATCCTATTTCTTCCCCTCTCCTCTCAGCCCCCTTCTGCCCCAGCCCAAATGTCTGGTATTGGGTCTCATCCTGCCCCTCTAGAAAGATGAAAATTCCCCCAGTGTCTGGTAGACCCAAAAGTCAGGGCTGGAAGAGGGATTTGGACTTGGGAATTTCAAATGGGGGTGGATGGCTTTAGCCCCAAACTCTCTTGGATTTTTTTTCCTTCCGGTGCAATATTCCTGCCTCCATCACTGGGATGGATTTCTGCCTTTTTTCCTTTTCCTCCTCCCACCAGATTTGCTTGCACAGAAGAATCACAAGAACAGAAGGTGAAGCTAGATCTTTCTCCTCTTTTTTTTAAATTTTCTTTTGGCATCCATTGCCTGCTTTTTTGCCAAACTGCTCCAGTTCCTCTTCCCCAGTGCCCACGCTGCCTGCCCAGTGTGGGGGACACGCAGCACCAGCAGTGCCAGGCATGGTGGCCATCGATTCCCTGCAAGAGGAGGGGGTGGCAGAAACACCCACCCAAAACCCAGGGGAAGCACCTGTGTGGGTTTGGGTCACCCTGTGACGAGGAGCTGCTGCAGCAGGAGCTGAGCTGAGGTGGCTGCTGTCTCCCAGTGGGTGGGAAAGGCTCATCACCATGGGTGGAAGCCTTGGAGCTCCCCACCTGCATCCTCATTGCCTCTCCTAAACGCAGTCAGCATGTTTAATCATCCTTCCCACCTTTCTTCGAAGCCTTCCCAGCTTTACTACATCCCTTTCCACCTGTGCAGTGCTCGGTGTGTGGGTGCATGGGGAATTTATCCAGTGGCAGCGTGATTGGGGCTGTTTTGCTCTGTTCTTCTCTGAGTAATCCCTAACATTCGAAATGCGTTTTTTTCTTTTATCTCTGCTGAGCAATGAGCTGATGTTTTCAGAGAACTATCTATTATAACCCTGAGATCTTGTTCCTGAGAGTTAATAGTTAGCTTAGAGCCCATCATTTTATTTCTGAAGTTGGGGATGGCTTCTCCCACGTGTGCCACTATTTATCTGCACTGCATTTCTCCTGTCACTTTCTTGGCCAGTCACTCACTTCAAGGTCCTTCTGCAATTCCTTATGGTTACTTCCTGTCCTTAATATCCTAAATAATTTGGAAGCATTAACAAAAAGCTCTCATTTTACTCTCCACTCCTTTCCTCTCCCAGGGAGCCTCTATATACAGTCAAGGAGAAATTTTGGGGAAACTCATGGTTCCACAGAAAAACTGTGAACAATGGAAAGGGATGGGAGAGAAGGAACTGTGTGGCTGCCCAAGGTCCAGATGGGCATCAGCCTCTGAGAGCAGTGGAGACAAGCTCCAGGCAACCCAAGCAACAGGTATCTGTAGGGACAGCTTGTTTTGATACATTACCCCCCAGATTTGTCAGTAAATGGGATTGAAGAGCCTTTAATGACCATAAAGAGTGAAAAATTCCAGTGGAGGGATGGCCGAGGCTTTCCTGCTCGAGCAGATGCTTGTCAGAATTGGTACTCTCCAGGGAATTGTTCCAGAAGGTGGATGGAATAAAGTGATTCAGAGTATTAAAAAAATAAAATAAAAAGAGAGACATCAGAGCTCCTGGAAGCTGTTCAGTTGGCACCGGGAAGGCTGCGAATAACAGACGCCCAAGGGAACCAATGTTTGAAGCCAAAGCAATTTGGCTAACAGGACAGGCTTGGGGGGAAAAAACCACACAGATTTTGGATTCTGCTGCACATCGATGCTAAAAAAGAAGCCACACATGTTGTGAATGTACAGCCCAGGAACATATTTTGTAGGCACATTCCTAATGTGGCACGTGGTGTGCTCGTTCCTGTTATTGATAATAGCTAACTGCAGCTCCTCCTCCTGATTTTCCCCACTCAGCCATGGAAAACATGGGACCCAGATGCTGTTAAACAGCTTTAGACATTTCCAGGTGAACATATATTGGCTGTTTTGAGGGTCTCCCTTGAACTCGCAAGGTTTGCAATACAGAGCAGCTGTGTCCAGGGTGGGATGGATCCATTTGTTTCCTATATTGGCACCAAAAAGGGTGGGCTGGAGAGGCACATCCCATTCAAGTAGCTTTGGTACCAGCTTTATTTGACCAGTGAGGCCATGTAGCAAGGATGGCAGGATTCAATCTGACCAAAAGTACTTAAAAATGTCAGATGATGCCTTGAGCCCCCACAGAGCTGGAAGGGTGTTTTCCTACTGCCAACCAGAATCAAACCTCTCCATTCCCCTTTATCCCACTTAGAAGCCCAGGGGAATCCCTGGGAAGTTGGTGATAAATCAACTTTTCTCTGGGAGGAGAGGAAGAAATGTTCTTCATCTTCCTCTCCCCAAGCCACAGTCCAGCGTCAGTGCTCTCCACATTTGTCTGTGCGGAATGACCAGGGACACCTCACTGCTCCAACAGACACCTCAGCCAGTCCTGATGCAACCCGGGCAAAAAATGGGCAAGTTCTGTGCCTCTGAGCCCCTGAGTGCTGCATCTGCTGGGACTGCAGCAGGACACAATGAGTGCCACCTGCCAGCATCCTACTACTCTTTATCACAAAATGGATTGGCATGGAAGGGACCTTTAGGATCATCCACCCCCTGCTATGGGCAAGGAAATCTTCCACTGTCCCAGGCTGCTCCAAACCCCACCCAACCTGGCCTTGGGCACTGCCAGGGATCCAGGGGCAGCCACAGCTGCTCTGGGCACCCTGTGCCAGGGCCTGCCCACCCTCACAGGGAACAATTCCTGCCCAATATCCCATCTCTCCCTGCCCTCTGGCAGTTTAAAGCCATTCCCCATGTCCTGTCCCTTCATCCCTTGTCCCCAGTCCCTCTCCAGCTCTCCTGGAACCCCTTTAGGCCTTGGCAGGGGGGCTCTGACATTTCCCTGGAGCCTTTTCTTCACCAGGTGAAGACCCTCAGCTCTTCCAGCCTGGCTCCAGAGCAGAGGGCCTCCAGCCCTGGGAGCAGCTCTGTGGCCTCCTCTGGACTCCCTCCAGCAGCTCCAGGTCCTTCTGCTGTTGGGCATCCCAGAGCTGGAGGCAGCTTTGCAGGAGGATCTCACCTGAGTGGAGCAGAGAGGGTCTGCTGTGATTTATGACAGTGTTGGTCTCATTTGAGTGTAACATTTTCTTTGTAGCTGGTAATATCCACAGTGACCTTTCCATATCTGACATCAGTTCTACCCAAAACTTCCAAAAACTTATTTTATTAAAGATGTTGGAGAAGTTTACCAAGCTGGTAAAACAACTCCATCCACATCTACAACTGCTGTCCCAGCCCTGGGGAACCCAGCGTGTCTCTGTCTGGAATACAGATGGTTTGTCACCGTCAGGAAAGCCCCCAAGAGCTGCTGTAGCACCATTCCCCAGAGAGATCTGATGCTGCAACAGATGCTGGTCTTTGCTGGTGAGCTGTTCATCTACACCCAGGTCTCCTGCAAACTGATCCCTGGGGCTTTCCAGTATCCTTGCTGGGGTCATGTCCTGGTGTTATGGATACAGGTGGTTATCATAGCATGTGTGGTGTTTCTCCTGGAGCTTTCACATTTCCCTTTTTTTCAAATCCACAGCAGTGTGCACCCAGGTCCTCTGCAGCACCTCAGACCCTGGGCTCTGCCAGTCAGCCTTGAAAGGCAACAAAAATATCCCTTTCCACTCAGAGCCCAGAGATTTGCTGGGTGACTTGCAGACTAAACCAAATTAGTTTAGAGTTTGGTGGTTCTGGTCCCTTGGAAGTGGTGGACACATTGCTGGCCAATGGGTTGGTGAGGCCACCCCAAGAATCCCCTTGACAGGCCACGGTGAGATTTTTTGGGTGGGATGACAATTTCCTGTGGGGTCTGGAGGAAGATGGAGTAGAGCAACAGAGACAGAGTAGCTGAAAGCTGAGTATCCATGACGGGTGGCAAAACCACCATCAGATTTCAGATTCTGCCCTAAATCTCCAGCTCCACCATTTTTTAACACCCTGGGGAGAAGCCCCCCCATCAGATGCCACCTGGGCCACCCATCTCCCCCAGCCATGGCCACATGGGGCCAGACATCACTTTCCCAAAATGTCATGGGAGGGCACCTGGGCACTCAGCCCATCCCAGGAGGGCAATGAGGATGGGGCTGGAGCGGGTGGCAGCAGGGGGATGGAAGCGTGGCTCAGCCCTGGCCCCTGACTCACAATGGGTCCCCACGGGCTCGGTGTGACAGCGCGGCTGCCTGCGGTCGTCTATGGCAACTGAACCACCTTGGCAGGCTGCACTGCCTGTGTGGGCTTGAAATTGTGGTTGGTTTTGTTCCCTCTTGGAAAAAAAAAAAAGACAATCTGATTTGTATGTAACTCCGAATAAATTCCTTGTTAACCTTTACAGCCATCTGGAGGGAGTCACTCCTCGCTGCAGGGCCGTGGGAGGGAGCCATGCCTCTGCTGGCAGATTTTGCAGGGGTTGGCACGGAGGGAGCTGGAAGCCCCTGTTGGGTGGGAGTCAAGAGCCCTGGAACACCCACGGGACCCAGGAGGTGCTGGGCTTTGGAGTGGCCTGGTTTGCTGGGAGCCATGGAGTGTGTTGGGCTGCCCCTTCCCTCTCAGTGTGGGGCACAGAGAATGGGAATTGCCCCTCACTGCTTGTCTTGGGTGTGAGCAGAGAGGGGAACCCCTTTGCTGAGGGAGGGGTCTCCCCAGGCTGACATCGTGCCAGGGGTCCCATTCATGCGAGGGTCATGCTGCCCCAGTGCCACAGCCCCCCTGGAGACCTGAGCCTGGGATTTGCAGCTGGGGGCTGAGGATTCAGGTCTGCTCCAGGTGCTGAGTCTCCCATGGCATGAGGGAAGAGCTGGGTCAGACCTGAAGGTCCATCCAGTCCATCCACACCCACGGGGCACAAATCAGCCAAAGGCTTCTGCCTCCCAGAGTCC
>CM031869.1:16851793-16862420 GCA_018697195.1 Certhia americana | reverse complement strand
TGTCCCACAGCAATGCCCTGCAGTGCGCCAGGCAGCACACCTGAGGGACACCTGAAGTAAGACCCTGCTCCCTGCAGAGCCCCCAGCACCAGGTGAGATTTGTCCATCCTGAGTGATGCCCAGCTGGGTTTGCTGCCCTGAGCCCTGGCAGGGTTTTCAGGGGCTCTCATGTTGAATTTTTAGGGTTTGAATAAGGGCTGTCCCTGAAGCAGACATCAGAGGCATCTTCAAAAGAGGAAAAATAGATGTCTCCTGCTGTTATGTTATGAGAAAAAATGATGGATCCCAGAGACTCCTAATGCTCCCTCTGGCCACATTAAAGCTTCTGAGTGGCACTGCCATTACCCACGCAGCAGGACAAGCATCACCTCTACCTCCCAGTTTCCCCAGCTGAGTCATCCAGAGCCAGAGGAGCACCAGGGGGTGATGCCAGGTGGGCACTCTTGTTGCTGTTCCATGCAGCAGGAGGTGGTGGGCACAGCTGGCGAGGCATGGGCCACCCTTGTCCCACCATGAAGGACTCTAATGCTCTGTAGGCACAAAAATTATTACTGTTTATTTTTCCCCAAATTCAAAAGCACTTCAGAGATTTTCAACTGCAAATCACAATCATATTAAGGACTGTTTTTCATCAGCACCTGCACAGGCTGGTTTGGAGCCTCACAGTGCCCACACCAATGGGTTGCCTGGGAGAATGTACCCTGCAATTTTGGCATCTGGTGTGCAGGAGTACAGTAAATATTTAAAGCCACCAGACTGAGGTTTCCAAAGGACTCTAAAGAGATTGATTTCCCCAAATCCCTGTGACTGCAAATGGAAATTTCGTGCCAGACTCCTTTCAGCCAGCACTTCCCAGAGAGTCTAAATGTGGATTTGGGCTGTGCTGGAGGAAGTGGGGACTCACAGCTCCCTATTAGGTGCCGTGCCCAGATCCCTGTGCTCCTCAGTGCTGGCTGCAGCACATGGGGTGCGACAGGGACGTGCTGTTCTGCTCAGACATGCCATGCTGGAGCTCCTCCTGTGGCACCGGGTGTGTCTCATCATGTTTTCCCTCTTGGCTCCCTCCATGCATCTTCCATCCCCTTTTTTTTTCTGACTGAGGGTAAAATCTGGTGTCTCCAGCCAGTGTCTCACAAGGGCTTGGATCTGGGGATGAAGCTCCATCCCTGGCTTGTGCTTGCAGTGGGCTCAGGCTAGCAGGATGTGCTTGGCAGGAGGGATTAGGGACAACCTCGGGGCCAATCCAGGCTAGGATGGGCTGGAGCAGCCCTGGGAGGAGGACCTGGGGGTGCTGGGGGTTAGAATTGGACCTGTCTTGACCCACAGGCCCCAGAAGTGGGTTGAGCCCCACAGTGGGAAGGGGAGATTCTGCCCCTGTGCCCCTGTGCTCAGGTGAGAGCCCACCTGCAGAGCTGCCCCAGCCCTGGGACCCAGCAGAGGAGGAACATAGAGCTGCTGGAGAGAATCCAGGAACTGACACCAAGAGAAGCTGTGGCTGCCCCATCCCTGGAAGTGTCCAAGGCCAGGTTGGACAGATTTGGAGCAACCTGAGCTAGTGGAAGATGTCCCTGCCCATGGCAGGGGGTGGCACTGGATGGGTTTTAAGGTCTCTTCCAACCTAGGCCAAGCTGTGATTCTATGATTCTATGACTGGTAACTCGGAAATTCACTGCCATGGACAGGAGCAGCTGCTGTCATCACAAGGACAGATCCAAATTACTGTGTGACGCCTCTTTAAAGAGAAGCTGGTTGGAGTGTCTCCCACAGGCAAGGTGTTTGGCCTTCTGCTCCTTACCTGCACATACTCGGGCAGCCTGAAGAGCTCCCTGACACCAGTCCTGGGAAAACACCCCAGTTAAACACAGCAAGAATTACCTGGGCAGGGACGTGCAGGGATGAGACAAACCAGAATGGGATGGAGACATCAGCAGTAAATAATGCTTTTGTAAATTGTCTCTCTCCAGGTTTCCTGTCAGCCCTGTCAGGCCCTGCAAGGCCACACTGAGGTCACCCCAAAGCTTCTCCTGTGCAGGTGAACAATCCCAGCTGTGCCAGCCTTTCCTGCCAGCAGAGCTGCTCCAGCCCTCTGCTCATCCTGGTGCCTCCTCTGGCCTGGCTGCAGCATCTCTAGCTCCTCCCTGTGCTGTGCCCAGGGCTGGGGCAGCTCTGCAGGTAGGATCCTTCCCCTCCTTGGCTGCTGGAGCAGAGTTCCCACGGCGAGGCAAACAGGGCAAAAAGGAGGTGCTGAATCTGTCAGGGCAAGGCCAGGAGCAGCTCCCTGTTCCAGCCAGCCCCAGCCCCCACAGCCACTCCTGTCACAAGCTTGGGAATGTTTCCTTATCTCAGCCCTGGAACACTGAACCAGGCTCTGCTGAGCTTGCCCGAGGCCAAGCTGTGCTCGTGAGGAGCTGCATGCTGCGGGAGGCAAACCCTGGGATGAGGGCAGGCAGTGCTGCCCCAAACCCTGTCAGGGAGCATCGGGACAGCGCTGGCTCCGCAGGAAGAGTGAGCAGCGTGAAGAGGAGAATCATAATGATGTCAACGCAAATTTGGGCTGAAATGATGTGAGTAAAATCCCCAAAGATGCAATGCCAAGGGAAATAAAACCCAGAAGAATGCCAGAAAACCAAATTACAACAAATAACATTGTTATTTGGGGGAGGGCAGGGGGAGAGAAGACTGATGGAACAGGCAGAAGAAATGCAGGCAAGGGAAAGACACAAGTGGCATCAAACCAGGCCGTGCAAATCTCAAACCCAGCCAGTGTCCAAGGAGAAAAAAACGCCAGGGGACATGGTGGGTGATGTGGGGCAAGATCAGTCAGAGATGGAGCTGTGGGGATGGACAGCAGGCTGGGAATGACTTCACACCAAACGGGACTCTAGGGTAGGAGAAACTCACCTGTGGAGCAGAAGGTGAAGTGCAGAGCTGTGTCCTGCTGGGCACAGCCAGGGCTCCTGCAAATGCAGCTCCCTGAGGTGCATGGAAGTGTGCCAAGGATGGGATGAGGGCTAGGGACAGGGACCTGGCTCCCTGCATGCCCTGGGCATTGTCAGTCCCAGGACAGGGTTCAGGATGTGCTTTCTCAAGGGGTGCCAAACACAACCCGTACCTCACTGCAGCCACCCCCTCTGCAGATGGGGAAACTGAGGCACAGGGAGGGCAGGCAGCAGGGCCTTTGGGTGCCTTCCCTGCTGTCCATGGACATTTCTTTCCCTGTCCCTGCTGGTAGCAGGGCTCAGATAATTCCCACCAATGCCAGCTGGTGAGGATGGAGGTCAGGCAGGAGCAGGAGGGGTGTGGGATCTGCCTTTCTCCTGGTGCCCACCTCTCAGGCAGAGTGATGGCTCAGCCTGGCAGGGATGGGCCTCATCCAAACCCTGCCCAAGCTCCTGCTGTGCAGAAAGCAGGAGCTTGATGCTGTTTGTCACCTAGGAGGGGTGGCAGCAGTGTGGCTGGTCCAAGCCCAGCTGCACTTGCCCCCAGTCCAGAGCCCAGCAGAGCTCCGGGGGAGCAGGAAAGCAGTTCATGGAGCTGATTTTACACCTCACTCACACCGTGCTGTTGCCCGGATCCTGTGGCCCAGAGAAGGGGAGTCACCAGGCGTGTGGCACTGCCCACCTGCAGGCACAGCTCTGCTCACAGCTCGGCTCTGCTGCCTCTAATCACCCTCCGTGCTGAAGGATTAACAGCAGCAATCTTGTTCCCAGCCACCCTCCAGATGATACAGCATAATAAGACATATAACAGCCCCTTGGAAAAGAGAAAGTTATCGTTCCCACAGCAACTGTAACTCAGCCATATTACACATCTATATATATATTAAGGCATAAATTTAACAACATATATTTTAATGCAAAATACCAGCGATGCACAAGGGGACAAATAACAGTGGTTGAGGGATCCATAACGTTTGGCTTTCCCTGCTTCCCACTGCTGGAATCTCACCAGCAGCAGCATGGCAAGGAAGATGGATCCATCCCACTTGTGGCCCTCTTCCACCTGCTCCCAGTTTTTTGGCAGGGATGGACACAGGGACAGGCACACCCCATCCATGCACCTCTGAACCACCCACGTGCACAGACATGGAGCAGTGGATGGGAAAGGTGCCCAGTGCATGGCAAAGGTGCACAGTGCATGGCACATCCCACGGGATGCCACGGAACACGTGTGGATGCGGCAGGGATTTCTCCTGGAATGACTTCAGCTTACCAGGCTGAATGCAGAATGAGATCCTTTCGACAGAATTCTGTTTTTTTTATTTTTCCAGCTATCAGCTGGAATTGCACAACAGGGATATAATTCTCGATTACATTTTATGAAATGGCTCAAACCTGTGTCATTTCAGCTCATTTTGCCAGGCAGCTCCTGGCCGCCAGCAGCGAGGCATGCGCAGTGCTGGCCTTGCCCGTGCTGGGCTGCTCCCCACGGCTGGAACACCTTGGGTGTCTCCTGCCAACCTGGAAAACCTTGGGTGCTTCCTTCGTGTCCTTGCAAACAGGGGTGCCCTGCTCTGTTCTGCACAAATGGGGTGCATCCTGCCATGGCATAACTGCTTTCCCTTCCAGCTGCCAGAAATCCATCCTGGAGGGAATTTATTCCCCATCCTGGGGCAAGAGGGGGGTTTAATGCATGTGCCCAGGGCTGCTGCTGGAGCAGGGGGTGCTGAGGAGGTGGGAGCAGTCTCATTGGGGACCTCCCCCTCATCCTGGGAGGATAAAGGATTTCAGGGATTTAAGCTGGGCTCCTGGCTTTGTGCCTCACTAGCCTTGCTTGGTGGCCAGGGTGCCCAGGTTTGGCCTTTACTCTGCTGAGCTGTTCACCTCCCCAGGTACCTGGCTCTGCATCCCAGGCCTGGCTCTGCTGCTCCCAAGGGGTCCCTGGAGCAGAATGAAGGACATAAAATGCTCTGCTTGCAGCATTTTATGCCCGTGTCTTAACTCGACATGGCTTTATATCATCTTGATATTGCAATGAGAGAGCTGAGCTGCTGCTGTGGTTAAGGCCGAGCTGCCTGGCAGCCTGTGCTATAAACACCTACATTTGCACTTCAATTAGTTTGCTTAATTGCATCGTCCCCTCTCTGGCTGCGTTGTGGGGAGGACTGGTCTGGGCTGTGGTGCTTTGCTGGCTGCTGTGACCCCTCTCCTCCTGGGCAGGCAGAGCTGGGATCATGGCAAGTCTGAATTGCGCTGCCTGGTAGAGAAATACATATATCTGTATGTATGTATGTGCAGTGTTTACAAAGCAATCCAAGCTAATCTCTCTATCCATGCAGGGCTTTAGGATGTCCTTTCAGCAGGGATTTGTGGAGTTTGGTAGTTATTTCCTAAGAATGCATTACCCGGGGTTTCAGATGAATAATGTAGGTCCTTGTTCTGCAACTTACTTACAAATGTCGAACCTTAAACCACTGAAGTCAATGGATCTACTTGTGCACTTAAAGTTAGGCACAGGTTTAAGTGTGGCAGTAAATCAAGTCTGCGCTGCCTGCCCTGGTCCTGCTAGTGGGGGGTGCTGATGAAAATGACAAATGGTGTGAGAATTATAGAATGGTTTGAGTTGAAAAGCACCTTGAAGATCATCTCATTCTACCTCCTGCCATGGGCAGGGACACCTTCCACCATCCCAGGCTGTCCAAGCCCCATCCAACATGGCCTTGGGCACTGCCAGGGATCCAGGGGCAGACACAGCTTCTCTGTGCACCCTGTGCCAGGGCCAGCCCACCCTCCCAGGGAGGAATTTCTCCTAAACATCTAACCTAAACTTCCCTTCTTTAAGTTTTAACCAATCCCCCCTCTTCTGTCACACCAGTTCCTGATGCAGAGTCCCTCTCTGGCTTCCCTGCAGCCCCTTCAGACTGGAAGATGCTGTGAGGTCTCCACACAATCTTCTGCTCCCCAGGCTGAACAGCCTCAGCTTTCTCAGCCTGTCTTTGAAAGGGGAGGTGTTCTAATCCTCTGTTCATCCTGGTTCCACCTCTGGCCTGGCTCCAGCAGCTCCAGGTCCTTGCTGTGCTGGGCCCCAGGGCTGGGGCAGCTCTGCAGGTGGGGCCTCACAAGCAGAGTTTACCCTCGGTCAGAAAAGCAAAGGAGATGGTGATGCACGGAGCGAGCCAAGTGGGAAAACCTGATTAGACACCCAGTGTCACAGAAGATGCTCCCTGTAGGTGTTTCAGATTGCTCTGATCCAGCTGTAGGACCTTGCCCTTTACTTTGGTGCTTTGAAGTTTGTGTGGTCCCACCTCTGGCATCCCTTTTCTCTCCATCCTGTGACTACACCTGACAGCTCAAACTCCACACTCATCTCCCCATCGCCACAGAAATTTCCCAGGGGATTGTCCATTCTGGACACTGAGACACTATCCTGGTGGGGACAACAACAAATCAAGTGTGTGTGTGGCTCCCCTGTGCCCTCGGTGGAGCCATGGCACAGCACCACTTCCACACATTGCTGGGCACACCCCAGAGCACTGCTGGGCACGGGCTGTGCTTTGGAGTCCTGGGGGTTTCATTTAAACCCCAATGTGAGGGGAGGGGGGGAGGAAGGGAAGGAGTCCCCCACTGCCAGGAGAAGATGAATGCGGGTGCTGAGCGCCCTTCCACAGCAGGGGATGATCTGATGGTTTGCTGCTGCAGGAACAGGACAGGGAATCTGAGCACAAAGCTGGGGCTGGCACTGCTGGCTGCCCTGGCCCAGGAGCTGTTCCCGGGACAGGGCAGAGCTGCTCCTCTGCTACGGAGGAAAAAGGTTTTAGTGCCTGAGCTGGGCAGACGTGATGCGGAGCCCTTTGGAAAAGTGTACAGGAATAAAATCCCACCTCTGCTCCCTGAAAAGCCCCGAAGTGAGGGTCCCTGGCAGGGGCTCCCTCCTGAACACTGCTGGCCCCACTTTGGCAGGTGCTGGAGGAAAGGATCGTGCCCGGAGCCATCCCAAGTACCGGGAGCTACGCCCTGAGCTGGATCAATGGGACGTGTAATAGATCTCCCTTGGATATTCCTGGCTCCGTGCCCTCCGTGCCGGCGCTGCGGCTCTCACAAGTCAGCGGCAGCATGACGTGAAACCCTTCAGTCTTGCCAAGTGCCTTTTTTACCAATTTATTATTCTCTTTTGCCTCCTGCGTGTGCAGCGTGTGCGCTGCCGATGGGGTGGCACCGGCAGAGGAACCCTCCGGAGCGGGGCGGACCCATCCCGGAGCGCAGCCCACGGGCACACGGCAGAGGCAGGGTTTCAGCAGAGATCTCATTAGCAGTTCTAATTAGCCTCGATTTCCTTGTCACCTGCAGGTCTCAGCTCCTGCTCAGGCTGCACTGCGGAGCTAAAGCATCAATGGGGACGTAGGGGCGGGGGGATCCCTCCCCGGTGACAGCACCGCGGGCTGGTACAGCCCTCCTCACCCTCCGCTTCCTGGGACACGGACATGGGCGGGCACGGGGAGGGACAGTGAGGGACAGCAGTGCTAATTAAACTCCTCCCGAACCCCTCTGGCTGGCAGGGAACTTCTCCGAGGGGACGTGGGAGTCACGGTAGAGTAGAAAAAATGAGGGCACGGGGGTAGAGGGGCAATAAGGCGTAAAATCACAGCTGGGCAAAAGGAGAGAAAGCACTTGCACGCTGTGAGCTCTGCTCTGCTTTTCCTTCCCTGAGCGGGGCTGGGAAGTGATGCTCTCAGCCCATCCCTCCTGGCAAAAGAACCAAAGGCATGTCTTTGCCTCAGACCTGTTGGGAAGTTGGGACAGGCAGGATGGTGTTTGGGATGCTTGGTGGACAGGCAGAGTGGGAGGAAGCAAAAGCAAGTTTGAAGCACAGAAACCCAGGGCTGTTCTGGGAAGAGGGAGTCACAGACATGTCTGTGCTCCCTTGGAGAGGTAGAGGGGCCCTGCACTGCGAGCTGCTGGCAAAACTCTTCCTCCCCCATGGCGCTCTCTGGAGAGACTTGTGCTTCCTATGATTGCTTGGACAAATTCTTGTGCATGAGCCAGCAGCTCTCCTCTTGTCTCTTGTAATTACTGTCCCAGCGTTCTCCTTGAGAGACACCATCTGCTACTCCTCCATCACCAGTCATCTCCCCCTCTCCCGGGCCAGCCCTTTCCCCGGAGAGCTCGGCTGATCGTGCTGATGGTGCAGCTCCCGAGCTCCTGCGCTGCTCATTAAGCTCCATCTCATCAGAGGCAGCTGCTCCATCGCCTGATGCCCCAGCCACGGGCCGGGGGCTCTGCTGAGCTCCCGCCTCTCCCAGGACACGCTGGCCAAGAAACGAACAGCCAGACTGGGGCTGCTGTGGGCAGTGGGAGCTGTGACCCCCTGGCCCCTCTCTCCGTGCCTTGCACACCTGCTGAGGCAGCCCCAGGATCTTCTGGAAATCAGGCAGAGGGTGGGATGTTCTTGGGAAGGCAGCGAGAACTGGCAGCCTCTGGTGGGCATGCGGGGACCAACCCAGCAGAGCAGCTGGGGTGACACTGAGGTGACACCGAGGTGGCACTGCGTGTGTTTGGGGCTGTTAGAGCTGAAACAAGGACTTCCTGCGTCAGAAACAAGATGCATTTCAGAGAACTCAGGGAGCTCAGGAGCAGCAGGTCCGGACTCTGAGGCGAGGTAGTGGCAGCGCTCGGCTGCACCGTGTGCCCTGTGCTATCAGTCTCCTGCTTTTAATCAACACCAAATGAGCCTCCGGGGGCCTATTCTCTCACGGCAGCACACCAGAAACTTTCACTGAAGTCAACAGAAGTTACTCACACCCTTAGGCACAAGTCCGCAGTCCTGGGAAGTTGCGAGGGAGCTGTGATTTATGCTGCAGGCTCGACCACAACCAGCGCCCGCCTCTTGGTATAATTCACAAGTAAATGAACATTTATATAAAAAATACAGTAAAACCATCACATTTTATTAGGGGAGGGCGCACGATAAATTTTTACATCGAAGCTTCCAGCAGCTATAGATGAAAAGCATCTTCAGGAAAATCACTGCCATGGAGACAGGTTTGTATCCTGCTGTATCAGGCGGCTCGTTTGTATTTTTAAGGCATCTCATTAGAGCATTAAATGATGTGTAAAAGGTAAAACAGCATTTTTCTCACTGGCTGGGGTACTGGCCAGGCTTGGAGCCCCCACAGAGCAGGGGGTGGTGGGCACGTGGTCCATTGAGCCCATTGAGGTTGTGCCCCCATCCCCAGCTGTCCCCAGGGCTGGGTGAAAGCACTCATTTATTCATGCTGGCAGATGTCCTCCTAAAAGCCCCAATAAAACCGACTTTCTCTCTGTTAACCAAAATTACTGTCAACAAAAATATGCGTACACCTCCTCCAGAATTTACCCAAAACTGGATCTGTGTGTTCACATCCCCCTGCCTCGGATGAACCGGGGCCGGGCTCCTCCAGCCAGCTCGCCCCTGGCCTTGCACTGGAACAGAAGAGCCCGAGCTGGCTCCCTGCGGGCTTTGTCCGGCCCTCGGGGCTGGGAAATCCTGCTCCTGGGTTGCAGCTCCTGTGCTCCCCCGGCCCTGCTGGCCCCACTTCCCTTGCCGCCAGCCCGTGGCTCCCCCCAGGCAGCGTCTGCTCATCCATCTGCGAGGCTCCAGCACGGGCTCTGAGCCGCCCTTCTGCTCCAGCTCCTGCTCTTCCCTCCCAAATCCCACACCACGGCGCTGTGAGGCGATGCAATGCTGCAAATGACTGATTTTTAGAGATGACCAAGCACGATCAGAAATTCTTACTTTGTTCCAAGGCCAGAAATAAAAGCTGCACCTGAAGTTGTGGAAGTGTTCCAGCACAGCAGCTCGGGTTTCAAACTGCTGCAGAGCTGGCGAGGAAGGTCCCAGGTTTTACAATCATGAGGGAAGAAATAAAATGGTCGGGACAGCGAGAGATGAGTGATTTTGCAGACAGTTGTCCCTTCCCTTGGCGGCGTTTCAAGGACATCTGGCACCACCTGGATGGGAACGGCTCAGTGAGTGCAGCCGCTCTGGGGAGGAGCTGGGGGACCTTCTGTAGGAGGATGGGGCTGTGCTTGCAGCAGGGATCAGCCTTGGAGCATGGAAACCCTTTGCAATGAGCCCCAAAAGCTGCCGTGCATCCCAGCCCAGAGCTGCTCCACTGCCAGCAACCTGGGGCCACTGGCAGGAGCCAGCAGGGCTGGGCCAGGAGAGGGATGGAGAGAGACCAGCCTGCAGAGCTCAGTCATGCCTCTGTCATCCTCTCCAGCTCCCAGCAGCACGAGGGAAATTCTCTATAAGCTTCCAATCCTTTCTATCCTCTGAAGATTTGGTTTCACCAGTGAGCAGCTCTGGGTGTACCTCATGGGAGCCTCCTGAACCTCCAGCCTAGGCCAGCTGTAAAATAAAGATGTGCCTTGTTTTACACACATTATCTTCTTTTAAAAAATCAGTAATTCACAAAAAAATCATCCCCACCCCTGCACAAGGACTTGTGGAATTTCTGAAGTGCTCAATATTTTTTTATGAAGTGTTTCTAAGCTTTTTTTTGTGTGTGTGTGTGTGTGTGTGTGTGTGAAGAAAAGCTTGGCAGGGGAGCAGCTTACCTGCTCATAAATTAGCAGGCAAATTAAAGAGGTTGTACAGGCTTCCTTTTTTTTTTTTTTTTTTTTTTTTTTTTTTTTTTTTTTTTTTTTTT
>CM031869.1:16817212-16847080 GCA_018697195.1 Certhia americana | reverse complement strand
CAGCAGGGCCATCAGGCTGTCACCCAGCAGGGCCATCAGGCTGTCACCCAGCAGGGCAGTCTCATGTGGGGGTGTGACCCTGCCAGGCAGCTCCCTCCCCACAGCCAGCTGCTGCTGAGGAAAAGGAGAGACCTGCGAGCAGCAGTTCAGACACAGCCCCTGAGCTGTCCCTCAGCCCTGCAGCCACTTGCTAATGACACCCAGGGGCTTTGGCTTCTCCTGCAGGAGAAAAACATGTGAGGCCTTTGGGTCTGTAATTGGCTGCAGCACTATTTAAATCAATTAAAAGCTGCCTCCATGTCTGCTCTAGCTGCTTGTGCCCACGCTGGGCTGCCTTTGGCAGTGCAGGGAACAGCCTTGGGGAAGGGAGATTCCAGCAATCCCCAAGGTCCAGCCAAGCACCCCCTGCCCCCAACTTTGCAGGGACTGCAGGAGCTCCTGGAATTCGAGATGTGGAGGACTTGGATGTGTCCTCCTTCAGCAATGAAGGCGTTGGCTGGTGCTAAATGTGTTTGTGCTGTGGCTTGGTCAAGCCAGAAAGCTCAGCAGGAGCAAGAAAGAGCAGCTGAAACTGAAGGAAGTCAGGATGTTTCTCTTGCTGCTGTTTGGGGGGACACAATTCATTGTTTATTTTCTGCTGTAAAAAACCTGCACTGAGGCGCTTCAAAATATATGTTGTGCTACTGGAGAGGAGGGAGTTGGGAATGTGAATGATTTTGTTTTCCTCCTTCATTGTGTTATTGCCAAGGTAGCAGAGAGGGAGAATTTCTTCTGTCTGAGCACAAATCAGGAATTCTTCTCCTCCAAATGTTACCCTTTTGTTCATACCTGTCTCATGAGGCTGATTCCAAAATGAAATTATTGTAACTGTACATACTAAATAAATCACAGACTCTACCTGGGCCACATGTGTTGGCAACAGCTGATCCAACAGGAGCTCCTGGCCTCACTCTCCTGGCTCTATGTTCAAACAGACAGCACAAAGCAAAGTGTGTTTGCAGAGAGCAGCTGATGAGGCTCCCAGCTCCAAGGTTTCCAAAGGGAAGGACAGGCACTGAAGAACAACAAGAGGAAGAGCAGGTATGGATCAGTGGAGTGGTTCCTGTTGTTTCCAGAACAAAAAGCTGTGCTCTTCCTCCAAAGACAAAAACGCTGGCTGGGGAGTTTTCATCCTCTGAGCTGTGTTGGGAATGGAAAGTGCTGATTCTTGCTGGTGGCAGAACCTGAGAGAGCAGCTGAAACCAGAAGAGAGCAGCTGAAACCAGACAGGTGAGAGGACAGTGGGATTGGCACCATAAGGAGCCAGTTCAGAGGGGAGGGTGTGGGGACACAGTGACACACCCTTGTGATGGCCAGGAGGAGGAAGCACAGAGCACTCAGAGTTCCCCCAGCTGTGAATTTGGTGATTCTGCAAATACCAGAAAGGGGAGGACAGGAGAGCCAGCAGGGAGGGAGAGATTTATGCAGCAAATGCACAGGATCCTTCCAAAGCCACTTGACAAGGGAAAGTTTGGGAAGCAATGTTTGGGGCTTGTGCTGGGGTGCTGCAGGATATGTGGGAGCGTGGATGAGCCTACTCTGAGACTCCAGGCCAGAGCAGAGGGCTGGGCTGTGCTTGAAAACTCCTCCATGGGCCAGGGAGAGTGGATCCAGCCCAGACCAGCAAGGTGCAGAGGGTGAGGCCAGGCCCTATCAGCCTTCCCACTGTGGCACAGCTTCAAGCCAGCCTGTCCCCTCAGCAGGGCTGGGACCAGCCTTCACAGCCTTCCCAAAACCACTGGCTCTGTACCTCAGCTGCTTCAGATCAGGGTAAAAAAATCTGCAGTGTAGCACTTGGAAATATTAATTTGTACTGCGCTAATTGCCCTCATTATTATGGTTCCTGGAGGCACCTCAGGTCCTTGTTAAGGCAGCTGCAGCTATGGAGGGGTGAGATGTGGTTTGTGCTCCCTCTGGTCTCCTGCACCCTCACTGAGTGACAGAGCTCTGCCACTTGCCCTGTAGGAAGGCCTAGTGAGCTGCTGGCAGACACAGGCAGCCTCCCAGCTGCCTTCTTGTTGCCTTGCTGCCTCTGGGTTGCTTTCTGATTTACGTTGTGATGCTCTCCAGGCTGCTGCTTGTTGCCAGCCCCACTCGGATCATGAGAGTGAAACCAGGGAAGCCTGGAAGGATGCTGGTGTGTGACCAGCTCTGTGCTGAATGCCCACCCCCAGTCCTCATGTTCCTGCTGTGGCTCCCCTGAGATGATTACTTAGCCAAGCATCTGACTGATCCTTCACTGCACCAGTGGAGCAATTAAATACCTGAGTCAAACACCTGCATCCCACCCATGCAACGGGTTTATTTCTGCCCTCTGCCCCTTCCCATTGCTCCTGTCTTATGGAGCCCCCTCTCCTCCAGCCAGCCCTCACTAGGCCTGGAGGATAACCCTAGGTGCCAAGGCTGCTCTCCTGTCTGCACACAGAGCTTGTGGGGCAGTGTGATTCAGCCGGACTCAAGGAACATCCTGATGATTGTGCTGTGTTTGATCCATTGCTGCTTTTACCATTTCCTTCCACCCAGCAAGCAGGAAAGCAGCTGAAGTACAGCTGTTTTGGCAGCTGCCTTGAGGAGCCTTTTCACACCTGGTCACCTGAAGGCAGGCTGGTACCACTCAGGGTAACTTCAGTGCATCTGGGGGCAGAGGGCAGGAGCTGCCCTCAAATCCCTGCCCATGGGAAACAAGGAAGGTGGAGGAGTTAATGTGGAACTCCCCACAGGCCTTGAAGGACTGCTGGCAACCCTGGCCTGCCTTGGCATAGCCAGATGCCTCTGATGTGCTGCTTACATGGAAAACTGGGGGTAACTCCTTGCATTTTTATCATTTCCAGTGACATCCTTCTAAGAGAGATGCCTGCAGGGCTGACAAATGTGCCCGAGTGGTTGGAGGCTTTGTAGGGACAGTTATGGCCCCGATCTGCTCCTACCAATGCTCTGCTGCTGATCCCTGTGGGAGCAGGGACAGGACATCCATGTGCAGCTCTGCCTTTGCACCTGCCCAGGGCTGCCCCGCTGCAAGAGCAGCCTCTACTTCAAAGTGCTTCAAAGCAGCCTCGGGTCTGGCAGCAGTTAATGGGGAGGAAATTACTTAGGTTGCCACAGGGCTGTGCCTGTGCCCTAGTGCCTGTATCATGCTGCAGGAAGGGGCTGCCTGGTCCTCACTGTGGATTGTCCAAGAGGAATCACATCACCTCGTCCTGCAGCTGGCCCTGCCAGATTTCCCCGTTCCCCAGGAAGACTCAGGGGCAGGGAAGTGCAGGCTCAGGAGCTGCTCCTGCCCACTGCAGAGTGTCCTCTGGGTCACCTGAAGGCAACGAGTGGCAGCTCTGGGGCTCTTGCAGGGCTGCTGGGGGTGTGAGCCCACTGCCACCAAGGGGTATGGCCGTGGGCTTTGCCAGCACTGTGGGCTGTGTAGCACAGTCTGGGGAGCAGAGGGAACACAGGATTCCTTCCTGAGGGATCAGTGTGTGTGGAAAGAGGGGGCAGAGTGCACAGGACACTGCAAGTGGGACAGTTGAAAGCAATACCTGCGGGCAGCCTGAAGCCCAAAGAGAGCAGAAGAACTTGTTGCACTTGAGGAGTGGAGGCTCAAAATGTGTGCTGGCCTTTTGCTGGGGGCTCAGAGGAACCTGAACCGTGGACATGCTTTATGCACTGACACCCCAAGTCACCAGACCCAAACATGCTGTGCCCAGGGCCGCTGCAGGTCACATCTCACTTAAAAGCAGTCACAGGGGGATTTTGTCACCTTCAGAGCAGAATTTCCTTTTATTCCTCTTTTCACCCCCTCTCTAGACTACTGAAACATTTGCCTGTTGCTCCACGGGCAGCTGTGTGAGCTGCTCCCATCACAGCCTCCGAGGGACTCCGAGGGTACACTGGCCCTGTTCCCTTGGAGGGGAAGGACAGCAGAGCTCCCGGACCAGCTTCCCAGGATGTCTGCGTTTTCATCGCTGCCAAGTCCTGGGAGTTGCCAGTGCCGGGAATGAAGCTGTCACTCTCCTGGCGTGTCACTCAGAGCAGGCTGCAAGCAGCGCTAGCACGGCCGGCTGCTGCCCCTGCCTGGCGACGGGAGAGGCTGGCACGGGCACCCTCCTGCCAGACTGGAGGTGGCCCATGCAGGACTCAGGTTTACATCAGCAGAGATGCCCCAGGGATGAGGTCAGGCTGCTGTGAGCCATGGGGAACACTCTGGTGATCCTGAGTGAGCTCCAATCCTGCACAGTTACAGCAGCTGGGACTGGCCGGCCGCACAATGAACCTGCTCAGGCAGGGCCAGACCTGGAGCACGGGTTAGAGCGCTGGTGTCCCCAACATCAAGACATGGAACTGTTGGAGCAAGTCCAGAGGAGGCCACCAGGTTGCTAAGGGGAGCAGCTCTCCTATGGAGACAGGTTTAGAGAGTTGAATCTGCTCAGCCTGGAGAAGAGGTTGTGGGAAAACCTCCCAGTGCCTTCCAGTGTTTGAAAGGATCTCCAGGGGAGCTGAAGAGGCATTCTTCATCAGGAAATCTAGTGATAGGATAAGGAGTTGGAGCCGGCAGCCAGGTCGGGATAGCACCCTGGACATGAGGAACTCTAGGTCCCTTTGTGTCTGCAGGATCTTCTTTAACCTTTGTTCATGGAAAAAGGGTTTTTAGGCTCTGGAATGAAGCAGAGTTTTCAGGAGTGTGTATTAGATAGTAGAATAGTGTGTAGTTTTATCACAGGGTGAGAATTTTAGATATACGGGGTTTTTAGGATGGTAAGCAGGTGATGACAAGATGGAGAAGTCCACGTGTTTTTTGGGCTTCCTCCTTCTTCCTCATCTGCCTCCATGTTCTGCAGTGAGGTGGCACATTATGGTTGGCTTAGAATAGAGAATCCTTATTAACATGGGTAATAGTTATTGGAGAAGTATTATAAATACTGATTATGTGGATTGTAGTATAAATATCCACACCACCCTGAGGGTGGGAATATTTGGTATTTGGTATTTGGGGGATTCGGGGTTTTGTGCCTTGAACTGACCTGCAATGAAAAGCTCTGCTGGTCAGGAACAGAATGTAATGATAAGAAATAATAAAGTATGAAGAAAACATAAGAAGAGACAACTCACAGCCTTTCCCTTTCAAGATCTCTGGCTGGGGAAAACAAAATTGTACATTCTCGGGGTCAGGAAAACAGCCGGCCAGCAGAGACACACAGAAATATTTTTTATAAACCCAAGATTTTCCAGGATGTGGCAGGTGCTGTGGGCACAGCTGGAGCAGCTGAGGAAGTGAGGCTACCTGCCCTGCTGTGCCTCGTCCCTCTGCTCCAGGCACCTCCATCCCTCCAAGAGGCTGTTCCCACCCAGACTGGCCATCCCTGGGAAAGCCTCCAGCCCTTTGAGGAGATTCTGTCAGAGACCGACCATCCCACTGAGAAGCTCAGGCCATCAGAGATGCAGCATTCCAGGAGCCTCTACTTCCTCTAATGGCCTCCAACCCTGCAAGATCCTCCTTGCTGTCAACCTGCCTTGGAGAACCTCCCCATCACTGAGACCCCGTGTCCCTCCGAGCAGCTTCCCAGAGCATCCATTTCTGCTGAGAGCCCTCAGCCCTTCAAGATGCTGTGCCTTCCAAGATCTGTCCCTTGCTCCGTGTTCCTGCCTCCCTCCCAGAGGCTCAGTCCTGGAGGCCTCGATCCCTCCTGGCCTCTCAGGAAGCCCTTCCAGCTTGTGAACACTGAGGAACCCCTGGACAGCTCCTCCTGCTCGCATGGAGATCAACATCTCATGAACATGGACAGCACTGGCACGTCCCAGACCATTGACACGGCCAGGGAAAGCAGGGGAACAGAAACTGGCGCCCAGCTGGAGCCACAGAAGCGTTCCCAGGAGCAGGTGGTAGAGCCACAAGTGTCCTGCAGCCACCAGTGTCCCCCCCAGGGCTGCCAGGAGGCTGTGTCTGAGCCAGCCCGAGCTCAGGGGCACAGACAGTCCCCAGGAGACCATGGGCGTTCCCCAGTCCCCAGGCTCGGCCGAGACGGGCCCCGGGCGGGTGTTTGCAGTCACAGGAGAGCCTTTCTGGAATAGCTGCTAAATAAATTAGGATTGCCCCAGAGAGCTGTCTGAGTGCTCCTGCTATTCTGGGTTTAACTGGGAGAGGGCTCCTTTCTTCCCAGCTCAGCGCTGGGTTTGAGTGCAGGCTGGGAATGCTGTGGAATTCTGAACTACTCGATTTGATTTAAAGTCCTGTTTCTCCTCTGGGGCTGAGCAGTTTCTACCCTCATTTTCTCCAAGTGCACCTGGTCCCACGGCCCCTCCTAGTCCTCCTGGGCGCGGCAGGAGAATGGATTCCCGGGGTTTAGGAGCTGAGTAGGTGCGGTGGAGGTTTGTGTGCCGGATGCGGCGGCACAGGGCGAGCCCCGGGAGCGGGCTGGCCTGAGGGGCCCGGCGCATGCGCGGGAGAAGCGGGACGGCCCCGGTGCCTCAGCGCATGCGGTACCCCGCGCGATCTGCGCATGCGCAGCACGCAGCCTGACGCAAGGCCGCTGCAACCGCCCTGCGTTTTATCCTGTCCGACCTTGAGTGCGCGGCCGCCGCAGGACCCGGGCTGTCCTTCACCGTGCCAGCGTGCGCCGCGCCGTTTCGCTGTCCGTGTCCCGCCCCGGAGCGCGCCAGCCTCTACAGCTACCTGTGTGTCGGTGTCGGGAAGCCAGCGTGCAGCTGCGCCGCCGGTGCCGGAGTCCGAGCGGCGCGCCGAAAGCGGAAGGCGGGATCAGGCATTATTTGGAACAGCCAGCGGCGGGGGTCCTGCGGCGCGTCTCGGCCCCCCGCGGCCCACGTGTCTGGAGGTTTCCAGAAGAGCCGCGGCCCCGCGCGCCCCGTCCGCCGCCATGCTGAGCGCGAGCCGTATGTCCCTGCTGCTGCCGCGCGCCGTGCCCGCGCCGCCCGCGAGTCCCGCGCAGGTCAGCGCCGTGAGGGGCGGGGGACACTGCGGGCCGTGGGGACAGTGCGGGCTGTGGGGACAGTGCGGGCTGTGGGGACAGTGCGGGCTGTGGGGACAGTGCGGGCTGTGGGGACAGTGCGGGCTGAGGGGACAGTGCGGGCTGTGGGGACAGTGCGGGCTGAGGGGACAGTGCGGGCTGTGGGGACAGTGCGTGCGGGACTCTGCGGGCCGTGGGGCCATGCGGCGCCGTGGGGCCAGTGCGGGCCGTGTCGGGAAAGGGCGGCGTAGGGGACAGTGAGGGCCGTTGGGAGCGGCAGAAGAGCGCTGCTCGCAGGGTTGATTGGGCCGGGGGCGGCAGACCTCAGTGACTCAGATTTTATTAAAATAGGTGTCCAGTGGGTGCGGGCCGCTGCGGGGTGAGGGGGGTTATAGGGAGCAGTTTTGCGGTCTGAGTCGGTTTTTGTTCAGGAGGTTTGTAGTAAGGTCTTCGAGTAGCTCAAGCCCCTGTGATGGTGACAGGGAGTCGGGCCTGGAGAAGGAGATTTAGGGAAGGCGGGGACCGCAAAAAAAATTTTTTTTTTTTTCCCCCGCGCGTTTTATGGCCTGTGTGCTTTGCTCTGTCGCAGCCTGAGCCACCCATGCACTGTGCCTGGGCCTTACGTCTTTAAATATCAGTTAAATAGTCAAGGCTCGGTCCCGTTCGCATTAAGCGATCTGGTTAGAAGTTCGTTCTTAACCAGAACGAGAGAGAATGTTTCCCGAGCTCTCCAGGATGCTGCTGTGCGCATGTAGAGGGGCGGCCAAGCTGGGGAATAGCTGGAGTTGGGCAGTAAAGTCTCAACTGCAGGTTCCTCAAGGGATGCAGTCGGGCGTTTGTTGCTGACCAGGCACAAAGCTCTGAGAAACGGGGTTAATGTTTATCTGCTGCTGCTCGTGGAATGCTGAAGGTTCAGTGTTAACTTGATGAGATGTCTTTTGCCTGGTAACATGCTCACAAATTTTTCTGTATGAGGGAAATACTTCAGTTCTGGTCATAGAAATCAGGGTTGTGGCAATTTAATTACTGCAGTAATTGAGAGAACTGTTTATATCAGTTTGAGTCTTACTCAAGTTCTTCATTCCTTTGCAGTTAAGTTTTTAGAGAGGGAACACTCTTGTAGGATGGTGTTGCTTCAGACATTGCCTGCCTCTGAAAGCCTTGGTTTGAAGGTCTCTTGATCTTTAAACTAAATTCTTACTAGAATGTCTCTGTTTTACAGACGTTTTGGAATGGCCTCAGCCAAAATGTTCTCAGAGCAGCATCCAGCAGGAAATATGCGTAAGTCTTCCTTGGGGTGGTCATATTTGGCTTTTGGTGTTTATATTTATTCTCTTCCCGTTACCAGAACTGGTTATTGGAGCCAGGGATTGCGTAATAGAGCCAAACCAGTAGAACAAAACTGGAAACTCTGCCCTTAACTTTCCTAAGGCTGCTTCTTCAGCTCTAGTTTCTCTTTAGGGGAGCTTTAGGAATAGCTTTTCCTGCTGCTCCCACCACTAGAAGTGCCCACAAAATGTGGATTGCTGAGATTTATTTGATTAAAGACAACCAACCAAAAAGTAATCCAAACACTTATGGAACAAATTATTTTACACTGATGTGAAACGGGTTCCCATGCAGATAAAGTTCTTTTCAGATGTGCATTTGAGTCACTCATTTTCCTGGTTGCAGGATAACGGAAGGAGGGAGCAGTTGGTTGTGTGACGTACTCAGATGTTTGTGGCTGATGCTGATTCAGGCCACGGGCTGGGAAATCTGTGTTGGGAAAGCTGGGTCTTGTCTGGGTACAGCTGAATGTTCCAAACTCACTGCTCTGTTATTGGAGCTGGAGTTAGAGCCCCTGGCAGCTTGGGCACAGAGAAGGTGACGTTCCTGGAAATAAACCCAGTCCTGTTCTGCTGCAGAATGCCTTCTCCATCCCAGAGCACATTGTTTGTAAGCAAAGCTGTGGTTCAGGGATTCCCTGAGCCTCAGAAGAGGTAATAGACTCTTCCCAGAGAGGAGGAGGGGATTCAAATTTGTCTTGTGTGAAAATCACTTCCATTTTTCAGGATTAAATTCACCTGCTCCTGAGGATCTGGAAGGTGGTTTGCTTTGGCTTTGGCCCAAAGCACCATGCATGGGCCAAGTGATTTATCATTGTGTATTCTTCTCCCCATGTGAAGCAATGAGAAATAAACAAATTTACTAGTGTTTTAACTCCAGGTGAATGTTTTCAAACAAGTTTGAACACCAGGGTTGCCCAGAGCAGCTGTGGCTGCCCCTGGATCCCTGGAAGTGTCCAAGGCCGGGTTGGATGAGGCTTGGAGCACCCTGGGGCAGTGGGAGGTGTCCCTGTCCATGGCAGGGGTGACACTGAATGAGCTTTAAGGTCCCTCCCAACCCAAACCAGTCTGGGATTCTGTGAGCAAAAGTAACCCAAAACAACTGTGTGTAGGGACAAAGTTAGTTATGACTTTCTTATCCCAAACTTTTAAGGGTTGTTGAGAAGATACAAAAATATATATGTGGTGAAGATATTCTGGGGAAGAATAATATTTATATGCTTATTTTACGGAGCAAAGGTTTACCTGTAAGTGATCTGGTTTAGAACAGAGGCACAAACTTAAATTGCAGTGTAAGAGGCTGAGAACACTTTGGGTCAGGATACAGCCTGGATTTGCATTAACATTGAGGGGAAAATCACTTTCTCCTGTCTTTGGGGCTGAACATGTTTTTGCTGTGTAATTATTTTCCTTTAATAGTAGTTTTACTTTCCCCTGATGTTCTCTCCAGCTCAGAAGCAATCAAAGGTGCCGTTATTGGAATTGACCTGGGTACCACCAACTCCTGCGTGGCCGTTATGGAAGGGAAACAAGCAAAAGTGAGTAAAAACCAGGAGTGTTCCATGTGGGCTGTCCCGCGTGTCCCCGAGATGGGTGTGTGGATGTCACATTTGCCTTTGTCCCCAGGTGCTGGAGAACTCGGAAGGTGCTCGGACCACGCCGTCGGTGGTGGCGTTCACAGCCGAGGGCGAGCGCCTGGTGGGGATGCCAGCCAAGCGCCAGGCTGTCACCAACCCCCACAACACCTTCTATGCCACCAAGCGCCTCATCGGCCGCCGCTTCGACGACTCCGAAGTGAAGAAGGACATGTGAGTGAGGGGACAGTGCCACTGCCAGCACAAGGGCAGCAAACACCACGGGGAAAGCACCAATCAAAACGTGACCCTTCTCTGGGAGAAGCTGTTGTGCCCTCAGCTCTTGAGGTTGCAGTGCTTCTATCTGAGGGCCAGGCTGTGTTTAGCTGCATTCGTTGCTGGTCACATTAAGGCTTCCAGAGAAGAAGAGAAAAGGCTTGCTGGTGCTTGCAGTGCAGACTTTTCTAATTCTTGAGGGCAGTTGCAATCAAAGGTGTGTGATCGTGCCTCAGGCAAGCGATTAAATGAGGTGTCTGATTAAAGCAGCAGGGAACAATGCAGTGTTCTCTGCAGGGCTGGTGCATAGACATGAGTCTTTTCTGTGCATTTGATGACTTAATTCTCTTTTTTTGAGACCTTAAATAGGGTATAACACAATTTTCTAACTTGTCTCAGACTTATAAAGTTGGTATATGTGCATTGTTTGTATTGTACGTGTGTTGGCAGTAGTAATCTGTAATTGGTACTTCTGGGACTCGATCTGGGGCTGCTGCTGGCAAGTTCAGTATTCTTTGTTTAGAATTACACATGTTCATCTGCTGATACTGATGCTCAGGGGTTTGTGCTGCTGCAGAAACTGAGTGTGAGTTCTCATGGTTTTCAGTAAGAACGTCCCATTTAAGATTGTCCGTGCGTCCAACGGGGATGCCTGGGTGGAGGCTCATGGGAAGCTCTATTCCCCCAGCCAGATCGGTGCCTTTGTCCTCATGAAGATGAAGGAGACTGCAGGTTGGTACAGCTTGCTCTTTGCTGTCTCTGTGCTTTGTACCTGGAAGTGCTGCAGCTAGAATGGGGCTTTCTTGGTACCAAACCATGGTAGAGCAGGGCTGGGGATGGGGGAGGGGAACAGGGTGGGCTCCTAGGAAGCGTCTGTGCCTGCCTCAATCTTGGCTCTTTTGCAAAGTATCAGTGCTTTACTTAAAAGATACAGGTACCAGAATTGGTTGCTGCTTCAGTTAATTCTGATTTTAATTGAACTCACACTCACTCAGAAGGGGGAGCTCTCTTTCCTTGGAAGCTGCAGTCCTTGTGCCTCCCTGGCTGCTGCACAGTCTGGGGCAGCCAGGCTTGGAGTGGCTTTGTTCCTTACTCAGCTGCTGTCTATGTGGCACATAGGGAGAGGGGGAGTGTTCAAGGGACCCAGTTCTTGGGCCCTAATAGCTAATTAGCCAGTGGTGACTTTAAATCTTCACAGGACAAAAACCCCAAAAAACATTGGCCTGGAGAAATGTTCTTCTCTTTCTTACTTCCTAAAGCGGTTTCTGGGGAAAGTGTGTGTAGTGCAGCGAGGGAACAGTCGGTAGTGCCTCCTGCACCCTGACTTGTTAAACACTGTCCAGTGAGTGTGAGGAGGGTAGAACTCAAGCACTTGCTGAAGCTCCACTCGGTAGTACAGGTGTGTGGTGTGTGAGCATCTAGAGGTGATAGATCTGACTTACTTGGAGGGTGATGTTCCTCAGCCTTAAGCAAGGAACAGGAACTGAAGGGATGTGCTTCCTGGAGGGGTGTTGATGTTTGGTGTGGGTGCTGCATGACTTCAGCTGTGGCTTTGCAGGCAGCAGAGAGCAGTGTAGTGTATAAGCTCTGTGCAGGGCTGCTGCATAGCTATGAGTCCTGTCTGTGCATCCTCACTGCATTGTGCACATTTGTATTTTGTAGCAGATCTCAATGTGCATTTCATGACTTCCCTTTTTTTTGAGACCTTAAAATGGGATGTAATGTATATTTTTCTGATTGGCTGTATCAAACACTTAGAGTTGGCATATGTATGTTGTTTGTACTAAGTGTTAGCAACAGCAGTTTCTATAAATGGGATGAAAATTAGTAACTTTTAAAAGAAAAATTTGATGCAGAAAAATGGACTACAGCTTCAATCTCACTCTAAAAGACAGGCTCTCAGATGAAATTCATTGCAGTGGCATCCAGTCACTGATGGAATTGCAGGGGTACGTTGCTGTGCTGCCAGAAGTCTACAGACTATTCCATGTTTTGTGGAAGGACTGGAATTCTGCACAGCTCCCTCTGCACCTTTCCAGAAAGTAGCAAGCCTGTCTTCTGTTAGTTGAGAGAAATAAGTTCAAGCTAGGTACTAATGGAGAGAGACTATTTACAAAAGCATATAGTAGTGGGATGGGGGTCTGGATTCAAACTGAGAGAATGTATTTAGGTTAGACAGTAGGAGGTTCTTCCTGCAAGGGCAGGGAAGCCCTGGCACAGGGTGCCCAGAGAAGCTGTGGCTGCCCCTGGATTCCTGGAGGTGTCCAAGGCCAGGTTGGACATTGGGGCTTGGAGCAGCCTGGAATAGTGGAAGATATCCCTGCCCCTGGCAGGGGGTGGAATGAGATGGGCTTTAAGGTCCTTTCCTACCCATTCTGGGATTCTGTGAGCGATAACTTGATGTTCTTACAAGGATACCTTCTGTTTTGTCTCCTTTTTCTTCCAGAAAATTACCTGGGACATGCAGCGAAGAACGCTGTGATCACAGTCCCCGCTTACTTCAACGATTCTCAGAGACAGGTACTCATCAAGCTGGGAGATCTTGGGGCTCATAAATTGCTTTCAGTTTCTCTCAGCAGTCAGAGCTCTCCCCTTTCCTCCTCAGGCTACCAAAGATGCTGGGCAGATCGCTGGCTTGAACGTCTTGAGGGTGATTAATGAACCCACGGCAGCTGCACTTGCCTATGGACTGGACAAGTCTGAAGACAAAGTGTAAGTTCCTGTGCATAACACCAACCCTCTGAAATAACCCTGCTGGGATTTGCCTCCTCTGATTGCTGGGTTTTAGAGCACTGCTTGGACTTCTGCCAAGGTGGACTCAGGGCTGTGAGTGAGAGCTCTGTAATGTCACCTCTGTTCTGTGCCAGCCAACCTTGTTAAAGAGAAAGAGTTCATAACTTGTAGCTACAACTTAATTATCCAGCCTGAGTGTCAATTTAATTTCTTTACCTGCCGGTGGCAGGCGTGGGTGTGGCTGAGGACAGCTGGGTGACAGGCTGTCACCAGAGGTAAAGATGGGCAGCACGGGAGCTGTGCTGAGCTGTGCCAGCTGTCCATACCTTGCAGCTCCCCTGCCTGCATTCAGCCCTCTGTCACTGTCGGGTGCTTACACAAGTGCAGGCTTTTGTTAGACATTCTGTATTTCTGAGGGAAAATGTCACATTTGGAAAAAAAACCCTTTCATAATAATTTTGATGTCCCTGCTCTTGGATGTGAGAATGTCTGATTTTGGAGAGGCAGGAGCTGCCCTCTCTGAAGAAATGGGCAAGGTCAGGCTTTGTGCAGCACATCTTCCAGGGACCCCACATGGACTCTGAGTGCTCAGGGGGTATGGTCACTTTGAGATTGTTAACTGCTGTCTTTAGAGAGGCTTTGAACTTGTGTGGACAGCAGTGTGAGTTCTGCATGTCATCTCTTGAAGAGGCAGTTCTGAGCCACTCACCTTTCGAGAAGGTAACATTGTCCTGCCTCTCTCCCTGCAGCATCGCAGTCTACGACCTGGGTGGTGGCACTTTTGACATCTCTGTGTTGGAAATCCAGAAAGGAGTCTTTGAGGTGAAGTCAACCAATGGTGACACTTTCTTGGGTGGAGAAGATTTTGACCAGGCTTTGCTACAGTATATTGTGAAAGAGTTCAAGAGAGAGGTAAGGTGTCTCTTGAGAGCACAGCCCTGTGCTACACTGCTTTTCAACCTCACTTCTGTAGAATGAGAATTCTCTTAAATTCACAGGACTTGATTTGTCTCCTCTGGCACAGCTGGAATTTAAGAGGATTAGACACTCTAGCCTGGCTTCCACTTCTTACACTTGTTTTCTTGAAGGGGGATATTCCTTTCTTGGAAGACACAGAATAGCTGAACTTCTGCCTTTTTTCTCTCTAGTGTAGCAGCACTGTTCTATACACAGTCTGCTGACTTTTAATAGTATACATGTGTGGTGCAGTTAATGTGACAGAACAGATGCAAACAAGGGTTGCTGGGAGGAAACTGCAGTCTCCTTTGCTAATTGAGTCCTGTCTTCTCATTCTGTGCTGCTTTCCAAGGTTCAGTCTGTAATTCATTGTATAATCATATGCAGAGCAGACAGGGCTGGCAGATTGGAAATGCTGACTATCTCTGTCAGTAGGGAGAGAGCAGCACAGTGCACATGGAAGTCTGCTCTAGAAATTGCTTTTCAGTTAAGAGCTCTGAGAAGGTGAACTGCAGGGAAGTGTCTCCTGAGCAGGTGCTGAGAGTGTTAACCCTGTTTTTGTCACTCAGACGGGAGTTGACCTGACTAAAGACAACATGGCCCTTCAGAGGGTGAGAGAAGCATCAGAGAAAGCCAAGTGTGAGCTTTCATCATCTGTGCAGGTACGTGCCTGGATCCAGAGCATCCACTACAACTGGGAGGTACCGAGTTCTGCACTGGCTTTGTTTACAAAGTTCTCTGACACTGTTTTTTCTTCTGTGTAACCCAATGGCATCACCGGCACATCTGGTCACTCAGCAGGGTGGGCTTTCAGACCACAGGGAGTTGCTGGAAGCTGAATTGTTAGATGCTGAGTTTTGCCCTTTTTCTGGCACCACACCTTCTGATCTTGCAGGGAATGGGACCTTCCCAACCTGTTCTGTACTTCAGAAGAGTGATGGGCATCAGGGAATTCAGCCAGTGCTGCTGGTTACTGGAACCCCTTACAGTTCTGCACAAGCAGTTCCAAAACCATGGTGCTACTCATTCCACTGAAACAGCTAATTTGTGTAGTAATTCCTATACTGACTCTTGACTTACTTGCCTATAGATGAGTTGGCTGGACAGTGGGCAGCAGCCACCCTCCCTCCTTTTTTCCATCAGCTTTGTGTATTAATGCAGTCGAGCGTGTCTTTTATTCATTACTGAATAAGGAACTGGAGAAGCGGCAAGTTTGGAGTGTAATAGTCCTGGCTAAGTAAAATTAAGGTCAATTATATAGTAATTGAAATGGGGATTCTGCCAAGTTCTAGGTTCTGAATAAGCATCTTTAATTTTATCTGATGGTGGTCTTTTTCCTGGCCAGTGGGGAGCTCATAGCAAGGAGCTGAGGGCAGTCACAATGGCTGCATAGTTCTGCCAGAGACATAGCAAGCTCTGTTTTATGAGCTCAAGAGCTGGCAAATGCAGTTTGTTCATACCAGGAAAGACTGAATTCCTTAACTCTGTAGCAGTGAAGTGAAAACAGCTTGCTTTTGGTTCTGTTTTCCCCTAATACTTTCGACCATGCTGTGTATAAAGTGAGTGCATACCTCTAGTCAGCAGCATGGCTTTAATTCTTGTGTAAACTTAATCTCTAGAGCTTAAAGCACTGATGGTTTAATTGCTTTGGATTGTAGTGTCTTTTGATGTCAGCATGACTCAGCACTTGAATCAGATGATTTCAGTATAAGATTTGCTTTAAAAATCCAGCATGTGACAAACAGCCACTAGAAGTGGGGATTATGGTCCCTTGCTCTAATGAACTTTGTGTTAAATGGCAGCAGAGTGGCTGTTAAACGTGAGCAATTGGCATTTGGAGAAGAGCCAGTTAGGAAGAAAATACGTTCAAGGAGTGTACGTGGTGTGGAATGTGAGTCAGTTGGCAGAATCTTTGGAATTCTGTAGATAGATGGGCTTTCTTCTGAGTTGTGCTGAAGGAACAGCATTAAGGTTCTCACCTCCAGTGTTTTTGCTCTTACCTCCTGGCTGTGACAAATTGTTTTGCTCAACAGTGAAAGACCTTGAAGTAACACAGTGTTAAAATTAGGGTTTAACAGTTGTAACCATGAGGTGTGGAACAAAATAATTGTCTTCTTTCTGGAAGGTAAAACCTAAAAGTGTGTCTGCTGCCACTTAAACTAGGCCAGAGGGTAAACAGCCACTCAGATACCTCAGTACAGGCCAAACAGAACCTGTAAGCTGATGTAAAGCCCATTCCTGGTTTTCCCTGAGCCTCTTTCCATGCCACAGACTGACATCAACCTGCCCTACCTGACCATGGACGCCTCCGGACCAAAGCACTTGAACATGAAACTGAGTCGGGCACAGTTCGAGGGCATCGTGAATGACCTGATCAAGAGGACAGTGGCTCCCTGCCAGAAAGCCATGCAGGATGCTGAAGTCAGCAAGAGTGACATTGGGGAAGTCATCCTTGTTGGTGGCATGACCAGAATGCCAAAGGTATGAGCTCAGGGCCTGTTCAGGCAGGGCTGGGACAGCTGCCCTGTGCTTGCTGTTTGGGGGATCAGAATGGTGGAGGTGGGAGTGCTCAGAGCAGACTCAGTGTGAGGATCCCATAGGAGAACTGCCCAGGACCTCTCATTCTGTTTGCTTAGCTCAGCTGGGCTCTGGGGGCTGGGGCTGAGTGCACTGCAGAGGCAAGGGGGATGGTGCTGAAGGTCAAAGTCCAGCTGCAGTCTGACATTGTGGTGTGCACTGGACACGAGCAGCATTGCTGAGAGGAATGGGGCATTTCCTCTTTTTGTGGGCTCAGTGTGCTAAAGGTGCATTTCAGTGCCACCCACTTGTCAGCTGGAATCCCTTCCAAGGGATTTCCAGCACTCCTAGCTGTGAAGAGCCTGTGCAAGCAGAACCCTTCTGGTACCTGCTGGTTGTGTGTAATCAGAGCTACCTGCTGGAGGCTGCTGCTGGCAGGCCCATTTACCTGGCTCTTCTAGACATTGCTTATCTGAAGCCTGGCCCCTTTCATTCTGTGGAGATAAGCACAGCAGGTGGCTTTAAAGCCTGCTGTGCTGACATGCACAGCTGTGCAGATAAGTGCTGTCTGCAGGTGATTTACTGCTCCTGTTCCAGACATGCGTGCTGTTGCTCCTCCATCCCAGAGCTGAACAGGGATGTTCCCTGCTCCCTTCAAGGGTACAGCCTAGCCTTTCCTGTGGAGAGCACTAAAATCTCACTCCAGAGGGATCACTCAGGCTTGGCCTGTTTGTTGCTTTGTCACTTTCAGGTCCCCTCTAGGACAGTAGGTGTGTACATGGTCCTGCTTGGGGTTGATTTGGGGTTTGGTGGGAGGGGTTTTCCTCCTTGTATTAATGAGCCTGGTGGCTGGAGGTGATACTGGTGTGAGGAGAAGGTCACCCAAGCAGGGGAGCCAGAGCAGCAAGATAAATAGAAGCTCCTGCTCTGGCCAAAGCTGAGGTGGAGTAACTCTGCTATGTTCCCAAAGTCCTTGTTCCAGCTGGATAAAGGAAAAATGGTGTGATTACCTATGTGTAAAGTGATGACAAACACTAAACCTTTTCCTGAAACATTATGTATCCTTTAGGGGTGGAAGACCGAACTTAAGTTTTTACTTGTTTTTTTTCCTTCTTCCCCTCATACCACCCAGCATGTGTGGCTTTGAGCTGACAGAATGCTTTCCTAGTGCCTATAGTTACAGCTCTGCCTCTGAAATCAGTGCCAGTGTGTTGTACACAGCCAAGCCTTCTCTTGGGTACCTTGTTCTGCTCTCTTCCCTCTGATAGGAGGGAATGTGGCTTCTCTGGAGTTCTCCCATGGCCAATACTCTGGGAGATGGACCGTGGGTGGTTACAAGTATTGTTTTGTACTATAAAATACACCTCCAGAGGGAAAGACTTGCATTTAATTACATGCTCACACATAGAGTCCTCCTCTGTAGTGAGCACTTTGGGCAAGTGTCTCCTGGCTGCAGTGCACAGTTGGGTGTTTGCTTCCAGCAGTGTTCCAGACACACCCCACTCATCTGTGCTGCTGTGCCCAACATCTGTACTGGGAGAGGGGGCCCAGCCTTCCCTTGTAGGGCAGAGGAAGGCAGTTCTGAGCTGTGCTCTGGGGCAGACCCTCAGTGCATTCCTGTCTAGATGCTTCAGCAGCAAGTCTGTTGGGATCATGAGCACAGTCCTTGGGAATGGAGCAGGGCAGTGCTGACAGTAGAGCTTGGAGTGCTGACACAGCGCATCATCTCAGCTGAAACAGCCCACAAAATAGAGAGCTGGAGAATAATGTTCTTTATACAATTCCCTTTTTTTTTTTCCCCTTTACTGCACACAAACACTGTGAACTTCACTGCTGGATTTTTTTACCTTCCCTGTGCTCCTCCACAGCTGTACTGTCCTTGACAGCTGTGTCCTTAACACAGCTCAGTGTTGGCTTGCACAGTTCCCAGGGAGCTGTCCTTGACTCCCAGATAGGCCTGGAATGATCCCCTCAGTGTGTGGCTGGGCTGTGTGAAGGCACTGGTGGGGCTGCCTTGCAGCTGGCACACAGAGCCTCTGGGGAAGAGGCTGTCTGGGCTGGAATGAGGGCACTCAGTGCTGTGCAGGAGGATGGGCAGTGAGGGAGTAGGCACAGAGCTGAGGTTCAGTGTTTCTGTGTCAGGCTTCCACGGCAGCAGCAGCATAAGGACACAGCAGAGCCAAGGCTGCTATGGCCGTGGTGGTTCCCCCATGGATGAGCTGTGCTGTGTGTCCACTCAGGTGCAGCAGACTGTGCAGGAATTGTTTGGCCGTGCTCCGAGCAAAGCAGTCAATCCTGATGAGGCTGTGGCCATTGGAGCAGCTATCCAAGGTGGGGTGTTGGCTGGTGATGTGACAGATGTGCTGCTGCTGGATGTAACTCCGCTCTCCCTGGGCATTGAGACCCTGGGAGGTGTCTTCACGAAGCTCATCAACAGGAATACCACCATCCCCACCAAGAAGAGCCAGGTAAGAGTTGACTCTGGATGGGTGGGACTTTGCTGGTGTTCTCAGACAGCTCTGGAAAGGCCACCCAGAGCATCCCAGTAGATGGGTTTTTTTGCCTCCTCATCTGACAAGAGAAGCAGTGGATAAGTCAGCTTTAATGTCAGCTGCTGAGAATCTCTGATTATTGGTGTGCCCTAGAGGGGAGGGCAGTTGAGTTAATGATGCCAAGATATGCCAGGATGTTTGTGGCCTGGTGAGGGTTGTAGTGTGTGCCATGATGTCAATTGTCAACACATCATTCTGAAGAGAGATTGTGTGGAGCCTTTCTGGGACTGAGCACCACGCCCTTGGGAGAGTGCCTTGCTTGGCTGAGTGCCTTGGAAGGGATTATCTTTTCTCTGCATTGTAATGTCCTGGTGATTTGGGTGTGATCCTTTCCTTCCCTTGGCCCTGTCTGGGCCTGCTGCTGTGTGTCTCACTGATAACACCTGAGCTGCCTGGGGTGTGGGCTGGAGCCTTCTGCTTCAGGGGAGATATTCTGGAGTGTAGTGGCTGCCCTGGAACCTGCTGCCATGGATGGCCAGTTTTTGTGCATACAGGACAAGACAGCAGTGTGTTTGGCTCTTGCTAACCTTGATGCCCTGGAGTTCTGTCAGAGGAACATGAGAACTACAAGCATTTAATTAATGATTTTCCTTTCCAAGTAGCTTCCTTTTTATTCCTTGTTCAGTCACCTTATAACTGCAGATGTTTGTGTTCTAGTTAGCTGTGCAGTAACTTCCTGTTCCTTTTCCATAGGTGTTTTCTACAGCTGCTGATGGGCAAACACAAGTTGAGATCAAAGTGTGCCAGGGAGAGAGAGAAATGGCCAGTGACAACAAACTGCTTGGCCAGTTCACATTGGTATGTTGGCTTCTATATTCCTGACCTGAGACTTGACTTGCAGACATTCAGAGCCTTCTCTATTTCAGCTGCCCCCTGAAGGAAGTGTTGAGGAGGAGTTGCCTTACAGAAGACATTTGACCCCTTTGTAGTACAGATGCAGCCTCCAGAGACACAGCCTGGCCCTGGGACAGTCTTTCTGTGACTGAGGACCAAGTGGCATTGAAGATGGAATTCAGAGTTTCTGAGCACTCCCATGTGGCACTGGGGCTACTGCAGCTCTAGGGCCTGGTCACCAAGAAGGCCTCTCTGGGTATCAAAAAGCCTATGCAGTACCAGCAGATAATCTGAATGCTGGCCTCTCCTCTGGTGTAGCAAAGGTGGGACCTGGAGCCAGCTCCAGGATGCCTGCAGTCCCCAGGGGAGCCTGTTCCAGCCTAAGAAGTGGTCTCCACCCTGGGAGTGGAGTCAGTGTGAGCCAAGGTACCCCAGGGTGTTTGTTTGTGGCCTGGTTGGGATTGCAGTGCGTGTGCCTTGATGTTAAACTGTCAACACATCATTCTGAAGAATTGTGTGGAGGCATTGGGAACTGAGCCCACGCCCTGCTCCCTGGGGAACAGATGTGCTCCAGGATTGCTGGGAGCAGAGGGGGGCTGCCCAGCCAGCTCCCTGAGCAAAAAGGGTTTGGTCAGTGCTGGCAAAGTTTGGCACTGTTAAACTGTTCAAGTCTGTGTGAAGTTCCTAGGAAGAGCCCTGCAGAAAGGAAGGGGCTTTGTCTTTGTACTTTTGAAAGAAGCTGTGCTGCCTCTCACTGTCTTAGAATCGTTCTCCAGAGGTGGCCACTGAAATCTGTGTCCAAAATGAAGGAAATAGAGCATCCTGCCACAGCTATGGAAGAGGGGCTTGTGTAGCAACAAAACAAAATTTGTATCACCTTGGAACCGTACTTGGGGGTTCTCTCTTGTGCACTTGTCCAGGGCTGAAACCTGTATCCTGTACATTAAATCTGGTAAGATACCAGTGCACAACATGGTGCCAGCAGGTACTTGGAGGACTCGGCTCTGCGGGTTGGTTAGTGGTTCATTCAATACCAAATCCTCAGGGTGATGTGCCCAGCCCTCGTCCCCTGGGCTCTGTCCCTCTGGGAGCTGATGGCCAACCCTTGTCCTTCTTCAGGTCGGGATCCCTCCGGCACCACGGGGAGTGCCCCAGATCGAGGTCACCTTCGACATCGACGCCAACGGCATCGTGCACGTGTCAGCCAAGGACAAGGGCACCGGGCGGGAGCAGCAGAGTGAGTGTCCTGGGCCTGACAGGGAGGGGAGCAGGGGGTGCTGAGGGGTGACACTGAGTGACTCCAGGGGGAATGGAGTGTGCTTCAGTGCTGCCTGGATGGTATCCCACAGTCCAGGGTGGGGATGGAGTGTGTGGCTCCATGCTTGAGTTTCTCCTTCAGCCTGTTGCCAGTCAGCACAGGTGCAGCTGAAGTCATCTGAGCCTATTTCTCCCCTGGAAAGGAGGGTGGGCAAAAGGATAAGTGAGAGCTGTGGGTTTGTTCTATGAATGCTCTCCTTGGATATTATGCAAGGATGAAGCACCTGCCTTATGCCAGTGTCAAGGCAGCCCTCGCTGGCAGGGTTTCACCACATTCCAAGTGGTTTTGCCCTGTGTGACAGTCCTGCCTTGGTGTTGCCATCTGGAGTCATTGCAGCAACACTTGAGCAGAGTGCAGGTGTTTCCTGCATGGATCAGCTGTGTCCCAGAGCCCGCGTGTTGGGCTCACTGGTATTGGTGGGCCATGCGCTGTCAGTGAAGTGTTTGGGGCAGTCATGTGTGCTCTGTGTTACCCTGAGGGGACAGAAAGTGGGGTTTGGGAATGCAGCACAGTGTATGAGTTGTCCTTGAGCTCTGCTGCTGGGAGTGCTGTTCATTTGGGAACACATGGGAATTGCTGTCTGTGAGCCTGGTTGCATGAAGGTGACAGCTTTTAAGGAAGAATCAAGTCAGCAAGATCTCTGACTCCAGGGTGTATCTCCAGACCAGCCCTTTGCCAAGACTCTGTTTGTTGTAATTATTCCATTTATAAAGGTCTGCAGATTGGGATATTTTGAAACAGCAGGTTTTCCCTGTAACCACCTTGTTCATTTTCTTTGGCTTAGGCTGGAAGTGTCTCCAGCTGGCTGGAGGCTCAGGGAGTTCAAGCTGTCAGTGTATTCTGCTCTGTGGTGCAGTGAAATGTTGGGCCCCGTGTGCTGGGGTAATTAATGACACAGTTGGCAGTTTCTAAAGCTCTGCAGTGGGTTCAGGACATCAATTTGAAGCATTTACAGATATCCTTGATAAAAAATAGAACTCTCTTCTCCCTTGTAACTGGAAGCCTCTATGCTGCTCTTCAGCTGTTCCTTGGAGAGAACCCTCGAGCAGTGAAATGCTTCAGTTAGCAGAAGTATTATCTATGCACAACTGGAAGGTGTGTGCTGCTTTTAATCACGCTGCTTAGCTTTTTGGCAGCAGTTTGGCACCAAAATCACCCTGCTTGTTACTTGGATTTTCTTGGAGATCTTGGATGTGTGGCAGCCTTCTACTGCTGAGTAAGACTCTTGGCAATAAGCAAGCAGAATAACTTTTAGCTGCCTACCTTACCTGTAGGTAGATGTAATCCTAATTACAAAGTTGAATTGCTCATCCCACATCTGTAGCCAAAGGACACCTCTGTGTGTGTGTATCTTTGTTCAGGGCTTTGTACTATTGACTCCACAGAAAAGTTCCTTTAAATGGTGATTGTAGCATGCACTTTCATGGGCATTGAGATATCCTGGATATTGGTCCTCTTGCAATGAAATTAGACTAATTCCTGCAGTAAAGCCTGAATCTAGACTATGGATTTTGACACTAAGAGAGGGAAAATACCAAGGAGTGGACGTGTAAGAGCCTGCCCATAGAGTCATGCTCCATTTCCTTATTAAGGGCAATGTGAGGAGCTGGGTGGGGAATGTTGTCTTACCCTGCCACTAAGCCTGGGCTGCTTTCCAACAGGGAATGGAATCTTTGGTGGAACCATTCCTACTCTTTGGACTTCTTTGTTGGTTGGTTTTTGCTGGAGGGTTTGTTTGCTTGCTTGAGGGGTTTTAGTTTTGATTTTTTTTAGTTCTGTGGTTCTAATCTGGGATGCTCCTTTGGTTTGAGGGCTTTGGTGCACCTTCACTTTGCAGGAGGATTAACTGAAGACTGGCCAGAGTGACTTGCAGACCAGCAGGCAGGGAGTGTGTGGCAGAGCAGGGGAGTTGCAGATCCAGGAGATGAGGCTTTTACCTTGCCAGCAGCATCAGTGGCTCTTTAAAGAGTCACAGTCTTTATCCAGCCTGCGGGGCCTCCCTGTGTGCAGCCTTTGAGCAAGGCTGCTGCCGTTAGGCTGGGGGAGTAATCCTCTCCTCAAAGGTGAGAGCAGATCCTTTATTCCTGATCTTTTCTGATGCAGTTGTCATCCAGTCCTCTGGTGGCCTCAGCAAAGATGAAATTGAGAACATGGTGAAGAATGCAGAGAAATATGCGGAGGAGGACAGGCGGAGAAAGGTAATGGGGATTTTGGGACCTGGGGTGCTCTGCTCCTCTCTGTGAGCTCTTACCCGAGTATCTGCTCCTTTCCTTACACTCAGCTGACACTCTAGGGTTGCAGGAAGGTGACATTTGGGTCTTGGGGTTGGGTACCTTGCCCTGTGTGACTGCACTTTACTGCTCCCTGAGGAATTCCTTGGACATGGAGGCAGCAGTGAGCAAACCCCCCTGCCTGCTGTTCAAACAGCTTTGCAGCTCTGGTTTTTTGTCATCACTGCTCTCCACTGTCCCCCTGGGCTGTGCATTTGGCACCTGGAATGCTGTGTCCATGTGGGCAGTGCTGGCCTCAGTGCAGGTGAGGCTGGGAGGAGGTGATGGAAATCCTCACTGGCCTTGTCAGGGAAAAACTGGCACTGGCCATGGAGGAGTGACTGAACCTGTGATACACACAGGATTAATGGTTGGAACCATTTGGTTTAATGAGGGTAGTACTAATGAGTTATGCAACTAAATATAGAGCATTGATTTTTAAGCAGACACAGCACAGACTACTCTGGGATGTGGGACCAGCATTTGTTTAGTGATTGCTGAAACTGGTACATAGAATTGATACACTTTGTGTCCTTCAGTCAGGAGCCTGTCTCAGGTGTCCAGGCGGTGCTGTAAATCTTGCCCCCTGTAGGGAAGGGATCAGAAGAGGACTGAAGGGGAGAAAGCATGGAATAAATCCTCTGGAAGCAGTACTGCCTGACCTCAGAGCCTCTAAAGCCACAAAGCAATGGCTGATGGGCATTTTTTATATCAGCTGGAGAACCTTCAAAGACCTTGTTCTGCAAGTCCCACTCTTGAAATAACCTCATTATTGCTGTGGAGCTTAGGGGAAGGTCTGGCATCTAAAGAGGCTCCACTGAAAACTGTCCTGCTGCCTTATTTTGTATCTTAAATTGCTGGATAAGTTCCTTTCTGTTGTAATCCTGAAGTAGGACTCACCCCTGTCCAATGAGCTCACAGAGCAAGGTGATCAGGTTATTTTAACTAACACTTCTCTTGACTTGTATAGCTGTAATTTTCCAAATTGCCTCACTACACTTTTCTGATCCTGGTTTTACTGCTATGAAAGCATCAGAAATGTGTAAATGGGAGTTTTTGTAATAAGGGACCATGAGTAAAATCACCCAGCATTTGAGTTGTCTCTAGTGCCCCTGTTGCTGAAGAAGCTTCAGGATATTCTCCAAAAGCTCTGCTACTTTCCCAAGGAGCAGAGTGTGCTGTGCTGTCCCTGAGGTGTCTGTCCTTTCCCACGTGCCAGCAATGATGGTGCATTGGTCACTTGTAGTTCAGGGGAGTGACTATGAATGAAAGCCTGAGTGCTGGCTGGCACAGACTCCTCTCAGGGCCCTTTGGGGCCACAGTGCACCTAGAAATGGTTTGATTGCATTTCTTCTTGCCCTGGTGCCGTTAAGGAGGACCCTGGGTGGGAACTTGAGTGGAGCTTGGCATTTTGGGGCATGAAATGTCACCACTTGTGTCACCAGAGGTGTGGGCAGCAGCCCTGATGAGCTCTCTCTCTCTCTCTTCCCCAGGAACGTGTGGAGGCTGTGAACATGGCCGAGGGCATCATCCATGACACAGAGTCCAAGATGGAAGAGTTCAAGGATCAGCTGCCAGCAGATGAGGTAGGTAGCTCCTGGTCCTGGGGTGCTATAGCACGTAAAATTCCTGATAAAACCATTGTTCACATTCCCACTTAACTCCCAGCTGGCTCTGGCCAGTGACTCCAGCTCTGGCCGCATTCCCATGCTGGGTGAAGATGGCACAGCCCTGCACCTCTGGCTGTGGCACACAATGGGAGGGGGAGTGTGGCTGAGGGAAGGCTGGACAGGATCCTTAGGGGAACAGGATTTGGGTGCTGGCAAATAACCTATTGCAAAGTGCAAAGTTGGTGTCACTGAGGCTGTGAGTGCCTGGGAAGCTGCTGATTAGAGGTTTCTGACAGAGCTGTGTCCTTGGTGTGGCTTTGCAGTGCTGCGCTAAGGACTGTGCTGTGGCTGGCTCCTCAGAGAGGGGGGCTTTGCTCCAAGGCTGGAGGTTGTGGACAGTGCTTGCCCTTCTTAGCACAGGGACAGAGGCAGAGTTGCTGTGCTCTGCTGGCAGTGCATGCACAGCACCCTAGAACCAGGGGGCAAGAAAAATCAGCATCCACTTAACTCCATTTTTTTCTCTCTTAGAAATGAAACGTATTTTTAATATCTAGGAGTGCTTTTCATACCACTCTAAGGTTGTGAATTTCAAAAGCCAAGTTTAGAAGAGTGTGCCCCGTTACCAATTTAAGAACTCTGGGAAGCAAAATTAAAGGGCTCTTGGGGGCTCTGAGGTGTTTGAGGGAACACAGTCACAGTTTGTTAGGAGCAGCCTCTCGGCAGTTAAAGGCTGTTTCTCTGCCAGCACATGGGGACAGGACGAGGGCAGTGGTTTTAAACTGCCAGAGGGCAGGGTTAGGTTGGATATTGAGAAGGAATCCTTCCCTGTGAGGGTGGGAAGGCCCTGGAACAGGGTGCTCAGAGAAACTGTGGTGGCCCCTGGATTCCTGGCAGTGTCCAAGGCCAGGTTGGACATGGCTTGAAGCAGCTTGGTTGAGTGGCCATGGCAGGGGTGTGGAATGAGATGATATTTGAGGTCCCTTGCCACCCAAACTATTCTGTGATTCCATGATATTGGCTGGCTCTTTTTCACAGGAGCACGAAGCCTAAATCCCTGTTCCCTGCGGGGACTGTTCCCTGTAACTTCCCTGGGGGGGTGGGGGCAGCCTGTGCTGGCTGGGTGCTGATGGTGGCCGTCACTCCCTGTCCCTGTGCCGTGGTTTGCTGCAGAGCTGTGCCCGTGTCTGTGAGCTCTGCTGGCACAGCCGTGCCCAGGAGCCCTCTCCAGCAGCCTGCCAGGGAAGGGAGGCAATGTCAGCCTGTGCAGGGACTGACAGATGGCTCTTGGCCGGGCTGAGCCCGCTCTCTTGGTCTGCTCTGAGCTCCTGCTCCACAGGCAGCACAGGGACTGACCGGGGCAGGAGCAGCCCTGCTTGCCAGCTCCCCAACAGGGCCTTAAACATCCATGGAAACCAGCTTGCTGTCCCCTGCCCTGGTGTGGCTGTGCCAGGTGAGCTGTGCCTGGCACAGTGCATGGCCTTGGCCAGCTGTCAGGCCCTGCAGGGCTCTGTCCTTGGCACCTCTGCCCAGACAGCAAACCCATTAGAGCCCCATTAATGCCAGCTGGGACACTGTTAGTGAAGTAGACAGGTGCCCACTGGGAACTGGGCACAGTCCTAGGCCCTGCAGACTCACTTTGAGCCTTAACCTCATGGCTTCTGGCACGAAAAGGTAGTTCTGCTGTGGCCAGCAGGCGGTGAAATGACAGGATGAAGATTAACGATGAACCAAGTGCAGCATTTCACCTTTGTGTCTTTTTTGCAGTGCAACAAATTAAAGGAAGAAATTGCTAAAATGAGAGAACTTCTGGCTCGTAAAGATAGTGAAACAGGAGAGAACATCAGGCAGGCAGCAACCAGCCTGCAGCAGGCTTCCCTGAAACTCTTTGAAATGGCATACAAGAAGGTAGGTGCATGGCCAGTTCACTTTCAGAGCCCTCAGATGGGGAGGGGGAAGTCAAGACACTGAACTCCAGGTAAGGGCTGGGCTGTGACGGAGTCAGGACATGGAGCTCTTGGGTGGGAGGTGGTGCTGAGCCTCTTCTGTGCAGCTCCCTCTGAGTGACACTGGCTGAAGGGGCAGCTGTGGAAGGTCAGGGAGAGTTGAAGGCCTGAAATCCTGGCCCTGCTTCCAGACTGGGTATTCTGTTACTGTACTGCATTCCATGGAAAAGGGGAAGCTCCTAGTAAGGAGCATCCAGAAGAGCAAGGAGAGGGCTTTCCCCTCAGTGCCTGGAGTGCCTGAAGGAGTAAAGTAACTCCTGAACTTACTTCATGGTCGTTGTAAAACATGATTCCCATTCAGTCTGCCTAAAGCCACAGTAAAGGCCATTGGAATTTTCTTCTCCACCTCCTTCCCAGTGGAAGGCCCTCTCACCACTGGCAGCTGGCCAGGGTGTGCTCACCTGTGCAGGGAGGTGTCCCAGCATGGCAGTGGCACAGTGCCCAGGTGACCTTGGTGCTGAGCTGTCCGTTCTGGGGATAAATGCTTTCCTGATGTCAAACCAAACCTTTAGTGCTGTAGTGTCAGCCTATTAGATCCCCTGGGAAAGGGAGAAATGGGCAGATTGTTTCCTACCTCTCAGAGCTCAGGCAGAGATGAAGATTTCCCTTCTCAGTGGACATTGCTTGTTGCACTGGAGGAGGGTTCTCTAGGCTGGAGCAAACCTGAGCAGCCAGCCAGGGAACAATGGCCAGGGGAAGCAGTTTGTTGTTACCACCAGTAATAAACACGTTTGTTCACAGATGGCCTCGGAGCGAGAGGGTTCTGGAAGTCCAGGAGATCAGAAGGAAGAGAAGCAATAAGGTGTCTCTGTCTTGCCTTGACAAGAGAATGATGAAGAGGTCGATTTTCTTGATGCTTGGGAGAGAAGGGACCTTCCTGAGCAGCAAGGCGCAGAATTCAGACTTACTGTGTTTTTGCAGTATTCTATATATAAAATTCTTCAATGTGTAAACTTAGTGATGTGTCTGCTAGATAAATTGTCACTTGATGAAAGTTAATTCATGCCAGACAAAGTTTCAAGTTTGGCCCTGGCGTGTTCCCCTGAGCATCTGGGGGCTGGCTGATCATTTAACACTTGATGCAATGGTGTAGTAAATCCAAGATCCGAGTTTGGAAACCATGTCATGAAATTGGAGGCTGGAGATGGAAGCTGTCCGGGACTGGGGAGGATACTAAGGCCTGCATGGCCCCTCCTTGTGGGTCTGAGTAGCTGGAAGCAGGTGGAGGCCTGTGAGCAGCAGGTTCAAGGCTGGGGATGTTGCTAGAGACCATTTAGCCCTGAGCTATGCTGGTACCTTTGTTCTGAAGGAAAGGGGCTACTTCAAACTCAGCTGTAACATTATTTCTTATCAAAAAGGCAGTGTGGAAGTTCAGTACTTTGCTCGGCTGAGCCTTCTCTATCGTGTCTGTTCTCTGCTTATGGTAAAACAATTTCCTTGATAATAAAACTGTTACTGGATCCATTCTGGATTTTTTTAAAATAAAAGCAGAAAAGTGTCCAACATGGAGTTCCTGGTCTCCTGGCCTTTGATGGAGAACACGAGCACTTTACTGCCTGTGACAGCTGCAGAGGGAACAGCCAGGCAGCTGTAACTTTCTGGAACTTGTGCTTCATTCACAGGCAAATAGGAGGTTTCTGGTGTCAGGTTGAGCTCATCTGAGAGTGTCAGTGCTGCTCTCACATGAGATGCCCCAAGTCTTGAGACTGCAGTAGCAGTGGGACTTCATCATCAGGCATTTTGTGCTTGGGTTTAGCCTTACAAAACAGGCTTGCTCGCTTGAGCAGCACCTGCCCACTGTGCTGCCAGCAGTCCAGCCTTCCAGGTAGGTGCATAAATGTAGCTGTGTCTCCTTTTTCCTCATCGCTTACTCAGTGTGTCTTCAAATGGAAGGAAAACTGGAGTAGCAGCTGCTTTGTCCTGCCAGATCAAGAATTAGGGGGGAGGAAAGGATGGTTTTTGTTCTGCCACTCGAGAGCGTTTCCACCGGGAGGGGGGGACAGAGGTGAGATCAGTAGTCAGTGTGGGTTCATGAAAGGAAGGTTGTGTCTGAGCCACGTGCTTGGCTCCCACAAAGGAGCAACTCCTGGATGGATGAGGGGAATAGCGCTCGCTGTTGTCTCCTGGCTTCAGCAAGGCTCGGGCAGTGTGGGCTGGATCAGGGGACAGTGGGACGGGCTGGGCACCGGCTGAGGGACACAGCCCCGAGGACTCTCCCAAGCGGTGTCCCCCCAGGTTTAGCACTGGGGTTCAGATTAATTTGTTCGTCCGTGACTTGGATTGGGGGGGGTCAGTGCGAGTTCTCCGGTGGCACAAAGCCGCCGGGAGCGGCCGATCGCCCCGAAGGCGGCGTGCCCAGCCCTGAGCAGATTGTGCAGACAGACTGCGGCTGGTCGCTCCGCGGGGCTGTTCCAGCGCTGTGTGTACACACTGCTGTGCCCCGGGCTGGAGCAGGGCCGGTGCCGCTGTCCCGCCGGTGCCGGTGCCGCTGTCCCGCCCGTGCCCTCAGTCCCCGCTCGCTGCCCGCCCCGCCACGCCCCCGCCGTCCCTCGCGGGCCCTTTAAGAGCGCGCGGGCCGTTCCGCGCAACTCTCGCGAGATCCGCGCGCGCGCTCCCGCCCCGCCCTGTCGGGCGGCCCCCGGACTACGCGCCCCACAGTGCCCCGCGCGCGCGAGCGCGGGGAGGGGCGGTGGCCAATGGCGCGGCGCCCCGCTGCCGGCTCCCCCCGGAAGTGACGTCACGTACCCCATGTGAGGCGATTGCAACACATGGTGCGCGGCGCGGGGGAGCGCGAGCACCGCGTGCGACGTCAGCGCCGCGCGCCGGGGGGAGCGGGCACCGAGCGGCGGGGCCCGACCGGCACCGGCACCGCCCGGGACACACCCGGCCCCAGCGCCCCGCTCCGCG
>CM031869.1:16782028-16814437 GCA_018697195.1 Certhia americana | reverse complement strand
TTTTTTGGTTACACGCCCCCCCTCTTTTGCGCAAGACGCGTTCCCCCATGTTGATCGACCTGTAAGCCATTTTAGAAGCTGAAAAGCATATATGCTATTTAAAATCGTATGAAAGGATATTTCTCTTCATCTCTTAATGGTAGATGTTAAACGTACTCTTGTAGCTAGCTGAATTCCATCTCAACCAGAGAGAATAGTAGGTGAAGTTCTAGATGTTATGCATCCACTGTAAGCATTATTTCCGGTAAATCAAAATGTAGACTTCTTCGCGTTATCCACTGCCTTAATACGCAGCGACAGCTTGCATGTGCACCTCCTTCTTGGGAGGGCCCTAAATGCCTGATGTATTGTTGGTACATATGTACTAGAAAATGCTGAATAATAGATAAACTATGGGCGCCCCCCTTAGCATCTGCAAAAATCTCAAATTGCAATTGTAGCCCTGAAAGGCGATAAGCTCTTGCACACAGACTACTAACAATAATTTTCATTTAGACTTTCCGGCCTATAAGCAAAAGATGAGTTCCCATGCTTTTTCTTGAAGAAAATTTTAATTGCTGATAGGGTAGGAGAATTGAGGAGTAGACTAGGGGACAGAAAGTGTGACGGAAGGAAAGCATTTAGTGTCAATTTAATAATGAAATGTTATCAAGGGTTATTTAAATATGGGTTTTAATACCAATTTGCACCACTTCCCAATTCTCGAGACGAATATTCTAAAGTAGCGTTGCCAAATAAAGTAAATCTGGTAATTTCACAGCCTATCGCGTCCCTAATGGACATTTGTACGTTTGTATCATATCACCACCTAATTAGACAAGTTGCGTTGAGAGAGACATACAGATACTGCGAATCAAGAATAAGGAAGGAACAGTGGCCCGTCATGACAGAAGGGACTTATTCTGCTTGTGGCTTCCTTATTGTTTTTTTGAGTTGTTTTGTTTCTAACTCACTGCGCTAGTAATGTATACTGACTGGATGATGACAATCTCCACAAATTGCATCAATCTCGGTCTGCAGGACAGCACCCCCTTCCTATTCAGCTCAGAATTGCACAGAAGTTAAGTCCAATAGGACCTAATGATTATGATGCCATTTGTGCGTCATTGTATGTTTTTCGGTTTTTTATTTGTCCTTTTTTTTGTTTTCTTTGTTTTTTGTTTTTTATGTTTTTTGTAACGGTTGTTTTTTGTAAGGGCAAATAAAGCCTATTTTTAGAAGTTAATTGCCTCACATGAATTAATGTTCCCTAATATTCTACCGCTTTTCTAGCTGTCTACTTCCTCATTACTTCGCTATCAGAAACACACAGATAAAAGTAGCTTGTTCCTGCACAATCTCGCACCTCACCTAGTCTTTCAACAATAATAGCATGTAAAATAATGTAAATATTATTTATATTCTTAGGCGGTTCGCATATTATATCATTTTTTCACAAAATGAATATGACTGGCTGTCAACCTGTAGTCAGGTTTTGAAGATAGCTGCAGTTAACCTCCTTCGATAGAAAGGTAGAGATGCATCTAGCCTTGCCCAGTAATTTACGTAAGCTATCTTGATGCGCTCTCACAAGACACACATGCACCGTCTGAACTAGCCCCTCTTCATCCGCCCCCAAAAAACCCAAAGAACTTGATGAGGCTATTTTCTTAATGCTTTGAATTATCTTATAGTTGTTGCTACAAAGCGTCAAAGCCCTTGAACCATAACAAACAAATAATGTATATGTGAGCCACAAAGTGAGTAATGAGCGTTTATGAAATTCATCATATTTCATAAAGATATAGTAACCTCAGTCATGTCTGTTGTTGCAGTTGAGTTGCGTCATCTATAAGTGTAGATTCCCATGTGCTTGCATGCTTTGTGCATAACACTGGCTACTATAGCTTTCATACCTCATGAAGATTAATTTCGCGCCCCTACATTATATCGTATAACAATTTGTGCTCTGTCCCTTCCTGAAACTCCTCCCTACAGAAAGAGTTGCGACAAAACATAATGAGAAGGGGAGTGTTATAGAAAATATTCAGAAATGAAAAATTGCACCATCTGAATGCTGCCAGATTCAGAAAGTCCTTACCAAATTTGCACCCTATCACTCATAACTAAGCTTTTACTAATGAAAACGTTTATATGTCATCCTCATACCTTGTGTCATGTGATGCTATTGTCTCATGAGCACACAAATTATAAGAAAAAACAATTTAGTTTAAACTTTATCGCTGGGTAGACTTAAAGACAGCCCTAATGGTGATCACAGTGGGAAATATATTCATCCCCAGTGAAGGGTCCTGAATTGGAATGTGTTAAAGTGAAAATATTCAGGCTTTCTGGCATAAGGACCAGTACTTGAAACAATGCCCCCACACAGTAGAGCTTAAAGCGAACAAATGACTCAAAGACTGTCTCGTCTCGTTTTCTGTGCGTTTCCTAGACCGTCAGCAACGCAACCCATCAAAGGTCGTGTGAGTGTACAAGAAAAGTTTCGTATACTTCATTAATGCTTAATAAGTAAATTTCATTGTAAACATCTGTGTCCTGCCCATTGGAAGCATGAAACTATTACTCAATTTTTTTACGTGCCAGAAAACAATCTGAACTACTTCCTGACATGCTCATTTCACAACTGAGATTTTTAACTTTCCACATTAAGAAAACTATAGTCTTGTAGTCCTAGGATATTTGGCTGCAGGACATTATCTAATAGAGAGGATGCATTGTAGTGGCATACTAATGATCCAGCAGCATACTAATATTAATGTAAGAACTCTTGCCCCCCTCTGAATGGTAGGCCTGTGAGGGCCAGCGTTGTTACAGTTAAACCTTTTTTTTTTATAGAGTTTTAATACATATTCTGTAATTTGTCTATTTATGTAGTCCTAGATATGACAGATATGTGTATTTCCTTGAATGGAAAACATCGTGAAACATATTCAACTTAGATAATACGAATTTGTTCCAGAGTGCCTTCTACTGCATAGTGCATCATGTTCCCCCTTCATTCTCGCGACCTTGCGAATGAATAGGGTAAGTCGCATGTGTGCCCCTACCAAATCGTGCTCAGTAATGTCTATGTACGGGAATCGCTTATTCACACTGCTGTTCGAATAACCGAACCCAGAATGCCAACAAGCCAGGGACAGCATTGTTGGGGGTTAATATGCCCTAGACAAACACTCCCCTTATTCAACCTCTCATAATGGCTTTTGACATCAGATTTATTTCTAATACTAATGCGTGTGTGATAACATCAGCCTGAGCGACAAAATTATGATTCAGAAATCTGGATTGTCCTTTTTTTTTTTTTTTCCCTCAAATATGTAACTTAGACAAAATAAGAAAACATTAGCTATTATAATACCTGGCATTATAAACTGGCTAACGAGCTGTAAAACTACGGATGAGCCTTTCCTTTTTCCCCGGGAAGAGTAATAGTAACTGTTGCCCAACACTTACATGCCTCAAATTATCAGTCAAAAGCTCGATTTTGCCCTGCAGAGATCCAAATGTCAATTACACATATCCTGTTAAGCTTCACCTAATGGATGTAGGACAGAAGCATCTGCGGCAGGAGCAGTGGGGCGAGAAAAATTATCTTGAAGCTGCAATTCTATCTAAAGTACTCAAGAATAGCGATACTACCTTTTGCTCTTATCGTTCCTCCCCGATCGGTCTTCTAACCATCATTTTTACATTACGCAAAATCGTAAAAATATTACACCTGCCCCAACTATAACAAATACAATCCCTAGACCGTCTTTTTTTATCCCGGTCAGGAATTTAGTGTGCCAAGACTTGAGCTAGTCTGGTCACCGTGCCAGACCGTTTAAAATAAAAACAAAAATAGAAAGCCAAAAATGAAACACTTCCCAATCCTCTGATCCTCAGGGAATTCAGCTCCAAATAAAAATCCCCCCCCCCATCCCCATATTTTAGTGGACTAGCAGGAAAGTGGAGGACTTTAATTATCTTCTGACACTCGTTCATTATGCTCATTTTAGCGCCAGTAAGATCTTCGTCAAAAGAATATATGTAGCATTCTATAGATACGTCAGAAATATTAGTAAATTATTTTTAATAGATGAATGTTGTCCTTGTAACTCCTCCTCCTCCCTCCATTACTGGTGTGCTCCAATTAACATTCATGATTCTACTCAGTCTACATTTGCTGTAGTTTTAGGATTTTAGCTCTCGCACACACACTTTCTAAGGATTATGAATTCTAAACAAAATAAATAAGATTGTTAATAAATATTTTTCCTATTTGTATCTCCTGAGGGATAATTGTATTTGTATCCCTTCAAAAAGAACACTGGTGCACGGTTTGCAAGTCTTGTGCACAAAACTTGTCTAGCTGAACATAATGAGACATGTCTATCCAATTAAATTTGTGATGCATTATAGCCACCGTATTAAACTTAGACAATTTAGTGCCCCCCACAGAAAAATATGAATCTACCGAATAGTATGCAGAGGGGCAATAAGGTCGTACGAGACCATCTTACAACTGTTCAAAAGCCTCGCATACCCAGCTATTTGCCCAGCATTCACGAAGCCCCCCACAGCCCCATAAGTCAACAAAATCTTTAAAATCCCCTCCATTGTTCCTTATAATACAAAATATATATAATTTGCTGGTATTATCTTATATGATATTTGTAGTATATATGTATGTATGTATTAAAATATACAAATTCACAAGAAAGTTTTTAAGTTCTATAGCATCTTCAGACAATATTGTCCATTGCGGTCTGTTACCATTTGTCTGTATGGACTAGGAATAATGGATTGGGGGGAGATAAGAATGAACAGACGAAATTTCAGAGAGTGGGAAGGAAAGGACCCACAGTTCTCGTGTCTACTGTACATTATATCTCATACACACACTAGGCAGAGTTGAAAGGTGTGGCATGCTTCAAGCCCAGCCTGTATGTGGAAACGACCCCAAATAGGCAACCATGCTGATGAGATGCATCCTTAATCCAGTCTCTTTGTTTTCGGCCCTTTGACACTCGCCATTACACATCATGTCCATTACTTTGTTTTTCCAAATCAGATGCAATACTGTACTTTAGCCACAATAAGCAGCTCTCATATGAGCGTACGCCTCTGTGTAGTTAGTACACTGGAGCCTGCATCATGCAACAAGTCGATGCCCCTGTTGTGACGGAAATCTCCTATCAATAATGATCTCTATATCCCTACTCTGCAGTTTTTAGCACTCCGGCTTAAGCTGTGAGATAAGACTTTTTGCCTCATTCTACTGTTTACAGAATACATCAAAATAACTGCCAATACAGAGCAAGAAATTCCTGCTTTGTAGACAACCAAGTTCTAGTTCTACTCTCGAATTCAATTTACTGTTTTTTTTTTTAAAGATCAATGCGGCAAATTATCTGTCAGCTGTGTGCACCAATATGAGGTTTACAGTCCCTTTGGGAGAGGGAACACACAAAGACCAGATGCATTGAAGATCTCATTTTAACACAAGCCACTTTACATAGGGGCATGACATGAGACAGATGAGAGATGTCCCAATACTTACCTACCTCTTAAATGTTTGCCTTACAAAGTGTTTAAAAATTTAATATTTAATTTTGGACATTTTTAACATTGTCTCTTTTTGGGTCGTTCAATGCCATATTCTATCAGTGATATGACAAGTTATGACTAATCTTGAGTAACAACTTATAATAGTAGTATGTAATGTATTTTTTTCTTTTTAACTGTCCTGAAAGTGTATAATATAAAAAAATTATAAAAGAAAATCATCTAAGTCATAAGTGATATAAACCCCTGAAAATGATGATATTTGAAGCCCCATAAAAATTATTCAGACTTTCCTGACCAAGTGAGTCTATTCCCCCCGCCAAATCCATGAAATGTTCCGGACAACTGCTTCCAGACTTGTATTCAGCTGTAGTTGCCCGATCTTCTCATCTAAACACACACTGTGAGAGGCCACTGAAATGGCCCTGTATGTTATTTAGTAAGTCTGACTTTGCAGCAGACCAGGTGTTCCCTACTACCTTGTACATTCAAACCAATGTCCTGTCTTATGCTACTGCTATAAGGGCCATCGCGACTACTGAGACACGAGAAAAGACACGTGTACTGACACACCCAGCATACCCATGCTTGATTCACTGCCTTGCAGAGAGAAGCCTGACCTGAAGCTTGGACTTAGGGTTTCTAGATTTGGATCTCCAATGTCTGTTTACTGATGAATTTTGTTCGATATGTTTGGTTTGTTTTTATTTGTTCTCGTGTTATTATTTTATTTTTTTTGTGTCTTTTGTTGTGTGCTTGTTTTATACCTACTTACTTTTGTTTTTTGTTTTGTTTTTTTTTATTTCTTTTATTTGTTTTGCTTTTCTATTTGTGTTTTTTTTTTTTTATTAATTTATCTTCCGTCATTATTTTTTTTTTTATGTAGTTGTTGTTGACTAGCCCTTTTTGTTTTTTGGTTTTTATTGTGTAACACACTGCTGTGCCACGGGTTTGGAGCAGGGCCGGTGCCGCTGTCACGACGGTGCCGTGCCCGCTCCCGCCCGTGCCCTCAGTCCCCGCCGCTGCCCGCCCCGCCACGCCCCCGCCGTCCCTCGCGGGCTTAAGGCGCGCGCGGGCCGTTCCGCGCAACTCTTCGCGAGATCCGCGAGCGCGCTCCCGCCCGCCCTTGTCGGGCGGCCCCCGGACTACGCGCCTCACTAGGCCCCGCGCGCGCCGAGCGCGGGGAGGGCGGTGGCCAATGGCGCGGCCGCCCCGCTGCCGGCTCCCCCCGGAAGTGACTCACGGACCCCATGTGAGGCGATTGCAACACATGGTGCGCGGGCGCGGGGCTAGGGGAGCGCGAGCCCACCGCGTGCGGACAGTCAGCGCCGCGCCGCCGGGGGAGCGGGACGAGCGGCGGGGCCGACCGGCACCGGCACCGCCACGGGACACACCCGGACCCAGCCGACCCCCGCCCTCCGCGCCGCCCGCCCGCCCCGCGCCGCCGCCGCCGCCGCAGCGCCTGCCGCCGCGGGAGGAGGGGGAGGAGGAGGAGGAGGGAGAAGGAGATGGTGCGGCGATCCCGCGCTGCCGATTCGCAACGTGGAGATCTGGAAGATCAAGAAGCTCATCAAGAGCTGGAGGCGGCCCGCGGTTTGTGAGCGAAGCGGCCCACGGGGCGCCGCCCCAGGAGCGCGGGTGTCCCGGCTGGAGCGGGACGCGGCCGGGGCGCTGCCCGGGCCCCGCCCGGCACAGGGGGACGGGAAGGGCGCGCCTCAGCCGGCGATTGCCCTGCCCGGCACCGGGGCCCTTTTGTGCGGCGACGTGGGCCCGGACGGCGCCGGGGCCGGTGGAGGGCGGGCAGGGGCCGTGCGGGGCGGGAGAGGGAAGCGTGACCGCGCTTCCCGCACGGAAAAGGCAAAAGGGCCGCGGCTGCCCCGGCTTTGCCGGCCCTGGCGCGGCCCCGCAGCTGCTCCCGCACCCGGCCCCGGCCGGGGAGGTTCCCCCGACCCCGGCGGGGGTGGCACAGGTGCGTGTCCCCGGTGCCCGCCCCGCTCCCGGCCCGTCCGGCCGCCCCGTGCCAGCTGGCACCGGCAAAAGGCGGATTCCAGCCGGAGGAGACGCTCCTCTGGCCCCCGTGCAGCCTTGGGCTTCTCCCCCGGGACCGCTGGGCTGGGGGAGGCGGCAGGGCAAGGGCAGGGAGGCAGTGGCTGAGGCAGCACTTACTCGGTGCTTTCCTTACTGACAGTTATTTGATCTTTCTCACCCCTTCCCCTCCCAGCAAAGATGCTCAGCTCCATTTCGTTGAAAGCAAGCTCTTCCAAAGTTTGAACCGTGGGAAGTTTAAAGTCTCTAATCCCGCTTTAGTCTTTGCACTTTAATTTTTTTGCCCCCCCCGGAATGTCTTTTCCTGCAGCCTGCCCCATGCCGGAGGTGCCTGTTGGAGCGGGCAGCTTGGCAGTGGCTGCTTCCATCGCTTGGGCTCGAGGAGTTATAAGATCTCAAGGTTCTGGGGCTGTAAAATAGCAAAGAAAGTGTGTCTTGGCAGGCAACCTGATAAAATAAAAATGAAGGGTCACTCCTTAGACACCCTTGCGGCTCCAGTTTCCACAGGCTCACCTGAACAGGTGTTGCTGAGCTGGGGCAGCATTGGTATTGTTCTGTGGCCTCCCAGAAGCCTGGGGCCAGCTGGCAGAGGCTGAGCTGCTGTCTTGCCATGTCCTTAGTGCTGGTGCTTGTTCTATGTGTAGAGTCAGCCTGTGGAGTCATTCAGCTGAAAACTGAATGAGAACCAGGCAGGAGGGGAACCTGAGCCACAGGTCTTCCTAAATATATTTTAGTCTGATTTATAATGCAGCTGTGTGGGGATGGCTGGTAGGAGAGGGGAGTGGGGAGCCTGGGCTGCTCTTCCCTGTGGCACAGTGGACTTTGGCTGCAGCAGCTGATCACTGGGCTGTGCCTGTGCATGGTGTAGGTAGCACAGGTTGTGCTCACAGGGGTCCCAGGAAGCTGAAAGGGGTTGGGAAGCTCCAGGCATCCGTTCAAGCTTGTGTGACATAACTCTGGACAATAGCGCTGAGGGAGCCTGGGTGGGTTTTGGAAATGTAGAGTTGGAGTTTTCATCCCTCCTGGTTTGAACTGTGCCCAGTTCAGTGTCAGCTCTCTGTTGGATAGATGAGTGTTGCAGGGAAAGTTCCAGCAGGTGTTGAAGTGTTCCTGGTAGGCTGAAGGGCAGGTGTCTCTTATGGGTATCAATTTCCTGGGGCCACAGCCCAGGTGTCTGCCCTGTCTTCCCTCTTCCAGAGACCCCAGAACAGCTCTGCTGTGCCGCAGAGGTGCCCCAGGCACAGTCAGATCCGTGTAGGGGGTTTAGCTGTGCCCCCTGAATCCAGCACATCTGCTGGATGTGGTGATACTGGTGTCCCTTAATTTAATCTGCCAGCTGCTAAAACAGCTCCTGAGGAAGGTGGTGCTGGTGCCAGCAACTCTTCTCTAAGCAAGGTGATGCTGGTTCGGTGTCTTCCAGGGAGTCCTATCCAAAATGATCCCAGTTTGGGTCCAGTAAGGAGAAGAGGTGCTGCAGCCTGAGCCCCCAGCAGGCTCAGGCTCCCTGGCACAGGAGGTGTGAGGCAGTGGAACAGGCTTTTCTGGCCTTTGGAAGAGTCGCTTCCTCTTCCTGTGGAGTAGGAAGACCTGTTTTGGGCTGGGTTAGGGGGCAAAGCCTTCCAACAGGGTGATGTGGAGGGCCAGGGCCTCGCTGGCGTCCCCACCTTCCCTTACTCATGTGCTCCATTAGTGACCCAGCAGCAGTGTCCCAGTTTCATGTGCCGGCTGTTCTGCAGGGGATCAAAGGGACGGGAAATGGAGGAAGCTGGAGTTAGACATTCCCTTGGCATGCGGTGGTTGGGGCACCTCTGCTCTGATCCAGCTCTTCTGGTAAAATCTCAGTGGAGTCTTCAGGGTGTTAACAAAAGTCAAGTGAGCAGCAGAGCGATGGAGTGCTTTTATGGGATTGATGAGGAAAGGGGCAGTGCTTGGTCAGAGCACCCAGGGGAAAGATTAAAACCTCAGCTTTCCCAGAAGCTGATCAGCTAGAGGCCAGCAGGGATAGGTCTGCTTCTCAAACCTGAAGGTAACATCCTAGCAGGAATGCCCTCTGGTATTTTCCCAGCCCTGCTAAGGAAAGCTGGCTTTCTCACTGATATCTATAGAAAGAATTGAAAAATATTTTTTAGCTCCCCAACCCCACCTCAAAGCCTTCTCTGTGCTGACAGGGACTAGAAGGAGCTGTTATCTGTGTCTTGCTTCCTAAATCAGAAGTTATCTCCTTCCAGCTCTCCAAAGTTGAGTTGCAAATTCTGTGCAGTGTGATTCTGTACAGAGTGGCTGAGTTGGTGTTTCTGATTTCTGGTGAGGTGGAGGGGGTAGCTGGGCTCTGCACAGGGTATGAGGAGGAGCAGAGGGGCCAGTTCAGCACTGCAGGCAATTAACCTTTGTGGCCAGAAGAAGATGGAAAGGCTGCTGATGGGCCAGTTGTGGCCTTGTCAGAAGTTTAACCTTGTCATTCATCTCTGAGAGCTCGGAGTGCTCAGACTTTCATCAGACATCTCTGCTTCTCCCCTACTGAGGGATTCATTCTGCTTTCAGTCCACAGTTCAGTTTTGTAGAACAGATTTTGGGAAACACTGGCCCCCCCCAGAAGCTGCAGCTGTGTCTGTCTTTCTCTGTGGAGCTGCAGCAGCCCAGGTAGAAGCAGCATTAGCCACTCTGTTTTCCTTTATCCTCTCTCTTTTCCGCTGTGGCTTCATGCAGTTGTCCAGTGTCACTGCTAAACTGGCAATCCCTCTTTGTTCCTTTGGTCTCTGCAGTTCTGAATAGTTAGCTGGGCTGTGGGTAGGGTTTTCTGCTAATCTAAGCTGTAAATGCTTGGCAAAATCAAGTATCAGCAGCAACAAGCAGTCTCTTTGCTGCGAGAGGACCTGAGATGTCACATTGGAATCATGTTTGGAAACTTCTCCACATCTTAGAAATGCTTTCTTCTGCAAACATCTCTGCTTGGAAATGGTACTGACACCTCCCTGGCCAGATGGGCTTCCAGACCTTGGGTGAGAGTGCAGCTGGTGCAGGGTGTGGAGCTCCCTTACAATGGGAAAACCTTCAGGAACCTGTTCTCTGGAGACATCTCCCCTGTCCTGACTTTGCTCTTTTGGGAGCAGGAGCCCTTGTTGGTTATTTTACTGAAACAGGAAAAGGAGGTGAAGATCAAGGTGTCTCTGAAGGCACTGACTGCAAACTCAACTGAGGCTGATGTGTGGAAGAATATTTTTCCAAATTACGTGCTCTGAAAGGTGGGTGAAACAGGGCAAGTGCAGAAATGAAGTCTGAACAAGTAACTTATTCTGGTTGTAACAGAAGAAATGTTTCAAAGCTGGAGAAGGGAGAAATGGCAAGAGAATGTGGATGTCTTGGTGTCTTCAGAGCCGTAGAAGAAAAGCAAAGTGTTGCAGTTCCCGCCTGGTTTGGATTCTGCCACATCAAGACTTCCATCTTCTATATGGGAAAAACAAAAAGCAAGAGAAATAAAGTCACCACAAAGGACAGAGACCTGAAAATACATGAGGATTCCTGCAAAGAGAGACATAGTTCTGCTTGAATTCCTGGAAAATGAAACATAGTTCTGCTTGGGGGGTGGACAAGCTCACCTGTTGCTTAGACAAAAAAGATTTGCCCAGCATCATTTGCAGATGGGTTCTCTTGCGGTCTGTCTGGAGTTTTGCTGGTCCTGATGGAAAAGCCCAGCCTTGGAGTTAGCCACATGCTGCTGCTCTTTCCCAGCCTTGTGGAGCAGGAACAGGAGGCTGTGCTTCTCCACACTTTGTTCTGGGATGCTGCTGCTCTGGGACCAGGCAGCTTGGCAGGGCTGAGATGTGCTTGGACAGCCTGATGGTTCTGGAGAATAAGGTAATCTTGACCTGTTCCACTGTGAGGATGGTGGGCCTTTCCAGAAGTGGCTTGAGAGCTCTGTGGGCAGAGCTGCTGCAGCTCCATTGCTGGGGGGCAGTCAGGCCATGACTGTGGTCAGTGGCAGGTACGTCCCATACAGCTTTGTCTTGTTCCCAGTTTCTTTTAAACAAAGTCCTGGGAAACCGTGGTGCTGGGGTTCTCCCGTGCTGTATTTCCCTCCTGAGTTAGGCAGAGCTCCTGCAGTACTCTCTTGTGGGTGGATTGTTCTGCGAGTGGTGCTGAAGGTGGAGTTGTGCTGGGATAACTGTGGGACAATATCATAGCCAAGTTAACTCCAGTGTAGGTTCTCCTACACAGCACAGCAGATTTAGGGTGTGCTCTTGCTTCAGTGTGACACCACCACCATGCCCAGGCAGGTACCAGAGCAGCTCTCTTGGCTCAAGGGGGTGTCATACACCAGGAGGAGCATTTGGTGAGATCTGTCAGCACTGACTGGTGCCTGCCTGCACTGCCAGAGTTGTGTCAGTCCAGAGGCTCCCTCCCGTGCTCCCAGCCTGGCAGCAGATCTCTTTCCCTGCCTTCTTCATCAGGATCTATCTGTCGTTGTGGCTGTATCTCGGATCTGAGATCTGGGTCAGTTTAACTGTTAATTCAGGAACTGTTTCTGCAGCTTTCACCTTAGGATGGGGGTATGATGGAGGCTTTGCCTCAGGCCTGGGTGAGCTGGTCCATCTGGGAAGGGCAGAGCCATGCCAAGGTGGCTTTCCAACTTGTTCTGTGGTATTTGGGTTGTGGTGCTGTTACGTTATGCTAGTGCCTAGAGGATCTCTGCTGTGAGCTGGTGTCTGCAGTGGACCTCTCTTGCAGAAAAGTCCTGCTCCAGCTGGAATTGAGCTGGGCTGTCACACTGTGGGAAATGGGAGACACGGATGGGATGAGCGCTGAAGGAGGAGGGTCTGCAGGAGTTGAGCTTTACTGACAGTGACTCTTCTGCTTTGACTTGGTGATCTGCCATTAGTGTGAAGTGTTCAGGGAAGAGGTTGTGGTTTAAGTTCTTATCCTAGGCAGATTGCTTCCTCCCAAGTTGTGCTTTCTTATCCTTACAGTGGCAGGGAGAGTTCCTAAAGGAGGTCATGTGAGAGGCAAAGGCTGTAATGTTAATACTGCCTTTTGCTTCTGGTGGTGTGAGGAGAGGGAGGTGTTTGCAGAGAGGCTGGAATAGAAACAGTCCAGGGCAGAAGGGAGAGCTGAGGGCATTGTGGCAGGAGTTCACATGGGATGTACAGCAGCTGCTTCCACACCATTTCCCTGCTCTGTTGGACCTCTTCAGGCTGCAGTGTTCAAAGTGCTGGGGTAGAAGCTGAATGTGGATTTAATGTAAGCAGGGCTGATCAGACCTCTCAGGGCTAAGCAGTGTGTCTCGTGTTTCAGTGGTGCTGAGGCTGGGTGGGCTGAGGAATCTGTGTCAGGTGGGAAGACAGCTAGAGCCAGGGACAATGTCCAAAGAGTTGTTGACATCCTGCTGGTTGCCTCAGTCTAATGGTTCTAAAACATATCCTGGGCTCTCACCTACCTGCTGTACCTGTTCCTTTTGAATTACAGCAACAATTAGGAAGTGCTGTTTGGAGACTGCTCACTAGGAAGTGGCTGAGGAGGACCTGAGCTGGAAAAGTGGCTCCAGATCAGAGCTCTAGCGAGTGTCTGACAGCCCGTGGTTGTTCAGCAGCCTGGTACCTCTTTTACAACTGTGTGAATCATTAGTGAGCAGTGTGATTCATGCACAGATCATCATTCACATCGAGCTAATGAATGAGCCCCTGAGGAATGACGTGGTAGAAGATGGGAACGAGCACCTCAAAAGAGGACAGACTTTTTTGGCTTTGTGGCAACTGGATTTCTTTTCCCCACTGTTAGCCACCTATTCCCATGTAGCTCTGGGGCATTAGCATCTTAATAAGCAAATCTGGATTTGTTTCAGTCCCTCAGTGTACATCTTGTACCCAAATGGCCCATTAGCATAATGCAACAAGTCTTTTAAACTTGGAGCATTAATAATTGGAGAAGGAGGAGGGAGAGCAGGGGAGCTGTGGCAAAACTGAGCCTCCCAGTGAGTCACAAATGTCTGAAGTACAGAAATGTCTGTTCCACTTCCCAGTAATTGGGCATCCGGGCTTTCTGCATGAGGTCAGATGCAGTCAATAAGGCCTATTCAAAACATGCCTATGCAATTATGTTTTGTTGTGTGTTGCTTTTGATCCAAGGATTTTGGAGAGGCATTGATTCACCTTCTCCATGGGGTGTGCAGGATGCACTTGTGCTGATTCAGTGCTTGGGATGAACATGGGTTCTGCTTCTGGAGCTGCACGTCTGGTTTGGGGTGGGGATACTGGTGGTGGCCTCAGCAGCAGTATCAGAGCTGTCCCCAGTTTGGGAACGGAGCTGGCCCCAGTTTGGGAACCGAGCTGGCCCCAGTTTGGGAACGGAGCTGCTGACGTGTTGCTCTGGGCAGGTGGTGCGTGGTGGCCCAGGGGCCAAGGGCTCATTGTCACCTGCTACCTCTGCAGCTCTCAGACACAGGAGAGCTGCCAAACTGTGCTGTGTGGAGGAGTAGAAGTCCGTGACCTGATTCTTGTCTCACCTCCTTTGTGTCCTGAGAGTGAGGGAGGCTGAGGCCAGGAGGCAGCTCCTGGCAGGCGGCCGGCAGCTGCTCAGGGGGAAGCACTGCCTCGCCTGACCCTTGCTCAGGCTCTGGCCAGGCTTGCCTCTGCTCTTTTGCTGAGCAGCCATTTGCTGCCTCCCTGTGGGAAGCTTTCTCTGGTTTGCCACTGAGGAAATGAGGCTCACTTGTGTTTTCCAGGGTGGGTTCTGGCTGGGTGCTTCTCTCCCTGGCTGGCACTCAGAGCTTGGTTGGCATCTGGAGGTCTTTCCTCTCTGAGGTCAGTGGGTGAGGGTAGGAGGGCAGCATACCTTTCCAAGATGGTCTGAGTGTCTGCTTTGACCTGGTTCTGGTTACGTGAACTGCTTTTTCTATCCAGTTTGCCAGCATTAGAGAATGATGTGCAAGATTCCTGTCATGGGATTTGGAGCAGGACTACAGCAGGAGAGCGTGGCATTGTGTGAGCCATGGTGGAATAGCTGCACGGTTTCATGCTGTGCAGTTAAGTGGTTTTCCTTTGTCCAGGGGAGAGGTGGCATTCAGAGACTGATGGAGGAATTCGTTTTCTGGTGTGTTTCTTCAATTCAGGGGAGAGGGGGCTCCTCAATTTCTCCAATTAATGCTTATGCTGAAAAGGATTCCTGAAGAATTAATTACTTGGTCTCCTGACTCTGCAAATCCTCTCCTCATACCACCCTGACCCCATCTTGTCCTTTTACTCTGCTTCTGAGGTGTCAGTCAATCCAGAGAGGTGAAATCTGCCTTACTTTTGCTTGGGAACTGATCCCTTCCATACCTTCAAACCCTTCTTTGGATGATGTGGAAGCCTTTGAGGAATGACTTGATGTCGCCTTTAGGCGACAATCCAGAGTTCTGCTGCGTGTTGGGGTGAAATGCAGGATGCCTCTGGGAGATTGTGAGGTTCCTGCTGAAACTGTGCTGTACAAAGTTCTGCCTGGCTTTTGGCTCAGCTCCACGTTAAACCTCAGAGGAGCTGTGTTGGATGCCATGCAGCTCCCCCCCAGAGCTGTGTGCTCTGGCAGGGTGTCTGTGCAGTGCTTGTGTCCTGCTCCAGCTGTGGTCAGAGCCCATGGGCTGAGCAGGGAGGGGGAGTTCATCTTCAGCTTCTGGTGGAGGCATCACAAAACCCTGGTGCCTCCAAGCAGCAGTTAGGTTGAGGTGTAGTGGCTGGGTTTATTGCAGAGCATTAAACTGATATTCTCTCAGGCTGTGCAGTCTTTGGCTTCCAGGTGATGTGGCCTCTGAAGTACTGAGGGATCCTGGACTCTTGAGATTCCCTGCTCTTTCCTAGCAGGTTTTCCAGGAAAAGTTGTGCAGCTCTTGCATCTGCTGTTGTCTCTCTAGATTTGGCATCTCAAGTGGACTTGAGCCACTTTCTGTTTGATAAAGGCTTTGTCTTATTAAAAGACGTTAAGTCTTTAAAGGGCACAGCTGTGGCCTGTTTGTTTCATAGCCATTATTCATAAGTTGTAAGAGCATTTGTAGACCTTCCCTCTGGCAAGGACAAGGCTCTTGCACTCAGGGCAGGATGAGTGGGGAGTGTCTGATGGCCTGGGTTTTGGGAGGGAACCCAAACTAGCAATTTTGTACTTGCCTGTATCAAAGGACACTTCTTCTTTATAGCACTCCATTCAACATCTTTGCTCAGGCACATCAAAACCCCTCAAATGTTCTTTCTTCACATCAGTGATTTTGTAGGCCTTGCCCTGAACTTAGTCCTTCACTGAAGTACCACATGCCTGCAGCACCGTGGATGTTGGTTCAGAGTCAGCTCTTTGGTGCCTCTGCGATGTGCCTGATGGAGTTCTGCCTTGGATTGCAGAGATATTGCTGGCATCTGCCTTGCAGCTGGCTATGCCTGAAACTGCTTTAGCCTTCACATAACTTGGGGAGCCTTGGCTGTCCAGGCATCTTGGGGTCCTTGGGATGTGTTGTTCCTGCCCAGTAATGCACAGTTCTGGATGGAGAGCAGCAGAGGTTACCTGGGGAAGGTACCATGGCTTGGAGCAGCGTGTGGCAACAGTTGTTTCATAGAAAGCTTCCTGGCTGTGGAATGTGGTTGGTATCAGATTATCTGGGAGCTGTTGGGCCTGTGCTCCTGCCAGTCTCTGGCAGTCACACACAGGCCTGGTACTGCCCTTGCTTATCGGGGAGAGCAGGATGCTCATGAAGCTATGCCCTGTAAAAATAAACCTATTTTGAGTGCTAGGGAATGACTGCCCTCCCTTACCTCTGTATCCCACATTCCACAGTGTGCTGTTAGTGTGAAATGTTTCACTGTGGAGCAGCTACAGCTCAGCTGCTGTTTGTCAGGTCTCTGATAGCACAGGGCAGGCCAGTCACTGCTATTTATATAGCAGGCTGTGAAATTAATGCTCTCCCGTGCCAGCTCATAGCCCAAATTGCAGGAGACATGTTGACTGACTGCCCCTCCTCAGAGTGCTAGTGGTAGGCCGCCAGGTGGAGGGGAGCTGTGGTGGGTGCTGCTGGTGTGGGGTGTGGCAATGCAGGACCCATTTTAGTGGCACAGTGCTGTGTAAGGTGGTGGGAGCCTTTTGGAAAACCACTACATTGCTGTCTAGTACCAGTTGAAAATCTAAGGATCTGCTCAGCTGTTCTTTTTGATGGAACATAGTGACAAAGCCCTGTAGGTGGAGATGGCCACCCAGAGCAGGAGGCTCCTCTGGCAGCTGTCATGGAAAGCAGCCACGGGGTGCACGTGGCAGCCTGTCCCAGATGGGTGCAGTGCCTGCTTTGTGCTCTTGTGCTTCCCTGCTGTGGTGCCTCCCTTGTGCTGGAGCAAAGAGTACGTCCACAGAGGGCCCCGCTCCTGGCACCGAGCGTGGTGTGGGCTGGGGACAGGGACCCAGCTGGTGCCAGCATCCTCTGGGCCTTCCCTGCTCCTGGAAGGGACCCAGCAGTTCTCTTGCCTGCACACACAGCACAGGGAGGGCCCTTGGGTGATCCTTCCTTTCCTCGCTGGGAAAGGAGCTGCTGGCATGCCACAGCAGCTGCTTGCAGGAGGAGTGGCACGGCTCTCCCCTGCATCTTCTTGGGACTGGGTTAGTGATGATTCAGTGCTGCCCACACTGCCACTCACTGTGATCACTTGTCAGCAGTTGCTCTGAGGTCTCTCTGTGTCTGGGAAAGCTGTTTGGTGGCACAGTTGTCTGAAATGCCAACTGTAGTAACATTAGAGTTTTAGTAATAGAAAGGCTGTCCTATCCACAAACCTTGATTTTCTGAAGAACTTGCTGTCTCCAGAGAGCAAAATGTGCTTTTTTTTGCTTCCCCTCTTCTTTCAAACAGCCTTCTAATACAGTGTGGGAGAAAGTTAGAGCTCACCTGCTGTGGTGTGGGAAAGTTGGAGCTTTGATCCTCATCCTCTCTCCTAGAGATACCTAATGCTACTCAAGGCAGCTGCTGATAAATCTGAGCTAATTGTCCATTCCTGGCAGGGCTGGCACCGTGAGCAGTACCACAGTGCAGGCCAGGCCAGGCCTTCTGCCTCTCCAGAGCTGGCACTGAACTGCCCCCTTGGTTCTTTGTAGCCTGTGGGCCTGGTGCCCCTCATGCTCCTGATTGCTTCCTCTGCCCCAATCCCCTGAGCAGCAGCACTCATGGTGCTGCCCTGTGGGCTAGGATGCTGCTTCCCTGCAGAACAAACATCTCAGAGCATCCCGCCCTTGGATGGCACTGGCAGCTCTTTGGCCAGAACAGGAACAGCAGCTGGCTCAGCTCTGCAAGTCCCTGGCTCAGCTCGCTCCAAAAACATTATCTCCCGGGTGCTGTGGTGCAACTTGGATGTGCTGAACCAGGGGGAAACCTCAGCAGTGCTGTGAAATCAGGATATAGTCTGGGATGGGGTCCATGCTTCCTTCAGGAGTGCTGTGGGTGATGCAGGGCAAACCCAGCTCCTGGCACGTTTGACCCCGAGCTGCCAGTGTGAGCAATGCCCCTGATCTCAGTAGGTCACTTGGTTGTGCCCCATAGCAGGTGTGTGCAGCTGTGCCCCCTTTTGGGAGGTGTTAGGATGGTTATGGGGAAATTCCTTACCTCATTCCCAGGTAAGTGTACTCTGGAACCCTCAGCTCTGGAGGGGTTTTTGCAGAAATACCTTTTAATTTGTTGAGGCTGCAAATACCCAGAGGAGACTTCGAAATTACCTTACTCCAGAATAACCTGGTTTTTTCTGGGTGTTTTTGAAGAGCAGCTTCCTTAGAAACTCTTTGCTGCATTTTGTCTCCTTGGGGTGAGTTTAGCAGATGCACCACAGGGTTTTTTAGACCCTGCCATGCTGCATTAGGGTCACAGACTGGTACAAGCTTGCTTTGAGAGAGGAAAGCTGCTCTTGCATGGTCAGATAATGAGGTGTTGGCAGCCTGTAAGGGAATTCTGCAGCCACCGTGAGTGCTGGTGCCCATCTGCTTCAGCTGCTGTCTTGCTGGTCTCAATCTTTGGTTGTTTAGTTACCCCTTGGGGTGCTGGGTGCCTGGGGACATGGTGACAAGCTGACTGGCTCCTTGTGCACAAGGCTTCCAGCAGCCTGGAAGGTTGCTGCTGTGGCAAGCTGCATGCCAGCTGTTTAGCTGGAGTGTGCAGGAATTGGTTAGAGCCTGAAATAGCTCTGGCTATGTAAATAGTGGTGAAGCACGCCAAACCCAAGAAGTGCACTTGATGTTGGTAGTGGAAGGTGCTTTTGGATACAAATCCAGACTGGAATTCACTGAAGGATTGGCCCAGGCACAGTACTGTGCTGTGTTGAACTAGTTGGAGATTTAAATGAGGGGGAGTGCATCCTCTGAGACCCCTTCCATTTGTTTGTTTGCCGTAATAAATCGCCAGGGCTTGTGAAGGCCACTGTGTTACCTCGGGTGGGGTGTTCCTAAGGAGTAGTGCTGTGACCCTGCCTGATGGATGAGATGTATATGTGGGATAAATAACCCCCAGTTCCAGTGGGCCCAGTAGGATCCAGTGGGTGCTCGGTGCTGGCACTGGTGTTTGGGGGGCAGTGGAACACAGCACAAGGCCAGGGGCTGGCATCTTAGGGGTGACTTGAATTTGAAAACTGAAGGGAGCTTTTCAAATGACTTTTTACTGAGGAATGCACACCCAGCCTTCCTCCTTGCTGTGCACAAAGCTGGGCAAGCATCTGGAGAGTCAGTCCTGGGAGGAGCCAGCTGAGCGAGCTGGAAGGGCTCAGCTTGGAGAGAAGGAGGTTCAGGAAGGACCTTCTTGCCCTCTGCAAATTCCTGTAAGGAATTTGTAGGTGGGGGGGACTGGGCTCTTCTTCCAGGCAACTTGTGACAGGACTCAATCCCTGCTCTTTCCCCTCTGTCCTCAATTCAGGAAAGATGGTATGCAATCTCTTCCTAGCAGGAGAGACTTGGAGAACCCAAGGGTCATAACACCTGCCATACTAGGGTGCCCTTAGGGGATGCAGGAAGTTAAATGTGATGGGCAGAGCTTTCTAATCTCTGGGAAGTCATAAAACTTTCTTCTTTCAGAGGAGGAGATAACTCAGGAGTGCTGCTTTCAGAAAAGTGGGGAAGAGTTGCTTTCATTCTGATCAGCCTCTTGCTCAAAGGAGCCTGCTGGGAATGATAGCCATTATCTGTCCCCTAAGGCTGGTGCCATTCACTGGGATGGGTAACTGCTTTAATTGAGTGGGATATGGAGTATTCTTGACTGGGGTGACCTGGAAGCCTGAGAACTACCAGCATGGCTCAGAGCTCCTCCTGGGAATAACGTGGGCCAGTGCAGCTTTGTGGCTTTGATTGGTGTGTTTTGGGAGCTTGGATATTAAAACCTATTAGTTGTCTTTAAGGTCAGGGACTTATTTGACCTACCAGCCTCTGTTTCAACTTGATGGCCTGGATTGAGGATCTTTGGGAGAGGGCTGTACAACTTGCGTAAAGAGGCTAATGAAGTGATGCTTTTTAAAGCACTTCCCTGCTGCCTCTGTAGCCCAAACACTTCAGCAGGACACTGGTACGTGACAGCCTGAAAAAGCAGCGAGCAGGGGCTGAGGTAGGCTCCTCCTCCCATAAGAAATGTAAAAGAGCAAAACCCTGGGGTCTGATGTCTGAAAAGCACTTTGTTGGCTCTCTGACTCAGAATCCTGAGAAGAGGCTTTGTCACAGAGCTTAGCTGGTTTGCCCTTGAGAGGGCTGGAGGATACGATGAGGGATTTGATTTTTATGCCATTACTCTAATGGGAAGCATGAGGTCTGGGTTAAATCTGAGACAATGCAGAGGCAGCACTTCAGACATCTGGGATACTTCAATGGCAAATGGAAGGTACCTGCTGGAAGGCAGATGGGAACTTCCCCAATTTTCCTTCTGGCTTTGGGTGGATTTGAACCACGCGGCAGCTTTGGGGATTAAGATTTCTGCAGAACCCACCCCAAAGCACTAGGAAAAATTAATATCAAACTTATTTTCCTTTAATTTAAGCCTGTTCTGTGATTTGTGGGATCTTCTCTCCTGACTCTGTGCCTGGAGTTGGTGCTTGTGAAGCAGCAGTGTGTGCTTAGCACAGTTTAGCAAAAGCAGCTGCCAGAGCTGATGAACTGCTCTGGGGTGAGAAGTGATGATGGGAAAGCAGAAAAGACTCACCATGACAAAGGGATCCTTCCAGTTCATTTTTTTTTTTTTTTTATTAATCTGAGGAAAACAACATGTTAAGATATCACTTGGGCTGCTTAGTGCTCCAGCTGTCTGAGAACAAATGGAATGGGTTCTAAGATGTCCTTGAAGTATGTGGCTGCATTGTTTTGAATAATCTCTGTTGGGAGCTGCTTCCATTCCTTCTGCTCACAGCCCTTGGTCTGTACATGTGTTCTTTCTTCCCAGAGCAGTACCCCAGAGTAAAAAAGCAGCTTCTGGAGGACTTCCTTGGTGGAGGTTGAGTGCTGAAGAAGAGCCTGTTTTGTTTTGTTTCCTTTTCTCTCCCATCGTTGTCCAGCAGAAAGGGAATTACACCAGTAACATTGAAGAAGCATCCTTGGGGGAGGGAGGAGACAACTGTGTACATGAAGTGTGGTGTAAGGGTGCTTGTTGTTCTGCTGCCTGCTCACATCCCTTTTTTCCCTCCACAGCAATGGTACCAGCATGATCTCATTGATCATTCCCCCCAAAGACCAGATCTCGCGAGTGGCAAAAATGTTAGCGGATGAGTTTGGCACTGCCTCCAACATAAAGTCAAGAGTGAATCGCCTTTCAGTACTGGGAGCCATTACATCTGTACAGCAAAGACTGAAACTCTATAACAAAGGTAACTTCTAGCTTGTATGGATGCTGGCACACTTCCCTTTCTTGGAAGCAGCCTTAAGTTCCTGCACTATGCAGTTTTCTGCTTATCAAATCTGTTGGCCTGTGCTGCTGTTTTGCACTGATATTCCAGGTATGTTGCCCTTGGATGGCTACTTCAGGGGTGGACTTTGGGACTAAAATAGTAAGGTGGTCCTTGTCTTTAAAGAGTGGGGTCATGATTCCATTCTTAATGCTGACTCTGCTAAACTTGGCCAGACTTAAGAGCTGGATATTCTGCAATAGTTCATTGTACTTAAGTAGTGATTTTCTGTCAAGCAGAAATTTCTGTGTGCCTTATGCATGGCATTGAGCAGCTGCCATCATTTTGGGGGAACAGACCCAGGCCATCTCAGATGAGCCCTGGAGGAGTTCATTGTTACTGCCCTTGTAGTGGCCTGTAGCCTTCCCTGGGATGGTCACTCTGCAAATCCCTGTGTGGGGAACAGCAAAGCTTCAGGGGCTGCTCAGCCTTTCTCTGTGTGCTGTGAGCTTGCAAACTCGTGGGTTTAACAGGAAGGTGCATGTCTGCTACAGGTGCACTAAATGAGTTTGTTTCCCATTGTAGAGACCTGGGAGGGAATGAGGTGGGGAAAAGGAAAAATGAAAAGTTAGGGAACTTGAATTTCAACTCTGCTATGAGTCTCGAGGGCTGGCAGTCAGTTTTTGATGGGTACAGCTTGCCACATTCCTTAGTGATCTAAACCTGCATTGTGTCATTTGTAGTACCTCCAAATGGTCTGGTTGTTTACTGTGGAACAATTGTGACAGAAGAAGGAAAAGAGAAGAAAGTCAACATTGACTTTGAACCTTTCAAACCAATCAATACATCGTTGTATTTGTGTGACAACAAATTCCACACGGAGGTAAGGACTCTCCCATTGCAGGAGCCAAGGTCTGGGCACAGCCTTGCTGTGCTTGAGCCTGGAGAGCAGCAGGAACATGCCCTGGGGAGGCACTGGGACTTGCCACTGGGTGGCTTGGGACTGGCCAGTGATGGGGAACGCCTGCTGGAAGGAGCTGAGGGACTGCCCAACTCCTCCCACCCCTGAGTTTTTGTAACCCACAGACAGGAGCTCCTCTGTAACTGAAGGAAGGGTGGTTTGTACTTAACCACAGAGGCCCATAGATATTATTCCAAGTCAGGCTTTAAAATACTGCCAAGATAATATCAGTGTTTCCAGTCTTGCTATCAGATGTGTTAATTGAGAGCCTTGATGGAGAACTGGCACGTGCCTAATCTGTCTGGGGGGAAGTGGGCTTATTTTTATCCAACATCTAATTAAGTTAAATGAATGGTTTGAGGCATATTGAAAGAAATGTGGATTACAGCAGTCAGTGTATTGCCTCTGAGGCTGTTTTAGCTATGGCAGGTGCAGAGGTCTCAATGTTTGCAGTGCCCCCCACATCCTTGATGTTTCCCATGATAAATGTGTGGCCTGAGACTTAATTGCCTGTTGTCAAATATGCTTGTCCTCCAGTGATGTAGTTCTGCTTGTCTGCTTGGGTCTGTGGAGATGTGATCCACAAGTGGCTTCCAGAGGGCAGGAATACAGCAGGAAAAAGTGTGCTTGTTGCACAGGTGAGGTCCATCCCTACTATTCTGTCTCCCGACAAAGGATGAAATCCCAACATGCCTCTGACCTCCCAGGGGTAAAAACCTGTGCACAGACACAAGTCTGGAGTTCTGCTGGGTCCATGTGTCCATACATGAGTGAAAGCAAGAGGCAAATAAGAGAATTCAGTAGAGAGCCAGGATGCCAAGCCCAGGGAGGTGTTTGTCCCTGCTGCTGTAGGCAGTGGGAGGGTGCTGGGTTTCCTCCTGCCCTGTCAGGAGATGGATTCATTTGGTCTTCTCTGCAGCTGCTGCCTCAGGGCACTGATTCAATATAGAAGTGCCCAGCAGGCTGTTCCCAGGAGCAGCTGCAAATCCACTGGTGCTGGTGTGTGGCACTGCTCACCACAAGTGGCAGTGACCTGAGGGGAATTTGTGGGAATTGCTGTTCCTGATGATGGGATCACTGCCAGCCCCTCCCTCCACAGGCTCTGTGCTCTCCCTTGGGTGTGGGTTATTCCCCTGGGGATTGCCTGCACTGCAGAGTCAGCTGGGGCTGGAGCAGCCTGCTGGGGGCTGTGAGCTCTGAGCTCTGGCTTTGTTCCCTTCTCTGGCTGTAGAGCCTTGAACCCCCTGGTTCCCCCAGCTGAGCTGACAGCCAGGGTAGCTGCTCGGGCACCCACAGCTTTCCTGGGAAAGTCAGGGTGTGAAGGAGTAGGAGGGGGAGCCGGTCTTCTCCTTTGTGCTACAGCTGCAAGAGGGGAAGCTTCGTCCAGGCTGAAGAAAGAGAACAAAAGCAATAGTCCCTTCTTGGTGCTTGGCAGGTCAAACAGTGCAATTGCTGACAAAACTGATCAGGGAATCACTGATCATTAGTACTGTATGAAAATAAGAGGAAATCAAGAACATCAGAGCTGGGGTCATGTGCTGCCTGGCAAGAGCATCTGATAAGATTTCCTCTAGGTATTTTACTGCCTGTGTGAAACTGAAGTAACTGCCTCAGGGGGCTGTGAGCCCTGATGTGTGTCTGAGGGGTAGGATTTACAATGACTTACTTTGATACCTTGGCTGGAGCATTCATTCCAGTCGCACGTTTTGCTTGGCTCTGTCCCAGTTAAATAGATTGCAGTGTAATATGCAACTTCCTCCTCTCATTCATCCCACTGCTGAGGAATTAATACAGAATATTTACTTTGGCCAGGGGATTCCATTAAACCTTAGCCTCTGTTTCTTCTAAGCCTGAGAACTGCAGCCTGGGTTGTGTGGATTTTGGAAGAGGATGACTGATGGGTTTTATCCTTTCAGTTCAGCCCAATAATCAGGCTGACAGCCCTGCAGGCAGCTCGAGGTCCCGTGCAGTAACCCAGCACCATCACTTTCAGTGCTAAACTGGTGACTTGAAGCAATCTGGAGTTTTGACAAGTTCCCCATCCTACTGATGTGGTTTTGCCAGCCAGAAAGAGGATTCTGGCTATTGCTTTTTTGGGCATGTGTAAGTGAGCAGGAGTGTGTGTGTGTGCTGGATGTCTCTGCCCACTCAGAGAGCCCCTGAGGGAACAGCAGCTGAAAGATTGCCTTGAGAAAGGAGTGTAGAGTTTGGGTGCTTGGGCAGAATCAACTCAAAAACCTTGATACTGTACTCTGCTGTGGTTGGGCAACTGAAATGACCTTATGGGAAATATTCAGCTGCCTTTTTTAAAGGGAGGAAAATTGAAGGATAACTTCATTTTGCAGCAAATGTTCTGACTGTCTTCTCCACAGCCAGTTATGCACAGGGCAATTACTGCTGCTATTCCTTGTGCTCTGTAAGGCTGAATTTGCCACAGCCACTGTAGATTTATTTCATCATTTTGCCTGTGGGACTTGAAGTCAGCAGGTGCAGCAGACCAGTGGTGGTGGTTGGGAGGCTGTATCAGTGCTTTGGAGTATAAAACTTGGCTGACACTGTACTGAGCAAGTTCTGCATTCCTGGCTGGAATGCCTGGAGAATTACTGCTCCAGTTGTGCCAGCCAGAGAGGTGAGGTGGTCTCAGTGAGGTGGGATCCATTTGACTTTACACTTTCCAGAGCCTGTCTCTGACTTTGCTGTCACACCTGCCCATGACCTCAGGTGGGCAACTGGCTAAGCTGGGAAATTGTGTCAAAAAAAAACCCTTGAGTTTTCTTTGTGTTCTTGACACAAAGGGATGGGATGGGATTAATGTATGGAAGGAATTGTTCCCTGGCAGGGTGGGCAGGCCCTGGCACAGGGTGTCCAGAGCAGCTGTGGCTGCCCCTGGATCCCTGACACTGTCCAAGGCCAGGTTGGACATTGGGGCTTGGAGCAGCCTGGGACAGTGGAAGGTGTCCCTGCCCATGGCAGAGGTGAATGGGAAGGTCTTTAAGGTCTCTTCCAATCCAAACAATTCTGGGATTCTGAAGTGATCTGGAATGGTTACAGCTCCTGAATGTGCTGCTTTTCCTCCACTTTATTAATGCAGAAATAGCCATGACCAGCTGTGAGCTGAGACTGGTGGGGCTGTGCTGTCCCTGGTGCCCCGTGTGAGCCAGGCCCTCCCTCACAGCCTCACTCTCTGTTCCAGGCCCTCACGGCGCTGCTCTCCGATGACAGCAAGTTTGGCTTTATTGTAATAGATGGGAGCGGGGCACTCTTTGGAACTCTCCAAGGAAACACACGAGAAGTGCTGCATAAATTCACTGTGGATCTTCCAAAGAAGCACGGTAACACACTTGTCTGTCTCTGCTGAGTGCAGCAGCCTGTCCTGGGCTGAGATGTGAGGGTGGAAGTGGGGAACTTGGCCTGTGGGAGTTTAGCTCTGCTCAAGTCTGTGATCCCTTGGAATCTGACAGCAAAGCCTCCAGTCTGAGCCTTCTGTCAGAATTAATGAATCACAGTAATATGCAGTTGATCTTAAAAGTGGCACTTTTTATTTCTTGCTGCATTTGACCCTTGGTTTTGGGACAGTTATGACTATTAGTAGCACAAGCAGTGATCCCACTCATTGGAATCGTTAAGGTTTGATGTGCTAATGGTGTGTGCAGCAGGCTGCTCTCTGCAGGAAGCACAGGGCCTCATGGAGCAAGGAAAATTGGAATTCCACTGTGGTGCTGTGTTGTAGCCAGCCACTGATGAGTTCAGCAAATTGTCCGCTGGTTACTACTGGCCTACTGTCCTTTGTAGAGTGGGATGGGACAAAATGAAATAAAAACACTGTCCCCAGTGAGGCTGTGCAGCAGAGACTGCTGGGCTGCGCTGTGTCAGCAGTGTTTGAGGCAGCGTACAAAGGAGATGGCTTCTCCTGAAGGTACAGGGAGAGAGAATGTGCTCAGATGTCAATTTCTACAGAGATTTGAGTCTTTATGGAAGGAAAAGATAATTTTCCTCTGTGGAGAAAAATCTTGTGGGAATGAGCCCTCTTTATTCTATGAGTGTTCTGTGGCGGCCCCTGCCTCAGCTTGTGGTGAACTAAATTCAGGAGGCTGCAGCTGCCCTTGGCTTTGCTTATTCCGGGCCAGCTGTGTCCTGAGGATGCTGCTGGGATGCAGTGGGTCCCCCATGGCTGTCCCATCCGTCCCTGCAGGCAGAGGAGGTCAGTCTGCCCTGCGCTTCGCCCGCCTGCGCATGGAGAAGAGGCACAACTACGTGCGCAAGGTGGCCGAGACGGCCGTGCAGCTTTTCATCTCTGGGGACAAGGTCAACGTGGCCGGGCTCGTCCTCGCTGGCTCGGCTGACTTCAAAACTGAACTTAGTCAATCTGACATGTTTGATCAGGTGAGTGGCCTTTCCTGAACAAATCCGTGTGTTTGAGTGTCAGTTGGGAAGTGGTGATTGTAGCAGTAGCTCAGATACAAGGTGCCTCTCTAGAGGAATGGAACTCTGGTGTCTGAAGAGATTTGATCAAAACTAAAAATGTGATGTATCCAAAGAAATCTCCCATTCCTCATACCTTCTGCAAGGAGCTGAGAACTCCTGTTCTTAAGATTTCTAATGGGAAATCTGACCTCCCTGGTTTGGATCTGGCATTCACATTCATTGTGTTCCCAAATCTAAAGCAGAAGCTTTATTGGAATTAAACTCCAGTAAACATAATCTATGTCCCTGTTGCCTGAAAACTGTGGTTCAGTACTGTGCATTCAGAGGTCCCTCTGCCTCAGGTGAGATGTAGTAATGAGTACAGTGACTCCCATGGCAGGAGGAGGAGTCTCACAGCCCTGCTCTGGAGTGGATTTATGTTTTTGTGTCTCCTCCTTTCTCTCCTTCAGCGGTTGCAATCCAAAGTTCTCAAATTAGTTGATATTTCATATGGAGGAGAAAATGGCTTCAATCAAGCAATTGAGTTGTCAACTGAGGTCCTCTCCAATGTGAAATTCATCCAAGAGAAAAAGCTAATAGGTACGTGATGCACTGTGTCCTCCTGAGCCAGGTGTGGCACTGAGTGTGCTGCTCTTGCTCTGGCCCTCCTGGCTGTGCCCTTGTGCTGCCCCAGCCCTGCCATGCTGGCTGAGAGTGGGACTTGGATTCTTTTTGCTGTCTGGACACCTTGACTGTTGGTATGGGGCGGGTATGGTTGATTTCTTTTTCCCCACCAGACATCTTGGATCTTCCCTGTCTTTCCATCAAAGATCCCCTTAGTTCCAGGCCTTCTGGTGGCAGCTGCTTCTTGCAGTTTCTTGCATTCAGGTGAAGCTTGTTTGAAGTCTGTGTGTTGTGCTGAGTGCTCATGGCAGGCTCTGTGTGCCCTGCAGGACGATACTTCGATGAGATCAGCCAGGACACGGGGAAGTACTGCTTTGGTGTGGAAGATACACTAAAAGCTTTGGAAATGGGAGCAGTAGAGATCCTGATAGTCTATGAAAACCTGGATATCATGAGATACGTCCTGCACTGCCAAGGCACTGAGGGTATGTGGTGCTCTGAGACACTGGAAGCTCTCAGGGTTTAACACCTGAGGTGCCTCAGTGGGATGGGTTTGCTGGGGGAGCTCCCTGAGGAGATCTGATCACTGGGTATCCTGGTCTAGGGCAAACTTGGGAGGAAACTTCCAAAGAGGTCCCTCTAGAAAGCAGATTCAAGTCCTTCCCCCTACTGGTTCAGGAAAAGATTTCCTTGGAGAAGAGGGATGTTGTGCAGGTCTGTGTTACTTTGCAGGTCACTGGCATGCAGCATCCCAGCCCCTGTGGGGGAAAAGCTGGAACAAGCAGGGTTCCAGTGCCAGAGGGCCACTTGGTCACAGGGCCAGCCTGGAACTTCCTTCCAGCTTTGTGAGTGTGATACCAGAGGGGAGACTGAGGTGACCTTGTGGCCAGAAACACAATTCCTGGGCCTGCAGCAGGACCTGTGCCTCTCTGTGTTGGCTCTGCAGCTCTCTGCTGCTGTGCCCTGTGGGGTTGCTCACAGAGCTTCAGAGTGGAAGGAAGGCAGTGGTGGTGCCCAGACCCTCTGTGTTGTAGTTGTTGGCTGTGCTCAGTCTCCTGCTGTCTTTAAACTGCATCATGTAGCCTTACCCAAACTAATATTATCATTTTTCTCAGAGGAGAAGATCCTGTATTTGACACCAGAGCAAGAGAAGGATAAATCCCACTTCACAGACAAGGAGGTATTTCAACTTTGGGGCTTCTGGGTTTGTTCTCTGTGTGTTGGTGCAGAGTTCTGGACACCTGGGCTAAGTTTGTCCCAAGCACCTGAGCACAATGACCTTCTGGCACTCAGGGCAGGAACCTGTGGCTCTTCCTGTATAGCTTCTGGATTCTCACCTGCTTTCCTCCAATCTTCCCTGCTGCCAATGCCAAGGTTGTATGAATGGGCAGTGTGGGATCTTTGACCATCATCAAACCATCACCTACAAGGGTTTGGTGGCCACCATGCAGGCAAGGCCCCAGACCATTGCTTCCTGCTTGTGGGGCACTGATTTGGTCATGCAGAACCACTGTGAGGTCAGGAATCGTGACCAGGTGCCAAGGGAGTGTCTGCTTTGGGATGTATCTGACATGTTGAACTGTCATTTGTTGCCTGAGGTTCCTGCCTGTGCAGGTCAAACAGCCTTCATGGACCAGGGGTCTGTGTTACTTTGCAGAATAAACTGGAAAAAAGTGTCCCTTGCCAAAAGGGTGGGGATCTGTCCCACTTGGATTGTGTGGGGGGCCATTTCCAGCTGTTTTCCCTCTTGGAGGGGGGCCTGCCAGTCCCTGCTGTGCATGGAGGGTTTGCAGTGTTACCTGCAGTGAGGTGTTTCTATTTCACAATAATCACTGCTCTTCCTGCTTAGAAAACGGTGCCATTTGGCTTTGTGCTTGCATGGATCAGTGTTCCTGCCTGAAAACAGTGCCTGGTGCATGAGGGGGGCTGGAATCTGTGCAGGGGGCAGAGCAAGTCTGAATGAGCAGTGAGACTGAGATGTAGTGTGGGGTGACACTGGAGTAGAAGAATCAAGGCAGTTTTTCTCCTACTTCTGCACTGAATTTCATATTAGAGGCCCAAAACACTGTCAGTGATCAATTTGGTAGTACCAGGAGCTGGTGGTTGTGCCTGCCCTCGCCTGGTGCAGTTGTGCCAGGAATGCCTTCCCTCAGGAATGTCCCTGGGGAGCTTGAGGGCTGCTGTCTTTGCTAGGGCTGACAAAGCCATGGAGCCAGCTTTGGGAGGGGGATTTTCTCAGTGCTGAACACACAGTGACTGTAACAGGTTTTTATTATTTATTTCTCCCTTCCAATATCTCCACAGACTGGGCAGGAACACGAACTCATAGAAAGTATGCCCCTCCTGGAGTGGTTTGCAAACAACTACAAGAAATTTGGAGCAACATTGGAAATTGTTACAGACAAATCACAAGAAGGTTCCCAATTTGTGAAAGGATTTGGAGGAATTGGAGGTAAACTTCTAGAGGAAAATGTGTTTATGTTGTTTAGTTTGGTTGGTTTGATAATCTGGTGCCAACACGAGTGGGATTAATCTTATTCCTGCTAGTGATGAAACCAGTTCAAGAAACAATTGTGTTCACTATTCCCACATCCAGCAGGATGATGGTCCATGTTGGGTCCTGTCACTTTCCAGCTGTGTTCCTCAATCCCTGTGTCCTCTGGAGGGCTCAGGGAGGGGGCTGTTCCCCTGTGCAGCTGCTCAGGGCCCCGAGCTGCCTGGCACTGTCTGTGCACAGGGGTTTGGTGGCAGCCCCTGCTGTCCCCAGGGGGCTCTGACAGCACCCAGCCCTGTTCCTGAAGCACTTGGAGCTGTTGCTCATCTCTCAGAGCCTCCCTGTACTTTGCTCCCTGATCTGCTTCTTCTCAAAAGAAAAGTATTTTTAGTCTGTCCTCTGGAGCAGTGGGGCCTCTGAAAGCCAGTCCTGCTCTGGAGCTCACTGAGCATCAGCCACACCTGGCAGAGGTGCCAGTCTGACAAATCCTGGGCAGGTGGAGCCACACCAGTGCCACGCTCCATGTCCTGCCTGGGCAGGGATTCCAGGACAAAGCTGCACCACTGGCTGTGCTCAACTTTGATGGATGTGAACCAGGGAGGAGTGCATTATAAAGAGGAATTTGTAGGGCCCAGAGAACACCAGTCAGGAGGAAAGAACCTTGGATTGTTTGGCTCCATAAGGAGCAACAGGTTTCTAAGTTTTCAGGGTTTGTAGTTCCAGGAGTCACTCATTTCCTGCCAGATTCAGCCTCTTTGTGTGGTGAGATGCTCTTTGCTCCCGTGCCCTGTAGGCTTAAAAGGAAATGTCCTTGAAAATCTCCTTCACCTCAGTTAATGATTCCAGGGATACAGGATTTCCAGAACCCTGAGTTGGTGTTTGCGGTGGGAGGAGGGAAACAGCCACTAAATCCTGCTTTTACTGCATTCTTGTAGTATTCTTCATGAAGTAGCTGTAGTGCCAGCTGCCCTCTGGATTTTACTGCCAGGCCTTGGTCTGAGCAGTGGCACTGGGACCAGTGCAGCCCTAGAACAGGCTCAGCTTTTCCAGGAGGAAGCTGGCCGGGCTGGGCAACTGGGTGCTGCTTCCTTTGGGCCCTAAATTCCCTGTGACATTTCTCTCTGCAGCTGCCTGTCTGCTGCCAGGCCTCAGCTGGACATTACTGGGAAGTTCTGGAAGCAGGGCTGGGGAAGCTGTGCCTGTGGGAATACTGGGGAAGCTAAAGGCTGTTTCTTTGGCAGGTATCTTGCGGTACCGGGTGGACTTCCAGGGCATGGAATACCAAGGAGGAGACGATGAATTTTTTGACCTTGATGACTACTAGGTAGTCGAGCTGGGTCCGGCAACACGTGCCTCGCCCCTCCAGCATCCAACCCAAGGAGCAAACTCATGGTGGAAAACACAACAGATCCCTGCCTTAGAATTGGAACATTTCCAGAACTTGATCCACGAGCATTTGGATTTAAGAAAGCAAAACCCTACACTTTGATTTGTCATAGTGTCAGTATACAGCAGCAAACTACTAAGTTCCTATATGCCACTTTGGACTAATTTAAAAAGAATCCCAGTTTTTACTTTTACTCAATGGTGAAATTGGTTGCTCTTGTATTTTATGGAAATGATTTTTTTAACCTTCATGATACATTAACTGCTGTAAACCTCTTCCTTCCAAAATTAATAGAAGTAAGATCCTACTGGTTTGTTTCTTTATACTTTGATTGGAGAAATCAATTGCTGCATTTGGCAGCGCCGTGACCCATTTACATGGCATTCTCAGCTTAGCCTGCAGAAGAAATGGAAGGAGGTTGGAGCCATAATTCTCTTCAAAAGCTTGAGGAGGCACTGACCTGAGTGCTGGTTCATTATATGTGGCTTGCAAATTCTGATGGTTTGGGGAGGCTCACCAGCCAAATGTGCTTTAATCTATTTGCAGAAACACTGCTCTCACAAACTAGGAAATGCACTTCATGAATTGCAATGAAAATGCTGCTGGAGTCTTGGGCTTAATTTGGATTTGAGCAGTGCAGCCTTCAGGAATTTTTTTTTTTTCAGTCTTGACAAAAATAAACATGAGATTTCAGTGAAGTAAGGTACACTTGGCTTTTTGTTCCTCAGTAAGTTTTTCTTTTTGCTTTAGGACTGCGTAAGGTTTCCTTGATTATGTGAATTTGAGCCCACAGGTCTTTAATGGAAGTGGGTGTTTGACAGGAATACTAAGTCAGTGGAGTGAAGGCTGAATTAGTGCTGGGAGTGTGGAATATTTGATTCTGATCCGTGGAGTGCTGGCACAGGCCTGGGAACCCCCAGTTCCCAGCAGTGTCTGTCCTGTGGGGATGTGCCCCTCAAGGGGTAAAGGATCACCTCTGGATGATTCCAGACTGCCCAGGCTTTGTGTCCTGCCTGTTCCACAGAGCATCCAGAGATCAGGGAGCTCATCCTTGAGGTGTGTCCAGCCTGCTGGTGACACTCTGGGGGTCAGGGGCCATACAGGCCAGGGAGCA
>CM031869.1:16680809-16767650 GCA_018697195.1 Certhia americana | reverse complement strand
GCTTCCAAGATTCCCAATGCCTACGGTGCAGTTTGGTCCCGCTGTGTGGGTCAGATAGGGCAGCGACTAGTGTTCCCCAAAGCGATGGCTCCTGTATGCTCCTGTGCTCCCTGTGGCAAGTGCCCACAGTTTACCAGCAGGCTCCAGACCCCTAAAGCTGAAAAAGCTGTCTCGTTCCAAGGGTGGAGGTCAGACTACATGGGATAATGCCCAGTGGTGCCGAGCAAGACCCAGGCCTAAGGCAGAAATTAGGACTTATTAAAATAGAACTGTTTAATTAAGTAAACAGCGTAACATTGCATAAGCCAACCTCATGAGTCCGTGTATCACACAGACTCTCATGTTCTGTGGCTGGAAAGGGCTTGAAAAAATCCCATTCCCAGTCAGCGCCCCGGCCATGGCAGGGACACCTCCCCACTGTCTCCCGGCTGGTCCTCGCACCGTCCACCCGACCTTGACACCTCAGGGATGCAGGGGCAGCCCCATGTGCTCCTCTGGGCACGGAGAGCCCCGGCCCGGACTTTCCCCACAAACCACCGCCCGTCCTGACCGGACAGAAGCCACCGACCACCCCCGTGACTGCGCCATCCCACGGGGCGGGGCTCCCGCCGCACAGCGCTTCCATATCCCGGTCCCTATTACCCAGAAAATGTCCCGTTCCCGGTTCCATCGCCAACGGAATTCCCCGGTTCCCACGGTCCCCGTTCCCGGTGCCATTCCCATTTCCCGTTCCCCGGTCCCCGTTCCGCGTGCCATTCCCTTTTCCCGTTCCCGGTCCCGGTCTGCAATTCGCCGCATTTCCACCTTCCCCGTTCCCGATTCCCGTTCCCGTTCCCGCTCCCGTTCCCGGCTCCCATTCCCGTTTCCCGTTCCCTTTCCGTTCCCGCTGCCATTTCCCGTTCCCCAGGTTCCCATTCCACGTTCCCGGTCCCGTTCCCGTTCCCGTTCCCTGCTCTTATGAGGAATATCCATTCCGTTCCCTGTTCCCCTTGGCCATTCCCATTCCCCGCTCCCATTTCACCGTTCCATTCCCCGTTCCCCTTTCCTGTTCTCCGGTCCCATTCCCGGTTCCGCGTTCCCTTCCCCCCCCTTCCCCCATTCCCGTTCCCCGGTCCTCGGTCCCGGTCCCGCGGTCCCGTTCCCGGTTCCCGATCCCGTTCCCGTTCTTCCATTCCCCGTTCCCGTTCCCATTTCCGTTCCAGCGTTCAAAATGCCATTTCCCCGTCCCGGCTCCCATTCCCCCGGTCTGCCGTCCCGGTCCCGGTCTCCGGTCCCGTTCCCGTTCCCGCTCCCGTTCCCGTTTCCCGGTTCCCCCTCTACCATTCCCGTTCCCGCTCGCCATTCCCGTCCCGGTCCCGGTCCCGTTCCCGTTTCCACGTTCCATCCGTTCCCATTCCCATTCCCTGTTCCCGTTCCCGTTCCCGTTTCCCGTTCCCGTTCCCGCGGGCTCGTGCTCGCTACCCGCCACCCCCGCTCGCTTGCCACCGCCCATTCGCCCAATGGGCAGCGCGCGCCTCCCGAGCAGGGGGGCGGGGCCGAGCGCGCCGGGGGCCAGCCCGCCCCTTCCGCCCGCGCCGTGACGTCGCGGCGGTCGCAGCGCGCGTGTGTGGTGCGCGTGCGCGCGGCGGGGCCTGGCGGGCTGCGGGGGCGGGCGGGGCCGGCCGGGCGTAGCGGAGCGGAGCGGAGACGGCCGCCGCGAATGGAGCCCGACTCGGCCATCGAGGACAAGACATCGATCTCATGGTGAGTCACCCCCGGCGCCCTGCGCCGGAGTTACACTCCCGCACCTCCCGCCCTCCCCCGGCCCCGGCTCAGGCACCCGGCGGCGCTCCCGGCCCGCGGGCTCATGTTCAGCCCGCGCTCGGCCCCGCCCGGCCCCGGGGCAATCCGCGTCTTTGCCCCCGCCTCCCCCAGCGGCAAGCCCGGTGGCGCCACGAGCGCTTTCCGTTTCATTTGAAAATAAATACAATAAACAACAATTTGCCGCTCCGCAGGAGGCAGGGCAGGGCCGGGCCGGGGGCGCGAATGGAAAGCGGAATGCTCCGGCTGCAGCCCCGGCCCCTCCCGAGCCCCGCAGGCGGATCAAACCCCGCCGGGCCGGCTCGGGGCTCCGGAACGGGACAGCGCAGCACCGCCGCTGCAGCTCCGGCCCCGCACACAGGGAATTACCTAACAACACCTCATTGGTGTATTGGTTATACCCCTAATTAACGCTTACGCCGCTAAACTCGCGTTAGTGGAGAGGCAGCCAGGTGGGAGCAGTAGAAAGAGGTGTTGGGGTTTTTTTATATAAGCAAATTAGATTTCTATAGGCAAATATCAGAGGTCCTCGTTTTACTGCCTTTAGGCATGAATAGAATTAAGTTAGGAGCTGAGAAAGAATATTAATCGGTAGATGTCTTTTAATTTATTTCTTATAAGCATAATTGCTTTTTCTTCTAAGTGTAATTTGCTCTCACATACAAAATTTCATGCAGTTTTCCAGAACTGAGGGGCAGAATGCAAATAATTTCCTTTTAAGACACTCTCAGGGTGAGCTGGGTTCAGTGGAGACATAAATGGGTTTTTTAGCCAGTGGATTTGTTGCTAAACTACCTGATCCAGAAAATACGAATTTTCTTTAAATGTGCCATCTGGTCGCAAAAATGAAATAAAATGGAAAAGAAAAATAGGAAACCTGCGAAGCCTTTGTGTATGTTTCATTATTTTCATTGATCACTAAGGTCAGGGGCTTAACAGCCGTTCCTAGGGAGCCTCCTCCCCTGATGCTGCGATCTCGCTCTTGCCCTGGAGGACATCAGAGCCACCAGTGTCCTCAGCGGGGGGGACAAGGCTGGGGCAGCTCCGTGGGGATCCAGCTCCGGAGCAGGGAGCAGCCTCTCCGAGGGGTGCCTCCTAAATTCCCGAGGTGGGAAGTATGCTCTGGTGGTTTTCTTCCTCCTTGGAACAGTCACCAGCACTCCTCAGCTTTGGTTTCTGTGAGGTGCTCAAATAGCATTTGGAGCTGGAAGGTTTGGCTCTCTTAGCTTTCAGAAAACTCCACTTTTTTTTGTGTTTTTGCAAGTGCTCTCCAATTTTAGTCTCTCCTCTTAGCGGCCAGGTTGTATCAGGAGGAAGCAAATGGGACTTCTGCTGGTGAGTGTTGTATCCTCCACTTGCTGGAGCTGGGAAATGTGCTAATCCATGCAAATATCAGTGGGGTTAGTAGGAGTTTTAGTATGTAGTAGGAGGTTTTAGAAATACACTCTTCTCTCTTTCACAAGAAATGGATAAATATAAAAATTGAATAAGATGAACAATTAATTCTGTAGTTTCCAAGAGAAAATGGTGCTCTGTGCAATGTAGTTGGTAGTTGAATTTCATGATAACCTTTGTGGAGGCTCGCACAGGATCACTTGTGTTTGAGTGGAGATGTTTCCCTAAAATCATTGAAAATCTTTCCTAAATGCAGTCGTGGAGGTTTTGCCTTCTGGGTATGGTGCAGAAGGGAAGATTCTCCAGGAGAATCCACAGGGCAGAAACTGTTTGGGCTGAGTTCTCCCTTGGGGATTTCTGTGTGACCTGGAAATGTGGGAGTCAGTGCTGTGGGAAGCATCCCAAACCCAGGATCATCCCTGCCTGGCAGACTTGGGGGCGATGCTGCTCTTTGGAAGAGTGTTCCACATTCCTAAAAGCAGCTATTTTGTGTCTCTCTTTGATCAGGGAGATAGGGTGTGGTGCACTTTTGCTCAATCACTTCCCTCCAGTGCCAGGGATGAATCTGTGGTAAATACAGGAGTAAGTGTGTGATGTGAAAGTTTTGAGGAGCAAATACACCTTAATTGTGAGGGGCTGATAAACGAGATAATGTGTCAGCACCTTAATGGCATGTAAGTTTCAGAACAGGCTGCGCTAGCCCTCAACTGTGCCTTCCATTGATAGATCATTTGCATTTATTTAAAGGACAATCACCCATGGAAATAATACTGCTCTATTTTTGAGGCTGGAATCTCAGAGAAATATTTGAAGGTTTCCGAGTGATAACTTTGATTTGCTGTGTGAGGTTTTAGCGGGCCAAGCCGCTGCGTCCCTCAGGACAGCTGAAGGCTTCCCGTGCCACGTGCTGCTTCTGTGGATCCTGTCGTTAGTCATTCCCAGCAGGATGAGCATTGAGTGATGCCAGTCCGTGGCTTCCAGGTGCTGATGGTGCCCACGTGTACGGGTGAGATACCCCCGAGGTTAACTGGGACTGACTGGGATGCCCAGGTGGTGTCTGGCAGGGTTGGGGCTGGTTCAGTCGTGGGCTCAGGGAAATGCTGGGTGTGAGCAGGCGACTGAGGAGTGAGGAAGTAATCCAGAACAGATGGAGGGCCAGCCACAGTCACTGAAAGGGCTCTTTCTGCCCCTGGTTTTGGTTTTCTCAGTGAAATTAGATAACTGTGACCTTTTTGCTCTTTAAAGAACCAGCTGCAATGCTTTGTGATAAAAGTTTTGTTACCTGCAGATCTGAGTTGTGTATAAAATCTGTTCAGTTGCATCAGCCCTGTGATTTGCTTATACCTTCAATACCTGCTAAAAGCCTTGGGTTCTTCATTTTCCCGGGAAGCTTCCCCTAATTGTTATTTAGTGTTACAGCAGCCTTCACAGTGTGGGGGATTAGCTACTTATGTTGTTCTGAGGTGGTTGTAATAGAACACATCAGTGTGGTAAGTAGTTTGGGGGGTTTTTTTTTACATTTATGGGGTGAACTGTGTGCAGCATAAGATGTGGATGGCATTATAAAATAAATTTGCTGCTCCCAGGCTCCTGCACCAGCCTCCTGCAGGAGATGGCTCCTGAGCAGGAATCCAGCTCTGTGGAAATTCTCCCACTCACTGAACTTATGACCCTTGTGTTTCACTGTGGCCGTGCTGTCCAAACTGCTCTCCAAGCACAGGTCCCTGTGCTGGCGGGTGAAATTCAGCATTAACTGCTCTGTGGCAGGAGCATGAAAAGGCTTGGGAAAGGCCATGCTTGGGAATAAAATGGGCAATCACTTGTTCACACTGCTGTCGTTTGTATCTTGAAGTTATGTATATATGGAAATAATCTTCCTAACACACGGCCTTCAGTGTCTAGAGTGCCTCTCTGTGGCTCTCATATAAGTGTCCAGTATTTAAGTACCTCAGTAAATAATAAATGAAGAATTACAATTGAATATCTTGCCAAAAGTCTTTCTGTTTTTCCTGGCAGGACTTTGATGGGAGGTGGAGGTGTTCAGGTCAGAGGTACCAGTCTGAGAAGGAAATGTTTCACACAGACCTCTCTGAGCAGAGCAGCTCCTGCTGTTAATCACTCCAGGGGTACCTGAAGTTCCTTGGGTTACTGCAGCTGGAGATGGTTGTGCCCCCAAACTGTTTAAAGTGCAAAATAAATCCCAGCATTCTGCTTGGAAGCTAAAATAAAGCTGTTCTCTATATATATCTTGGTAGGTCTATAGTGCTCTGGCTTTTTTCTTCCCTGTCTTAGTCATTGCAAGACAAGCAGGCAGGTGGATTTGTGGGATTTTTTCCCTCCACATATTTTTAGAGGAATCCATCAAAGAGTTGACTTTTGTAGTGACACAGAAACAGGCAATGATCATCTTTGCAGCTGAAACAAAGGAGGTACTGGTCTAGCTAAAATGTGACTGGTTCTTAATTGAAGCCTGGGAGTAGATGGAGTGTTAATAAGGCGTTTGTAGACCTGTGTATAACCTAGATGTGCTTTCTTCAGCAGGATAACAAATCTGTTTGCTTTGCTGGTGTCTTTTTTTTAATCTTCAGTAGCTAAATGAGCAGAGTTGAGAGCTGCATGTTGGACGGTAAAACACGCAGGGCTTTCTACATGGGGAAGACAGCAGTGGCTGGAACAAACAGCTAAAGAGGTGGTGGTGGGATGGATGTGAGGAAGGCACAGCCTTGGCATGAGCCTTGGGATAGGGGATGTGAGGTCTATACTGCTGCCAGACTCTTGGAGTGACAGTCCCATTTCAGAGAGTGCCTCGCAGAGGAAGGATGCAAATCTGAAGAGATTGCTGTGACTTTGGCAGCGGTGCAGAAAATGGGAAGGAAGAGCTTAAGAACGTGAATTAGAGCAAGACAACTGCACTCAGCCAGCAGAGTGGTGAAAGCAGGGAGATGGACAAAGAGTGTGGAAAGCTTTATCATTTGGGAAGGGTTAGCTGGAGCAATGGCCTGACTGGGGAAATGAGATGGCAGAGGGAAGAAGGCTATAAAGATGCAGAAGTGTGTAAAGCACAGTTATTTGAGGTTTGTGATGATGGTGGTAGCAGCCATCAGTTTATTCAGGTGGGGAAAAGCTGCAGATGTGCCAGTTGTGGGGGAACTTCTGAAACTAAATTGCTTTTGGTTCTCAATAAAAGAAAGTTGCTGATTCTTGGGGATACTAAGTCCTGGTGTTTCACCAGAAGCTTTTTAAATCTCATTCAAGACTCAGATTTCTCACCTCACAATCCAGTTACATTTCCTAACCTGATAAAATTCTCCAAGCTCTGCCTGGTGCTGAACTAGTGAGGTGCAACAGAGGAAGTTCCTAGCAGCCTGGAACATGTGCAGGGCTCCTCTGGGTGAGTGTGGCTGGGCAGCTTTTGGCTCCAGGGGCTGCCCCAGAGCTCTGCCTGGGGGCAGGGAGCTCCCCGAGTAAATCCCTGTCCAGGTGTCCCCGTGGAACGAGATCCCATCTCTCCTGGCAGCTGCTGTGGGTGCAGCTGCCCTCTCTGAAGTGCTTTGGGGTTGCTGCTGTGAAAAGCCAGTCTGCCTTTGCTGTGTATCAGACAGTGCCAGCAGTGTCCCTCAGGATACAGAGCTGTGAGCACTGCTAAGATTTGGGTCACTGAGGAGTGTTGTGAGCAGCATCACAGCAAAACAACCTGCCTTGTTACAAGCTGTACCCTCAGAGAGACCTGGGAATGTTCTTTGAAGGATGGATGTACCTTTTCGTTTCATTTCATGTTTTCTGAAACACCTCTGCTGCTTGTAAAATCAGCTTGCTTGTGTCTCTGGGTATGCTGGGTTTATTGCTGTGCAGTTTAGAGGTCGCTGGTGCTTTGGCATTTCCAGTTGCCCGTCCCTGGACAGCTTGGAGTGCTTGTGCAGCAGTGTGCTCAGGGAGATTGCTGATGGCTTTCAGATGAAATGGATGTTGCAGCAAATGTGCCAATGCGAGAGGAATGATGTGTGGGAGAGAACAAGAGACTGTGCTTATGAGAGGGCTGCTCCGTGACAAGGATTTTTTTTGTTGCAGGGCAGAAAATGAATTGAAGGGAAATGAGAATATTGACTGAGTTGTTTAAATTAATGCTGATGGGTAACAATCCTTTCCTTCCAGCTTTTTCCTTGGGCAATGTCTTCTTTATATGAATGCCACTGTTTATGTTGTTACATAATCTGATTTCGTGATTTGATTTTTATGGCATCATTATTCACGCAAAATCTACTTTTTCTGGAAAATCCCTTCCTTCCCCAGTTTATTGATGTACTTATGAGCTCAGTGGTGTGACATCTGACTGTCTACTACTCCATTTTCCTGTACCACTTCCACACATTTCCCAATATGAGCAATGCATGACCAAGAGCAGATAATGCAAAAATAACGCAATGCCATTGGTGTTTTAACAACGAAAAGCGCTGACTCTTTCTGGAAACTTAATTTGCTTCTCATGCAGGCTAAATTAACAACGGGAACGTTTGAAGGCATGTTGTTTCTTTGGTGCTTTGTTAATCCACATCCCTGTAGGACTTGCATCTTTGTACTTGCACCCCAGGAAATTAACAGTTTTGTTTGGGATCAAAGAGTAGTTCAGCTTCCTGGGCCCATTTTTAGGATGAATACAGATGGAAATTTGAAAGATGTAGGTAGGGACCTACTTGCCAGGAGTAGGGAGTGATGTGTTTTCTGTGTAAAATGGCAAAAAAAGCTTTTTGGGTCAACTTCAAGCTGTTGGCAACACTACAGAATTTTGGTTTATTCATTGACTTACAGGAGAAGAGGAGAATCACTATATATATATATATATATATATTCAGTGTTGCAAGTTTGCTCTGAGTTTCATTCTGTTGAGGAGTTCTTGAATGTGGAGTTTTGGTACAAAAGTTGTGCCAATGTGCACTGTTTGCCTTTTTGAGAGGTGTGAGGTTGAATTTCAGCATGGTTTCCATGATAAGGCTGTTTTCAAGTCATCCAGCCTTTGCAGTGAAGCCAGTTTTTGGTTTTCAGACAAAAATGCCTAAAGCTTTTTGAAAATCTATACTCAGAATTTGCAAAACTTAGGAAGTTGCAGCTTGGACTTGATAGAGAACCTTGCTGGCCATTCTCTTAGGGCAGGGGAGGACTAGCCAGGGAAACTTGTTATTCAAGCTGTCTCCAGCACACCAGTCCTTTCAGAGACAAAAATCAGACCTGTGCTGTTACACTTGCAAATAATGTTAAGGTTTGGCTTCATGGAGAAGTGTCTCTCCTTCCAGCACCCTGCTGGCTCTGCAGTGACTTAGCAAATCAGTACATTTATATAATTTGATAGCTGGCTTCTTGCTGAGCTATATTGTACTCTGAAAATTCTGAGTCATATGCCTTGACATCCTAGCACTTTTCCTTGGCAGCCTTAAAAATCATGCATTGGACACGGTACTGGGCCTACAGGGCAGCTTTGTCCTTGAAAAGCTGCCCTGGGATTGACCGCCTTTGCCAGTGGCTGGAAAGCAGGAAATCACCCCACCATGAAGATGCTCCTTCCTTTGGGGAGCTGTGGGCAGTCAGGGACAGCCCTGTCCTCATGGAGACAGTTTCTTGGCACAGATGGGGACAGGGACAGTTTCTCCACCCTTCTGTGAGTTGCTGAAGCTTGAGACCTGGGGCACAGCTGTGTAGGTTGAGTTTCAGCTCTCTGGAGGGGCTGCAGAGCAGAGGAGAGAGGGTGAGAGGTGATGCTGATGAGTTCCTCTGGGGATGTTGCAGTATTTTGTTCTCACTGCTGGTAGGGGAAGCTCTGTAGGCCGTGGTCCAGAGTTTTTGAAGCTCTTGGTGGAAGTTGCAAGGTTTGGTCTCTAGGCTGAGCTTTCTGTTGTACATAGAGTGTGAGTTTTCTGCAGATCCCATCTTCTCTGAGGTGTCACTGTTCCAGCTGCTTTAAAGCAGTCACACTCTCACTGTGCTGCTGGCAGGACTGGCTGGAGGCCTTTTATCTCCCAGCTTAGCAAGAGGTGACTGTTTCTTGTCTCAGGAGTAGTGTATAGTGCCTTTACTCTCTTCTAGTTCTAGATTGTTTTCCAGAGACACAGCAGTACTGCAAATACATTGAATTCAGTGCTGTTGTTCAGATCAGGAGTGTCTTGACAGCTCCATCATTGTGCTGCAGACATGTAAGGCAAATGAGGTCATTGTGAACCTGGAAATAGGGAAATAATCATTGCAGTAAAGTGCTTTAGAGGATGTTTATGGCAGACCAGGAGAACTGCATCAAGCTGTTGTGCAAACCTATGTTCCTGGAGCAGGCCTGTGAGGCATGAGCTAGTTGGTGAAGCTTTAGGACTTGCTTTGTTATTTGCTTTGTAGCTTCTCATCTTCCTTAATCTTAGCAAAGTGAGGTGCACCCCAAAACACTTGTTTGGGTGACCCAGGGTAAGGGAAGGAGCAATTTCTTGTCTGTAAATGCGTTTCTCTGTCTTAGATCCACCAATCCGACGACCCCACTAACGTAGTCGGTCCCGGGCTGGGCAGGTGCCTGGGCTGCCTTGTCTCTAACAGCATTAGCAGTAATTGGGATTTCATTCAAGAAAGAAGTAGATACACCAAGCTGAAGATGATTGGCTGCTCTCTTTTAACAGACAAGTCTGAGAAGGAAAACCCATTCGAATCCCCTTTCATTCTGGATTGGTGGATCTGAAGCCCAGAAACAAAGTTTCAGGTAAGAAGTCACCCTGTACTATATCTTGCTGCTTCTGCTTAGATGAGTTTGTCCACACATTCAGTCTCGCTTTCACTGCTTCATGTCCCCAAGTGTCAGGGCACATGGAATCAGCTGCTGAGCTTACAGTCAGACAGGGTGTGACCAGGGAATACAGGAGCAGTACTGGAGGGACTTGCCAGTCTGCTGTGGAACACAGGCCTGGGAACACAAGGTGGACTTCTTTGTGTGCAGGAACGGGCATGGAGCCATTGGCCGCCACATCCTGCTGCTGGAAGGGGAGAGCAGCCTTGTCAGTGACTGCCTTAGGCTCCCTGTAGAGTTCAGGGAGCTCCCAGCTCTGAGTTCTCTCCCTGGCTCTGATGGGTCCATCAGAACTGGAGAGAACTTCTCTGGTTATTCCTAGGACAATTTCCTGTAGCTTTTCCTGCTGAAATGCCATTTGAAGTTCTGATGTGGGGCAGCACTTGGAGTCAGTGTGTCCTAAACCCTTCTGAGCTGTCACCGTGAAGGTCTGGCCCCAGCTGTTTTGGGACAGGGGTAGATCGGGGGTGGCAGGAGGAGCCTCCCAGCAACAGTGGGTTTATTGCAGAGTAAAGGAGAGCAATTGTACTTGGAGTCCCCTTCCTCTGACATTTGGGATGCCTGCAAAAGGCAGGTTATCTTGGAGATGGATTTGGAAGGCGTTTGTGTACCTCAGGAAGGCAAGCTGGGTCCATGGCTGGCAGGAAAATAATGTTACGCAAGTTCAATATCATGTGTGGTGTGAATGGGGGAGCTGCACCTCCCAGTGCCCAGCTTTACTGTAAGTTGGTGCTTGGATGGACTTGGCAACTTATTTCTGAAGTCATCTGAAACAGTGTACCTGGATTCCTGTGGACAGTAACAGCAGTAATGCTCAGCCTTTGTATGTTCTCCTTTGTAGGCAGTTACTGCAGGGAATGGTGAGGCCTCAGTATTTAACCTCATGTATCAGAAGCTCCTGTAGGTGCTGTTGATCTCATGCATGGTTTTAATTCTGCGTTTGTTTTGCTGGTGTGGTATTTTGTGCCAAAGTTATATTTGAATTTAATTGATAAGTACATTTATAATGAATTACTTGTGCAAAGGGTGCTGTTGTTTCCTGGTTTGATTTTTCAAGTAATTGAACTTTATTTGGTTAGGGTGGAGAAGTCTGTTTTTAGTGTGCCTCTTTAAAATAAACCAGAGGGAGAATCTAAGGGAAATACTAACCTTAGACTGACACATTTCCTGCATTCTCATCTAATACCGAATTGAATTTGTGCCACACACCCATCAGACTCACTTTGGAGTTAAAACTGTAAAATAACGTCTTTCTGTGGAATATTTGCTGTTCAGGGTGTGCCTTTTTCTAAAATGAGAGAACAGGGAGGCAGAAGTGAACTTGGCATCTTTAGTGATGAAAACTGAAAAGAGGAAATAATTTAAAATACACGGAGCAGGGAAAAAAAGAGGAAGCATAAATGAGTGTTCCTGCTGATCAAGATCCTCAATATTATTTAATATTGCTTAACTTTTGGAAACAATCAACCAGCCCTAGAAAGGCAGCAATAGAGCTGAGCAGGTTGGAGGCTTTGCTCTTGCCTGTGTTTTGAATGTTATATTTCAGAAAGCGCAATGTGAGGCGGTTCCCAAAGCTGTGGCAGTATTCCTGTGCAGCCTGGGGTGTGCAGCCCCTGCCTGGGAATCCTGGGGTTGTTCCTGGCATCCCAGGCTCCACAGGCATGGGAACTTGTCAAGTGCTTCTGCCCTGCCTTGGCAGTCAGGTATTGTGAGCTCTGTTAGGCCTCAGCCTTGAAAACCTAATACAGAAGGGTCTGAGAAAGCTTTTAGCGTGTTAGATAAGTTTCAAGCACCTTTTTCTCTGTGTTTGACTCCCTGCAAGTTTCTCCTGTGTGATTGGCAGTGCCGGGTCTGTGTTCCCCACTCAGGGTTTGCCCTGAGCTGCTGGCTGGAGATGTCTCTAAGTCCCTCTTCTGCTGCAGGAGAGCAGAAGAAAGTGTTTTGCTTTAGAAATAGCCTTTTTAGTGTAACACAGGGGATGTTAGTGCAGAAGGGTTCATCACACAGCTGTGGGAGCTGGGGTGTACATACATGAATGAAGCAAGGGCTGTATATTTTGAAAAATTGAGATTATTTCAGTTAATGTTCAGAGTGACTTATGCAAACATCTTAGGATTTTCTTCACAGTCCTTTGTATCTTCTTGAAAATGAGCTGCTGCATCTCATGAGTCTTATCCTGATGAATAAATTATAATGGAGTAAGATGGTTATTCTATTCAAAGAAAGCATTTAATCTTCTCTCCACTGAACCCATATTCCTTTTGTAGCATTGACTGTGTGTAGCAAACACACACTTTGATCTTCAGGAGCAGAGTGGGACAGCGTTATCCATCAGCCTCCTGTGAATTCAGTGTTCTATCTAGAGCATCGCTGTGGTAATGAGGAGAATTTCTCTGATCAATTCTTTTCCCTTGTCTTGCTGTAAATTTCCTAATTCTTCACTTAAGTGTTTTTCCCCAAATACAAGAGCTTCTGTGCAGGTCTCGAATGGCTGTTGGAAGGTTGTTCCATTGAGCAGTTTCTATTGTGAATGGAAATGATTTGGCCAAATTGATTTTCCTAATGGCACTGTGACTCAGCTATTGGTTACCCATTTTTTTAGAATTATCTGATAGCAGTAAAAGAATGATCAAAAATTTTTCACAAGTTAAAATGAGTTTTCCGCTTTGTGAGTATTTATTTTTGAGAAATTCACTTTTGCTTTTGTAGCTCATGGAAGGACAGAAATAAATGCAAGAGTAAATTACATCTAAAACAACTTTGTTGACTTGGGAGTCCAGTTCTGCTGAAGTTGAAGCAGATTGCTGGAATGCACATGTAAAACTCCCTGGAGTGTGGAAATGTGTTGTATGGATGCTACTCCCAACAGCTTTCCGATTCCCCCAGGCCCAGTGAGGTTGCATCTGGCCCTGGGAAAGGCAGTGATGTGATGGCACCGATTCCAACAGACCTCTGTGGAGCACGTGGGCACAGGGCATCTCTCTGGGCACAGCCTGGCTGTGGAGTGGCAGCAGAGTCCAGAGTGCTGCTCTTGGTCAGGCAGTCGTGTCTGTGCCTCCAGAGATGTGCTGTGCTGTCCCAAGGTGCAGGGACTGTCCCCTTCCAGCCGGGCTGGCCCTGGGGGAGCCCGTGTCACTGCTCCCCTGCATGTCCCACACAGTGTTCACACAGACCCTTGGATGTTCTGCTTTCCCTCCTGTGCACACTCGGGGCACTCATTCCCAGCCCAGGGCTTCACCTCTCCTTGGCACTGTTTGAGTAAAGCCCTCACAGGAAAAGCACCAGGTAAGATCTGGAGGAAATCCCAGCCTGCAGACTGGGAGGGAGTTGGAGTTGGCTGCTCTTCCTGGCAAGTGTAAAATAATACTGAAGGCCTTGAAACAGTGTTACTTCTCATATTTTTTATGCCTTAGTGTGGTTAATGCTGATTTTGAGGAGATCTGAGTTTACCATTAAGTTGGAGGTGGGAGCATAAGGCTTTCCCAGACTGTCAGACTGCCCTCAAATCTAAGTTGGCTTTTCAGAGCACCCCTTGGGCTGCATTGAACTGAGCCCTCAGCCATGGAGAGGGGTTTAAGTAGCACCATTTACCCATAAAATTATCAGTATTAAATGTTGATGGAAATAAAGAAATACCAAGTGTCTTGGTCCAGGCCTAAGTCAAAGTAAACAAACAGGGAAATCACCAGTGTTGAGTAGCACGTGAGTTTCTTATAGCTAAAAATCTGAAAACAATTCACAGTGAAGGTTGAGGTTATTTGGTTGTACCTTTTTTTTATATTTTTGCCTTAAGACCAGAATTTCCCAAGCTGTAAACACACCAGTAAATTTTGATTGCCTGAATTATCTTGTATAAAAAAAAAATGAATGCAGTGAAAAATTCTGAGGTCAGAATTTAATATTTTATAAAACTTGCAGCATAAGTCTGGGTTATGTAAAGGCTGTCAGTCTTGATTATGACACTGCAATATTGCCATGCCTGGGTTGCAAAGGTGTTCTAATTCCATCAGGAATACAGGCTATAGGCATTTCTTGAGCCATATAATGGGCTTTAGAGGATAAATGAGTGAGGTTTTTTTAAGGGATACAAAAGTGTGAGGATTTCTGTGGGACAGTATCAGATGCACTGAAAGAAACCATTTCTGGGCATTTTACACTGCTTTAACCAGACTGTGCTGTAACCTGGGAGAAGTCCAAAGTGAAGAAAAACTTTGGATAGTTCAGAGCCTGAGAGGGTGTTTTTTATACCTCCATCCTAAAAGTTCTCAGAGTTGATTTATTTGATGCACACTGCTGTGTGCTTTGCTTTTAATATAAGAAGTTCTTAACATTTCAGTCTTAAAGACATTGTAGCATTTTGCCTTTTTACTGGGGATTTACAGGTTTCACTGGGAATGCAGCATTTTGTATAGGCTGCTTAAATTCGAGATTTAAGATTGAAACATAAAACTTGAAATGTAATTCCTAGGGCTAGACCACCAGAGCACTTCTTTGTGTATGGAATTAACATCAATCATCTAAAACTTAGAGTACAAAGCATTGAAGAGATGAGAATGAGGGTTCTGTGTCCATTCCCTCCTTGCCCTGGGGCTCAAAGCCTCTCTCAGCTCTGCAAACAGGACCTCCAGGTGATCCACAGCCCTCAGAATGTGAGGCAGTTAAAGCTCTGCACTGCTAATTACTTTATTCCTTAAAATCTGAGTTTCAGTTGACCTTACCTTAACCTGTGCAATTCTGTTTTCTGTGTTCTTTTTTTAATTTTGTGCCCATTGGCTCACTGGCAGTTTCTCCTTCCCAGACTTTATTAAATAGTGCTGCACCTCCCTGGGCTCCTGTGAAAGTAGAGCCAGTGCAAAGTGAAGCCTTTGGAAGAACATGGTTAAGCTTTTATTCATGACAGGGTCGAGCAATAATGTCTCAGGGAAACACAAATATTTGCATGCTCCTGTTTCAGTGTGAAGTGGGACACAATATTTAATTTGTGGCGTTGTGCAACAGCAGTGCTGCAGCTGAGTGTCCAGGGAGTTTTTTGTAAAGCCTTTCATGCAGGGTTTCATAATGCTGTGAAAAAGTTTTTGTGTGGCTTGACCTTGGCATGGAAATGGCCTTGGTGTCTAATGCATTTTGAATTAAATTTTTAAAAATATTCTCAAGTTACCTGCTTTTCTCTTAAGCACTTAAAATTCAGTTTGTTTAGCTAGAGTTGTTCCTAAATGCTCCCACATAGTAACCTCTAAACCAGTGGACATGTACAGGTATAGATTCATTATGAACATTTTACTCAGCTTTGTACACCTGATCTGAACGTCTCGGGAGACGAGTTTGCTGAGTTTTTTGATCAGTTTTTTATTGTCGTGTGAGCAAAAATGACTTTTTTTTAACCAGGCCTGAATGTTTAAAAATGTTTTTGAGCTTTAATCAAGACCTGCAGCAATACTCTGAATTTTGCTAGCTCACCAGAATCACCATGAAGATATTGTCCTAAATAGGAACAGAGAATGACACAGATTGGAAAGGGAGTTTCTTGAATTACACACTCTTGTTTCGAAAGACAAACCTAAAAAAGTGTGTATCTTCAGCCAGTGGGTTTTAACAGTACATCCCATCTTTTTTGAAAATAGGAAAAACCTCTTTTGCCTTGCCTTGTTCAAGTTAAGGTAGTTTCCCTGTTGTCACTGCTTGACTGTCTTAGAAGTGTCCTGGGAACTAAATTTCCAGTGTTAGTGTGAGGACATGTCAAAGTTAAGTACTGCAAAGTAATTACAGATGTACCGGAGTAATTACTTTATAGCTAAATCCCATTTCTCTAAACATTAAATAAACTTTAAAAAACTTTTAGTAGTTGAAAACAGTGGATTTGTTTTGCTGTTAATGACAGAATAATACAATAAAACATAAGTATGACTATTTTTACCCCTAGCCATAAAGATATAGTGCATGGCACAGGACATCCCTATGGAATCAGCACCTTCCTGCTGGATAAGAGAGAAAATTTCAGTGTGTTTTGGTGCTGCTAGGGCCATTCTTATGCTGGTTTTGCTGTAATTTCTCTCCTTAGCATGGAGATGAAAAGATGACTCTTTCCTTTGTTTTATAAGATAAGAAATAAAAAAAAAGAATTTTTAACCCTTCACATGCTCTGGGCTTTCTCCTCCTCCTCAATCCTAGCACAAACTGCTTTCCATGAGGCTTCACCTCTGTTAATCCACTTTCAGCTTTGACCTGTGTGGGGCTTTTCTTTTAAAGTTTTGGTGTTGTAACTAAATTGGAAGCCTGTGTGGAAAATAGTGAAAGCTCAATCTGTGCCAAATGTTGGAGCTGGCTTCATGCACGGCTTGATGCTGAGGAAGTCAATCCTTTTCCCTAAATTTATCTGGTGTATGTACTGCTCTATTCTTAAAAGGGACTGGGAAGTGTTACTGGGGGGGCTACGAAAGTTTTGGGGAGTTTGTTTGCATTATATTTCTGCAGCTTCAGGAAAGAAACAAAAGGGATCTCCAGACTTTTCCTAACTTCTCGTGACAGCAGTGAGGAATTTGGTAGTTAAGCTTGGGTGGCAGGATGAGTAGTAAATGTAGCCAGGGGATAATTTGGCTTTAGGATATCTTCAGCTATAATTCTAACATTTTTCCCCAGTTCATTAGGATTTCTTGACTAAGCAGAACTTGGTCATGCAATTTGAACATAGCTAAGTGTGGTTCCTCTCTAAAACGTGCTTCTGTTGTCAGGTTGTGTGTCCCACTACAGAATAAAGAACCACAGTTTGAGAAGGCTGAGACGCTGGGGAGTGCCAAACCTTAATTCCCAAAGTTCCTTCAGGTGGATTCTAAAGCCACCCCAATGGCACCTGCTGGCCTCCTGTCCCCAGGGGGACTGTGCAGGGCACAGCTGGGCAGGGATTTTGGCCAGACTGGGTTGCTGGGTGAGACCTCTGCCCCCAAAGCTCTGCTGTGGGCAGCAGTGTGGGTGAACTAAAAATCTCCTGCTGCTGGGAGTCAGTTAAAGCGTTCAGCTGGGCCCTAAAGCCACGAAGATACAGAGGGGGAAAAGGAGCTCAGGCCTGGGGGATGGCTTGTCCTGGACAGGCCAGGGGATGGCTTGTCCTTGGTTGCTGCACAGGATCTTCAGTGGTTATTTTACCCTTGGCCTCCAACTGTAATGAATGTAGAAATAACATAGATAAGTACCCACGTTAACATACTAATGAGTTGCCTGCCTTGAGTGATTTGTTGTGGCATCTAACTGCTTCTTCTCTTCCTTCCTTTTTGTCACCCTGCAGTGTTCTGTGCCAAGGTCTTTGTGGCTAGGCTGCTCCAACCTGGTAGAGAGCATGTGCGCACTGAGATGCCTGCAGAGCATGCCCAGTGTCAGATGTCTCCAGGTGCCTTTCTTCTTTCTTGTTGTAAATGTTATGCTGTTGAACTTGTGTTAAACTCTCAGGACTCTGTTTAATCAAATTGTTAAGTCTGCTAAATGTTTTTTGTGCATCCTTTTCTGAAATCTTCTACTTAACTGCATTGTAGGAGTGACTCTTTAAGGGCTTTCTGTGCCGTAGGGCTGGGGAGATGAGCTGTTGTGTTTTATTGCCTGTTTACTGAAGTTGTGATATCAGTAGCATAGTTCTGCATGTTGCCTGCTACATTTTGCTTTCTTGTTTAACTTAAAGATAACATAATGAGCTTTGCCATTTCTCTTAAATTGCAATGAACTGACCAGCCTGTGATATTTGTTGATTTAATTTAGAATGGATAAGCTTTTTATTTGCTCCTAAGTGTGGTCCTGGGTGACTAAGCCTTACCTTAGTCTTTGCACGTGTTTGAATGCAGAATAGTGAGCATGTAGTCCTGGGGTCTTTGGGTTGCCCTGTTAACTCAGTTTTTTAACTCTCAAGAAGTGAAGAACAAGGGATGGGGGGTGGGGGGATTGATCTGCATAGAAAACCACTAAATCCTGAGTTCTCTGTTGTTTTTCTTTTAGTAAGCTGTTGGAGCTGAGCCTGCATAATTTTTAGAGGGGGAATTGCTGTTTCATTGGTTTAGGAGGGATTGAAAATTGATAAAAGGGGAGCTTTTGGGACCAGTTAACAATTTTGAACTCCCAGGGTATTTACCTTGGAAGGAAAATGCTGAACATGTGTAGTAACTGTGTGGCACTTCCCAAAGTGTTTCCGAATGTTGCATTTTTAGCAGAACACAAGAAGTATTTAAAGTTAGTCTGTTTAGTAATGTAAGAGCATTATTCACTGGTTCAGTCTTTCATGTGTATAAAATGAGTACTTAAAAGAAACTGCTTTTTGTGAATGAAAATGAACAATTGAGTACAGTGTGTCACTCCATTTGAGGTCAGCCACTGGAGAACATCAGTGTCTTACCTTAGAGAGTAACCAGTTATTTCAGAACCTCTCCTCTCACCTGCAAAATGTGGCCACTTGAAATTCAGCAAATCTGAATTTCAGAACCAGAAATTTCTTCAAAATTTTTCTTAAAATACAAATCTGTTTTTCCATTTGAATGGTTTATGTTTCCAGTTTTGAAATACTATTCAAAGAGATGACAAAAATTCATGTCCAAGACAAACTCATAGATGGATAATTCAGTTTTACAGAAATGAACAGTCTCATGGCCAAATAATGCTTATAGAAGAGTGCCTACAGTCGTGCCAGGGCAGAGTCCCAGAGGTTTGATGTCTGTCTTGGCAATATTTGCAAGCTACTTCTAATTTTGACAGGGTGGGATTGTTGGGGTGTCTGCAGGGCCAGGGGCTGGACTTTGATGATCCTTGTGGATCCCTTCCAGCTCAGGATATTCCATGGTTCAGTGAAATATTGTGCCAAAATAAAGACTTTTGCCTTATATTAAGGTTTGATTGTTTTTGTCGAGCTGCAACCAGAGGAGGCTTTGAGACCTTTGGAAGTGTCTGAGAAGGATTATTTCAAAAGCCAAAAAAGTTCTCCTTTTGGATGACTCAGTGATGCCTGAAGGGGAACTTGGAAGCAAAAGTGGCACCAGCTGCTTTCCCCATTTATTATTTTTGGCACTGTGACTTGCCCTTCGTTGTTGCCTGAGCTCTAAAGTCCACACAGAAATCAGGTGGGGCACAGGTAGCAGAAGCTCTTGGTTCTGTAGCACACATTCAGTTAGGGTGAAATGATTGATAGGAAGTGCTGGAAGAGAAATACAGAAGCTCTTGGGTGAATCACAGAAGTTATCTGGGATTGTATCTGCTGTGTGTGCCATGTGTAGAGTAAGCATACATCCCCCCCAGTGAGCGGGCCAGAAAGGGGGATGAGCATCTTCACTCTGGAGCCTTGGAGAATCTCTTCAGGAAGAGATTCTTACTCAGTCCTGGGCCTTTTTCAAACCTTTAGGCTTCAGCAGTCACTTGCCATCCACCTAAAGGAAGAAAGCAGGGATTGGGTTTGCTGTGCCTTTCTGTGATGTTGTTAGCAGTCATCAAACCTAACAAGCTGTAGAATTTCAGCAAATCCTCTCTGCCTGTGAACTGGGGGAGGTGTTCCAGTTCTCAGTCTGGGTGTGTATTCTGTGCTTTTCCTCGCGCAGTAAAATACCTTCATAGTGACTGCAGTTTACTGGAGAAATATTTGCTTTCTGCACTCTGTGAGCTGTTAGTGAATGCAGAAGAGAAACAAGTAATTTATTAAAAATTATTTATTCCTGTTTGTGGTACTTGAGGTTTGCTCTCATCTACTCTGGCTTTTGGTTTAATTGATATTATTAGAAAATAAAGTCCCTGACACTTAACACTTGTTTCTGTTGCATGGAGAAGTACATATTAAATGCCAGTTCATAATACTTGAAACTGCTACAAAGCCTTAGTTTTAATTGCTTAGTTACCTTTCATGATGTTTTTGTACATGGACGCCCTGGTATCCAATAGCTCCTGTTTTCATTTGCATTGCTATGGGTTTCTCTGCAAGATTAGACCCAAAACTCTTGTTTAGGTCTTTAGAGAAACTGGTTCTCTTAGCGGGTGTGTGATACAACCCTGTGGATGCAGCACCTTCCATGGCTTCATCCTTGGAGCACGGCAGGATTTTGAGAGTATTTTGTGGTGTTGAATTGGGAAATGGCTCCAGCAGGGCTGCCAGGCAGAGACAGGAAGGGTTCTGTGAGTAAACATCTCCAGTGTGGAGGGAGCACTGCTCATTAAGCAGCAGAAGATAAGAGGCCAGGCATTTGAATTATTGCGTAATGTAGGTTGTGATGAAATAAGTCTTGGGAAATGAATTATTAGAGAGATATAATGAAATTAACCCAGTAACCAAATACTGCCCCACCAAGTTTCTTCCCTGTCTTCAGTTACACTTTTTTCCCACTTCTATTTTTAAAAAAATCATTTTATTTCTCTTCTAAAACTCTGCCTAGGTTTTGTCACGCTTATTTACACCCTCCCAAGGTCTTTGGGGTTCTTAGAAAAGCTTCTTTGCTATGCCTTTCCATCTATTCTTGAAATTTTCAGCTTTATTGCATGTAGTGCCCTGCTCCTCTTTCCCTCTATGTTTACACATGGCCTGGAGGCTTTAACAGAGTTCATTCACTGCAGGAACAAGAACTGTCTCACTTCCCAAGCAGCCAGTGGGAGATGTCAGCTTGTTCCTCCACAGGCCAGATCTTAACATTCCTGCAGTGGCATTTTCAGACTTGAGTCTCCCCTGACTCCTCCAAGCCCATTCTCTCAAGTACTCTGGTGGCTTGAGGTAGCACTCCTGGCTTTCCTGTCCTTTATCCTTGGCTTCTGCCCAGCAGGATGTCCAGCTCTATAGGCACTCCTGGATCTGCATTTTCCCTCTCATGGAGTCCCCATCCCCAGAGGTGGCACTCAGTGGCACACCAGAGTGATACTCAGATACTCTGGGCTGGGTATCTAACATAAATTTCCCTTCTTTCAGTTTAAACACAAAAGCTTCCAGAAGGAAGTTTGTCTTTCTATTTATTGATGTTCCAATTTAGCATTAACTTGCTTAAGCTTCTGTTTGTTTTTCTTTACTAATTTTGAGCTTCTGTTGTTGTTTCTATTCTGGTACCAGAGGGAAGCACAACAGAAAGTGTAGTTGGAAAAACCTGTAGCTGAAAGCAAAAAATTGAGCATGGAAACTTTTTCATCCTCTTTTCCCAGTATAAATTCAGGCCCAGACATGATGCAGTTTTCTTAAAATGACAGCGAGTGCCGGAGATGGGCTCTGCTCAAACCTTCTCCAGAGCATGAAATCACAAATGGGAAATGAGTGGCCTGTCGCTCTGGAGTCTGCATCCCTTTGGAAATGTTATTCTCTGCAGCTGTTGAAATGAGTTGTCATAACCAGACGACTGCTTTGCTGCTTCTGTTAGGTCTGAAGTCATTTACAAATACCTCTTTGACATGTTTTCTGGTATTTTGCCTCAAAACAGTGGAACTGTTACCATTTCCTTTTGGAAACACTCCAACAGATCCATTACATACTCGATTCCTTTTCTTTAAAGGAACAGAATGTTCTCTCCAATATCTGAAATATTTGTGCTTGTCTCTGTGTTTAAACAGCCTTTTTAGAGACACTGAGCTTTGAAACCAAGGCCAGCAGTATAGAAGCAATTAAAGCTACCCGTGGTGGGTCTGGGGGCAGTGTGGGCAGGGGAATGGCCTGGATTCCCCAGTCCCTAAATCCAAGGTAAAAATGGCCATTTTTCCCTCTGGTAATCAGCAGCAGTGCTTTCCAGTGTTGTTCCTTCTGGCTGGCGTCTCCTCTCCGTGAAAAGTAACACCAGTTTGGGGTTTGTTTTCAGTGGTTTCTTGTAATTTTTTTTTGTTTAATTTTTTAAAATTTTTTTTTTAGTTCTAAGTGTGGGTGTTACAGATTTTGAGGCCTGATCTGACAGCTCAGTTTGGTGGCAGTTGCACATACTGCAGGTTTTTTGCAAAAGGGTAGCATTGCATTTATTCCCCCTGGTGCTTCAGTGCTTGGCCGTCTCCCCTGTATCCCAGCCTATTTCCTTTGGAGTGCCTAAACTGGGATGAGCACTCTGGATGCAGTCTGGGTGTCCCTTACAGTCACAGCAGCTTCTTGTGGTGCTTCCTGGTGGTGTAGCCAGCCACGACTTGGTGCTGGATCCAAACACCTCCCCCCAGGAGGATGGGGAAATGTGAAATGCAGGAATTACTTTTTCCAAGCATGATTTATTATCCAAAGGTCCTGATAAGCACTTCTCTGGTGTTCTTCATTTATCTGAGTGCTTTGGACTTTTTGACTTCAGTTTTTAACCCAGTGTGTTCATTCTTAGGGGCTGGAAGGGACCTTCTCTGTCTTGGGTCAGTTCCTAGTGTTTCTTTGGAAGTGGAAGTGAGTAGTTACTCACTGGAGTAAATCCCTGGACTGAGCTCTGAGCCAGAGCTCTGCTCTTTGCTTTCCTCTGCTGAGGAGTAGAAATGTGTCCCTGATGTGTGAGAATCAGCAAAATGGAATAAATATCTGTGAGTTGTGGTTCCTGATTTGCCCAGGACATGACATATATCCATCACTTGGAGCTGGCTGTGGCTCCAGCTGGGGATTCCAGCTGTGTTCCCTGTGTTCAGCAAAAGGGGGGACCAGCCTGTGAAACCACTTGGCAGGTTGGGGTCACCTGTGATGACCTCCCCTGGCTGGCACCATTTGGGTGCTGCCAAGCACTGACCTTTCTGCTTGGGAAAGAGTTTTGCTGCTACAAACAACCTGATAGACAGGAATGCTTTTTTTGGACTTTGTTGTTTTCAGTGGTTTTTTGGAGAGCACTAAAGGTCATACACTTCATCCTCAGGCTGCCAAGTGTACTTGAACAGAATAGGCAGTTCTCTCATCGTGGTCTTCTCTTCAGAAGTTGCCAGTATTCAGAAGTCCGTAATTGACTTAATCATTGATCTTTATGAGCCAGATGAAGTGGAAGTGGTGATAGGAGTTCCTCTGAGATACATCACTATGCTGCTGCTGCAGGAGGGACTTCTGAACACAGCAAAAGTCATGGGAGCTTAGAGATCCAGCCCTTACTTCTTTGGGTGACTTGCTGGCCTGCCTTTTGTTAGTGTTTCTCTCCTTTTCCATTCAGAGATCCCAATCAGTCCACTCCACACTGGGCAGGGCATGTCCCTGTGGGGGCAGGTTCTCTTTGGTGAATTCATGGATCACCACAAGGTACTGGACCTTGCCTCAGCAAATCCAGTGCCCGTTGCTCAGAGCTGCAACAGTGAGTGCAATGTCAGACATTAATTGTGTCCCTCAGAAAGCGCAATACAGTCCCACTAAGCCTGAGAGACTCCACAAGTGGTGGGCAGGAGCTGTTATTGCTGATGGCTCTTCCGAAGCGTCTGCAGAAGGGATGCTGTTAGCCACAGCCTTGTGTTGACGCTTTCTCAGCCTCCTGTGGAAGAGAGGATTTTTTTCTCTCTCTGATCCTGTTATGGTGGAAAGAAATGTGTTAGGAAACGTGCCTTGCTCCCTGCCTGCCTTCTGGCAGTGCCTTGTTCATGGTGGGAGGGATGGAGGACGGAAATCTGCCCGAGGAGAGGAGGAGATGCAAGGCAATCTGTTCTGGGTGTGTGTGACAGTCCTCTTCCTTGCAGGTTTTGTCTCTTTCCCACAGAGGAATTTTCTAGGAAACGGGGAATATGTAATCAAATATTTCTCACCAAGGTTGAAGCCACATTTGTGCACTTCAGACTCCTCATCAGACCCCCCCTGGCAGGAGAGTAGGTCCCTTGCTCAGGGGAATTCAGCAGCTCTGTGGGTACCAGTGTTGATGGTTTCACTGATACTAATGGTGCTACTCTGAGTCACCATCAAAGGGACACTTATCCTTTCCATGTGACAGGCTCCTGGGTGCTTACCAGTCTGCCCATTCCCAGCTTTCCCTGAGCCTCTGTGATTTGCATCTGATGAGTCGTTTTGTGGGCCTTCGAGACTGAGAGTCTTGAATTTAAGTCTTCACACAGGTGGTTGGTTTCTTGTGATCTTTGAAATGCTGGGAGAATACAAATACATCAAGGGAGGCATCAGTCAAGGGTAGCACAGCTGGCTGCAGAAGCAGCAGAGGATTGAGCAAATTGTGCCAATCCCCATCTGGCAGGGTTGAAGGAAGTGCTACAACAGAGAAAGAAGGAACTATAAGGTGAGCCTTTTGCTCCTCTAATAGTAATATTCCTGTGGCAAAATAGTCCTGCTTGCAAAGCCTCACTGCGGAAAGGCTCTGCTGCATGGTGCACAATGGTCTCCCACTGCTCCCAAGTGGCTTTGGGATTCCTGAGAAATTCGAGATGGTGTTGTTACCCTCCAGGAGCAATGCTGTAACTGATTTCTGTGTTGTCCTGCAGTGTCTATGAAATTCTGTTACAGCCTTGCTGACACCAGAGTTACCCTTCCCAAAGCCCCTTCAGACTGTGGATCAGGCCCCAGGAAGCAGAGTGGGGACTCTCTGGAACTGTCCCTGTGTTCAGAAGTGAGGGCCAGCAGCTTTCCTTCCTCAGTGCCATCCTGCCCAGGCCCTGGGGAGGAGATGCTGCTGGCACTGCCACAGGCACAGCGCTGGGGTTGGGGTGCACGAGGTGTCAGCTCCTGGCTTTGGTTTGCCCTGTGCCCTCAGCTCTGCCACCTTTCGCTCACACAAGAAGCTTTGCTGTGACATCAGGCACTGATGTGGTGTGGATTGAAAATAATCTTCCAAACCCAGGAACCTGAGATGTGGGACAACTGTTCCCGCTGTTCTCAAATCCTGTTCTGTAGAGTCTTGCAGTGAGGTACTTTTGTGTTCATCAGCTGGATCTTGAAGTTGTAGAGAGAGAAGTGGTGCCAACCTTCCAGGTCGGGAACATTTACCATCTATTATATAAATCATATGAAATCTAAATTATGCAATTGCACATGCATTTGAATAGCCAGATAAAATCAGCACTCGAATACAGAGTGTCTGCCTAACCCCAGGAAAGGCTGGGTGCATATTAAAAAAATTATCTATTTTTTTACATCTTGTATTTCTGAAGGCTTTTTCCTTTAGCTGCGGTTGGGCTGCAGCCTTCGTGGAGATAAGATTTTCTCCAGGTTCTGGGTTGCTTGGATATCAGCAGTTCCAAACCCACATTGAACTTGTGCATAAACAAAAGCTTGTGTTCCAGACAATTAGTGAGTGATTAGAATTTCCTGAGGACTTGTGGAGATTGATACACTTTCATGAGCTGCCAAGTCTGGAATACACCGCCATACATCTCTGGAGGAAACAACTGAACTTTGAACAGGACAGGATTCTTCCTTGGTTCTTCATTGGTTCTAGGCTGCAGTTTTATTGAATTTTTATTGTGGTGGCTGCTTTTTCTGTACTTCTTTTGTGTGCAAGTACCTTCTATTTTGCAAAAGATGAATAATTGAGGATTGCTGCAGGTTTACTATTTCAGACTGTTCAGTGGCTTTGAGCAACCTTTGTGTAGTTTTTACTGTAAAAGTTTATATAGAAGTCTGCTCAAAACCTGCTGAAAGTTTTGCAATGTCTGAGGCCCTTGAGTGTCCCCTCCCTCGTGCTGAGGGGTTGTGCTTTGGGCTGGCAATTTGAGGCAAACTCCCTTTGGTTTGATATGGAAACAGCAGGAGAGATCTGAACCTAAATTCCCTCTGGGAAGCCAGGAATACCCTTTGAAGTATTTTAACTTTGCACCAGGCAGCCAAGTTGCAAATGTGTAGTTAATCTTAACAGAGGCTAATTTATTTTTGATTAATTTGAACTGATCTAATTACTACCTTAGCCTGAAATTTGCTTCCCAGATGTTACTTATCCTACCTTTAATCAGGAATATTGTTAATATTTATTAATTGTGTGGGGCAGAGTGCTGTCTTCTGCCTTGTTTACTCGTGAATGTGGAGCAGAGGAAAAAGGTCCAACTTTTGGAATTTGATTTTGCCATGCCATGGCGTGGGGGTGTCCTCAGAGCCCCTGGGTTTTTGGAAAGGATGCTCCATGGCAATGGCAGAGCTTGTAGGAGGGGATGGGGCAGGTTCTGGGCTGTGAAGCAGCAGTGCTGATGGAGCAGTTGGGTGTTGCAGGGATGCATCAGCTGCCTCTGGATTGTCTTGGCTGCTCCTGGAGCCCTGGAATTCAGCTGCTGTTCTGTGCTCAACCCTCAGTCAGATGTGCTAATCTGAGCAGTCAGCGCTGAAATGCAACTTTAAATAGTTTGTTTTCCTTTTGCAAGCCCTATAAATGATGAGATAAGTGCATCTGAAGAGGTCTCTTTGCATCTGCTCTAAAAGGCAGAAAAGTGATGATAATCTCGGGCCACTATTTTCCCTTCAGGTTTTTCCCTTTTGGATGCTTTTGTTAATACAGGGAATAAAAGCTAAAGGACTCTTTTCTAGACATTGAGACAGTTTCTAAGGTAGTAAATATGACTTAATATTTTCTTTATAACAAAAAAGAAAAAAATCCCAGAAGCGTGACATATCTAATCCTCCTAACTGCCTAACAAAATCCACTTATTTAGAGTAGCTCTTGGTACAGTTATAGGTGTAGATGTTCTGAACAAGTGTGTAACATGGTGTAGTCAAAGCTTTAAAAACTTAAGCTCTGCTTTTCCTTCAGAACTTTCAGGGAGTTCACTGTGTAAGTAACATGGTTTGAAGTTTGCCCTGAATCTTAAAAGTAGAGGAAGAACTGTTCTGCTTTGGGCTGGATTAAGATGGAAAGTTGAGATTCTACCTAAATGAGTTTATGTGGAAAACAGATAAACCATTAGTGCAAAGCTACTACTAATAATGTAGCTGAGAACTTGTGGTAACTTCTCTTAATTTAAAATATTCAGTTGAAAAAGCAAACCAATATCTTGCTCCTGACATCTGTGTACCTTCCTACAGCCAGTTTGTCAGGGCCATGTTTCTGGTTTAAACATTTTTTACTGTTAAAAAGAGTTTTACTATTAAAAAGAGTTCTTCACAAGCAGAGAGGATTTCTCTTTTGATGTATTTGGCCTCTAGAGTAGTGAAAGTTAATTGTGAGATGTTTTAGGCAAGTGACTGCAAGTGTTAGCAGTGATATCAGTGATAAGCTTGATGCTTTGATACACAATTCGAGTAGTGAGATTTTGCAGCTCTGGCAGGAGTGTGGATTGGGATTCCTGCACACATCAGCGTCTGCCAAGGAAGGCTGAGTGGCTGGACAGTGAAAAGCACGAACTGAGACATCTGGAAAACAAACACCACTCCTAGGCTGAAGGTGGAATTAAAGCTCCTTGGTTTGGGCGGGGCAGGGGTGGGAAAATAAATCTAAGTTTTTATCTGGGTGAGTCTCAGGTGAGGCTTTGCAGGGAGTCTTGCTCACTCCTCTTAATGCTGTCTGCTCTTGCACAAGCTGGGAGAGCATTATTATTATTATTATTATTATTATTATTATTAATTGAAAATGTCCCCCTGGCAGCACAAGTTGAGCATGTGGGCACCTTAATGTAGCCCCCAGCCCAGGCCTGGCTGAAGTGCCAACTGCTTTTGCTGTTTCTCCTGGTCCTGCATCAGTGGTGCTCTGTCTGAGGGGCAGGTGGACAGACAGTGATAGCTCTGTGTACTTGGGTTCTGGTTTTCTCTCCAGCACAAGGGTTTGCACCATGTGTGAGTGTTGCAGGCCGTGCTTTGGTGCTGGAGTGGTGCAGGAATGAGTCATCAAATTGCTACAATTACACAATTCCCTGCTCATTGTCCTTGTGAATACAACGTGTTTTTATAGGATGGATACAGGCAGGTTTGGGTTACTGACTCTTTACTCCAGACACTCAGAACATTAAATGAGGGTTTAGGGTGTCTTTGAAACAGTCTGCAAGGAAGGTGTTGTTAATGTGATCCTGCATTACCTGTTGAGGTAAGGCTGCCCTTAAGGACTAACCAGTTACTGCATATTTAAAACCCAACAAAACCAAACCCCCATTGGATGTCTCTTGGGGTTGCAGTAATTACATTGTTTTTCTGGTGACATCAGCTTGCTGCCTGGAAATGGAGGCATGCTGGAAAACAGCTCTGAACTTGGACAGAAGTGCAATTGTTTTGTTTCTTATGACAACTTAAATTGAACTAACAGTCAGTCAGTGAATATTTTTGATGTAAATCTTTCTGAGAACATGTAATACGTTATTTCAGAAGTTCTAAAAGCCCCAGAGTGATCTTGCTGTTACAATTCTCTGTCAGCTGTGGTCCTTCACAGGCTGGGGTAAGGATTAAATTCCTGCCCTGCCAGGCAGGCTCAGGCTGCAGTTTGGGCACACAGCTGCCTGGTAAAAGGATGTGCCATCACCAAAAGCTCACTGGTGCAGTTGGGATCCTTGCTTAATGTTTCATGGAACTGGATCAGAAAACTAATCCTGAGCTGCTGAGCATTTTCATGTGAAAATGTGTCTCTGAGCACTCCCCACACCGACCTGACTTCTGAGAGCCACCAGGGTGATCAGAGGGATGGAGCACTTCTCCCCTGAGGAAATGCTGAGGAAATTGGGGTTGTTCAGCCTGGAGAAGGGAAGGCTCCAACGAGATCTAATTTTGGCCTTCCAGGAGCTGAAGGGAGAACTGACAAGAAACATGGAGAGAGGTTATTTACATGGTTTTGTTAGTTCCATGTGAAGTCAGACATACTGAATACTCAGAGATACGCAATTTTATGCATATTTATATAATATATAAAATATACATATATACACACAAGATCATCAGGTTAATTTGTAATGAGTTTAGGGTGAGGACTTCTACTCTCGAAACAAAGTTAAAATAGTGATAATAATTGCCAATCATCAAAGCATTGTTGATTAAGCAGAGTGATCTGCTTAGTGACTGCTTGTAGTCTTTGGAACCTGCACAAATAACTGTTCTGGAGCATTTAGGTGAGGAATGACTTGAGATTTTTCTTCTCTGAGCAGAGGCAAGAGCAAGCAATTCTAGTTTGGGGGATTTATTGCTCTGGCCAAAATCGGCAGAACAAACCCCTGAGAGGTGTCAAACTCGTATATGGAAGAGCATTAGGTACTTTTTAAAAAACTTACTATCTATAACTTGTGGTCAAACTTCAGAATTTGTAGCAGCTTGAAATACAAACTGGGGAACTGTGGTGCTGAATTCAGCATGTCTTCCTTTAAAGTTTTTGGTGGTTAATCAGAAGCCAAATAAAAATTGGTGCCCTATTTTCAGTTATGAGGGTTTTTTTCTAATTTTGCCTTCAGCTGTTGGCTCTTGGTAGACTCTTTAAGTATTTTAAGTATATTTTTGTTTGACCTTCCAGCAATAGCTGCACTAAAATAAAACCTGGTAACTGGGAGAGCAGTGAGCTAGGTAAGAATTGAAGCATGTTTAGCCTAATTCCTGCAGATCCCCAGTGCTCACATAAATAGTTTAGTTTAAGCAGAAACAAGCAGTTACTAATACAGACATGGCCGTGGTCTGCAAAGTGAACCTTTATGTTGGTGAACAACCAGCTGTCCCTGGGGGCCAAGGAGGCCGATGGAATTTGGGGACATCAGGATTTTTGTGTTTCTTCACATACAGATCTTGAGGAGGGTGAGAAGGAAGGGATTTGGTCGTTGCTGTGAGAGGGGTTGGTTCCCATCCTGTGCAGTCTAGGTTAGGGGTTGTCCAAATTAATTTCATATTTGTGCTACAGGACATTTTTACTAAGAGCCTCTCCATGTTTAAAAGAGGAAAGTCCCCTCCTATCCATGATCAAGTGTCAAGATGTGGTTAATGAGCATTGTTTAACAGGTTCCTGGGTTCACAAATGCTGCCCATTTCTCCCCAAGGAGAGGCTCACATTCATTTGGAAATGCTCTGAAGCGTTTGGCGCTTTCTGTCTCTATTAAAAGCAGAAAGCCATGAGGGGCACATGCTCATCACTTTTAGCTGGTGCAGATGGCTGCCCAGCTTCCTCCCTTGCTGCTGGCTCCAGCTGTCCCAGAGGATGGCAGATTCCTTACTTTCCCTGGGACCTCCAGCAGTCCCTGTGTGGCAGAGCTGGGTTCAGGAGGGGATAGAAGCTCCAGCTCTGTGTACTTCACCTGCAGAGTTTGACTCCAAGGTATCCAAGTATGTATTAGTTATTTTGTGTTGGTTCTTCAGCTTCTTCAAAGTCAGATGTGGTTTGTTAAAGGACATCAGAGCCTGTTTAGCTGAATTGTTTTAGTTGGTTTTGCTCATTTTGTAACTTTAACTAAAATTTCCTGGTGTTTTTTTCCAGAGAGTGAGAATCTTGTGAAAAGTTAGACGGTTGAAGACTTAGCTGGGTCTTTCACCGAGATGGGAATTACTGGTGTAGTTTGTCAAGGGCATAGAGGTTCTTGCTTCCTTTCCCCTTTCCTTTCACTAAAGCTCAAATATAAGACTCTCTTCTTTTTTTCAAGGCAACACAGCTTTTGTTTTCTACATCCATCCTCTGTGTCCTGTGAATCCTTTCTTTGCCAGGGAGAGCTTTAATATTAGAGAAACTCAACAGTGTTGTGAGCCTTGCTCAGTGCTGAAACTTGTGTGTCCCGCCCCAGTTCCCAGGATTTCCTGCTATCACTTCCATAATTACTCTCCAGATACTGGAGCTCCAAATGGGTTAAGAACAAAGCTGCACCGGGCAGTTCCCCTGCCCAGGCAATTAAATGACTCAAGGCACTCCCAACTCTTGGAGCCCAGTGCAAACCCAGGCTGAGAGCAGCCTGCTGGAAATCTGGAGCAGCCTGTCCAGGTTTGATGGATTTCTGCTGGAGAAGGTGCAGCTTTTCCTGCACCTGCTGAGGGAGGGGAGCCGTGCAGTGCCACTCACCTGCAGGAAAACACAGGTTTTTTGTCCCTCACAACCTCACATCCATGAAACTGCTGTGCTTGAGACATCAGTTGCTACCTAGTATCCAAGGATCTTAATTGAAACTGTGATATATGGAGCTTTAGAATACCTACAGTATCTTTGCCTTTGGGGATCATTCATAGTTGTTTCTATTTTGGAAGCTTTTCATAATTTCCAGAGGGAATTAGCATGATGTAATTAGGCTTGTCAGAACCTCTTTCTCTCCATGTCACTTGTGAACCTGTTTTTGCAAGGATTTTCTGCACCCTATAGAAATCCCAGAAACTTGAGATAGATAGTGGAGCAGAAAGACTAAAGAAAGCTTGAAGTTTCTGTGGGACTAAGCAAGGAATGTGGGATGCAAATCTCCAGGAAATGAGCTTTTAAACTTGCCCAGCTTGTGGAGCAATGTGTGAATTTTACTGCCATTTCTGGTTACGGTCAGTGGAAATAGAGGCTGGGGCTTTGCTCAGTGTAACTCGGATCAATTGGGTTTTAACAACTGTGAGGCAGCAACAAAACATCCCAGCTTGGATCCATTGTTATCTCTTGGCTGTCACTGCTGTTCCCGGTAGGGATGGAAAGCATTTACTCCAGGCTGACTAATTAAGGAATGACAGCTGGTTGGAAATAATCATTCTACTTTTGCAAGAGCCGTGAGCAACTTCACAAGAATCTCTGGAAAAAATGAACATATAAACAAGATGAATTTACAATACTTAGAAGTTCTGCTTGCGCTGAGAAGTTTCAAGGCTCTTGTGGGGGTCGGAATCACACCTGGGGAACGTCTGAAGGGTAACTCGGCCTTGCTGGGATCATTGGGATGAGATGTCAGTGCTTCCATCAGGCCTTGGAGCTGTTCAGCAGCAGAGCTGCAAGGAATTGGGGTGAATTCCATGGTGGTGCCACTTCAAAGCTACTTGAGAAACTGGCTTTATGTGAATGTGGGTGGGGTGAACAAGAGGTGCAGCTGAGGGGAGGGAAGAGCTGGACTTGGAGATGTCTGTGGGTGTTCTTGCACAAGGGCAGGAGCCCAGGAGCCAGGACTGGTGACACCAGCTGTCAGGAATTCTCAAATCCTTCTGCCAGGTGCTGGGAATGAGCAGGGCAGATCAGAGATGTCTAATTGCTTCTTCCAGACAACAGGGCAGGATCCACCCATCATCTCGTGGTCTCCAATTAGTAGGCTTGAGTGCTGAAGAGAGAGAGTGAAGTCTGAATTGGGGTGTGTGTAATGGGGGAAATGACCCCAAAATGAGGTGTTTCAAGAGAGAAGCAGAGCAAGTTTATTAGGAAGAGAAGATATAATAGGGAAAGCAAAATATGTATTTGGGAGGAGAAAAGGAAAGGATGAAGGACTTAAAAGCTGTAAAATAGAGAGAGGAAGTATGGAATGAGTCAGGATGGGAAGAGAGAGAACACAAGAAGCTGTAGTAGGTAGATATCATTAAGCAATGCAGCTGCCAACTTCCCGGTGAAATATCTGGATACAGTGTTAATTTCCAGCCTAAAAATCAGTCTGTTACCTTCCCCACAGCCATGGCTTGGATGGTGACAGGACATGGGAGTGTCTCTGGGCAGTGGTGCAGTTTAGAGTCCCCATCCCTGGAGGTGTCCAAGAAAGGGCTGGATGAGGCACTCAGTGCTCTGGGCTGGGGATGAGGTGGGTATCAGGCACAGCTTGGACTCGATGATCCTTAAGGTCTTTTCCAGCCTTAATGATTCTGTGATCCTGTGACATTCCAGGCCTCTCCGCAAAGCCTGCTGCCCAGTTCTATGCCTGGGCACCAGTGGAGGCACAGTGGAATTGAGTAGGGGCACAGCACAGAGGGAAACTCACTCTTCCTTCTGCTGGTGTGGAGGCCTGATGGTTTTGGTAACATTTGTGTCCTTGCACTCTGTGTCACAGTGCTGCTGTGCTGTAGTTTATTGGATGTTCCCAGAATAACATTGTATTTAGGAGGCAGTTCTTGGTCTCCATCCCTGGGAAAGCTGGCAAAGATCTCAGAGATCTTTTCTGATAAAGGGAGAAATGCAATAGCAGAGTCTCACCATAGCCTCGTGAAGGAAAGTTAGGGGGCATAAATGGATAAAATGTGACCCAAGCCCCTGTTTGATATTCTCAGTGTTCGTTGCTTGTAGCTCCCAGGATCTAGGGGTTTATTTAGCCTTCAGCTGCCAAAGGAGATGAGATGTTCCTTACTCATTTAAGGACACGCTAATTGGATGCACCGTTAACAACATATAATCACTCTAATGAGTATTTTTACATATTCATATTGAAATAAAATAAAATCAAAGAAACCCTTCACAGTTCCCTGGTGGCATGTTTGCTTTCCAGGATGGTTTAACTGGTGTGGGCTGGCTGGGTCCCAGTCAGTGAGGGGCTGCTGTGTGTTCCCTGCTGGGGGAGAGCACCCCTTGCATTGGTCTGCACCCCAGTGAGAGGGGCTTGTTGGGTCTTGTGGATAACTGGGATGGCCCTGCAGAGACAATGGCTTCAGAAATCATGGAAGGTGTGACTGTCTGTTGTGTGTTTGTCCAGAGACACTAAAATCCATGTTTTTGTGGTGTCACCCCAAACATCTCCTGCCCTTTTCCCTTTCTGGAATCCCCTCCAGCCACCTCCTGGGCTTGTAGATGTCATTGTCATGTATGTCATAGCCAGGTAGCTGAGTCTTTCTATCACCTGTGGCCCCCACAGTTGTTGTCCTGTCATCCAAAGTCCAGGTGCCACATGTTTCTCCATACCTTCAGGGAGGGCTCAGGGTAAGCTTGAGATAAGGCAGTTGGGCAGGAGAGGAAGGGTTGCTATAGACAGAATTCTGTTCATTTTCCAGGTTCTCTGGGTTTGTGCAGCACGTCCTTGTGGAAGCAGGAGGAGGAGATCAATACTTTTGAGATGGAATTGTGTTTTGAGTGGGGGTGGATGTAGTTTCTAAGGAGTTATCCATAATCCAAGATGGCAGGAGTAAGGGAATTGTGTGGCTTATTCCATTGTGTGTTTTACCTGAGCCCCTTGTCCCTGTTTTTGTTGAGACTGAAGGGAAGAAGGCTGGAATAAATACAGGCAGTGTTTGGGGACACTCAGTTTCCTGCTAACCCTCTGCCAGTCTCCTGGGCATGGGGATGGGGAGGGCAGGGCTGGGGGAAGCTGGAACTGCCTGGGAATGAGGGACGTGGGAGCAGGGAGGAGGAGATGGTGGGTGTGCCATGGACAGCAAAAGGGATCAGCTCCTTAACAGCAGGGGCAGAAAGAAGGGAAGATTTTGGGAGACAGAGGTAAGCTTAGAGAAACATTTGCAGCTGCAGGTTTATAGAAATCCTTCCATGTTTGTTGGTGAAGGAAAGGGAGGGAAGCAGTAGTGAGGAGCAGTTCTGATGCAGGGAGAGCACTGCACTAAAGGCAGGGGTGACTGCCCAGGGTTGTAGACACAGCCTGGGCAATGAATTGTAGAGATGTTCTGCAGAGAATGATCCCTGTTCCTAGAGCTAGGGAAAAAGCATATTCTGTTGCATGTAAATAGTGTATAGTGATTTTTTTTTTTTCTTTTTTCTTTTTTTTTTTTTCTTTTTTTTTTGCCTAGATGTATGCAATTTAACTTTGGCAAAAAGTGCTGGTTGAATACATTGACAGGTTTAATTGCTTTGGCTTGAGTAGGATGAAAGTGAATTTATTTCCCAGTGAGAAAAGCGTTGAAAGGCTGCATGAAAACCTGTCAAAGGAAATTGAAGCGGGGTTGGGGAGTTATCTTTACAGTAAATGGAATTGATAAACATGTCAGTTAAAAGGGAAATTTATTTATAATACTCAGGTTTTGTGGCCCGAAGTCTTTGAGAATTCTGTTCACTGGGAAAATGAATTTTATCTGTTCAATTGATTTGCTTTTTTGTAATGCTTGTAGAGCAAGAAATTGTCAGAGAGTAAAACGCTGAAGTAATATTTGTTCTTTTTTTCCAGAACACATCAGTAATGGAGGATCAGAATGAAGATGAGTCTCCAAAGAAAAATACCCTGTGGCAGGTAGGACTAACATGGATGTAGAACGAGAGGTGCCAGTATTTTGTGTGTCCCTGCTAAAGAATGCAGGAATGTCCAAATCTTGTGTCTGCATAATCATCCTTGGATATAGTTGGCAGTATCCTCCTAAAATTAGCTCAGCCTTCAAGTGAAGGATGATGCCAATGGATAATCCTAGAGAAATTACCAGTTTCTGCTTAGATTTTGTAGTTTGTGCTGACCTTGGAAGGACAGTGCTGCGTCAAAGCATCCTTGGGAATGAAGTTCATTTATATCTCTTGAGCATGTGACTGTTGTTTAAAAAGAGAAGTTCAACGTGGCAAGGGCTCGCAACCCATTTGCTTTGAAGGAGTTTGGGAATATTTTGGAGCTGCCAGTTGCTCCCCAGCAGCCCCTTGGCTCCTGAGGGGCTCAGAGGAGCTGGTATCACTCTGAGGCTGTGCTCACTAATTAGCAGTGACTCCTGCTGAGGTGTTCTAGGCTACCCTGATGTGGAGCTGAAGCTCCCAGGATTTTAATGAGGTGTTCACGTGGATGTCCCAAGCATTGACAGGAGCTGTTTTGCAAAACCAAACCAAGCCTTTCATTCTCAGTTTTTGTTCATGGACAGTCAGTGCAACGCTGACACGAGGGTCTCAAATGCTTATTTTAATTACCAGAATTTGAGCAAAACATTTGTGGAGACAAAACTGCAGTGTGCCCAGAAACCACTGCTTTGAGCTGGGGAAGGTAGTTCTAAAAACAATTACATCCCTTGCAGTTTAAGTGGTAAGAGGCATAAGGGAAGAATTCAGGCCTTTCAGTGTAAGAAGTTATTTAGGAGCAAAGTCTATGAAAAACTTTGAAAAGTCTTTGAAATTCATCCGATGTAAATAATTTCTTGGAGAATGTGTTTTAAAACTTAGATTTGATTATTTCTTTGCATCTTCTTACCTGTTCTTCCTTGAGAGAGTTCTTATTAAGCTGTTCCTATAGTTTTTATCTAAATACCAATATTGAAATATATACTAACATATAAATAATGTTCCTTCTCCAACGCCAGATAAGTAATGGAACTTCATCTGTGATTGTCTCAAGAAAAAGACCATCGGAAGGAAACTACGAAAAGGAAAAAGACTTGTGTATAAAATATTTTGACCAGTGGTCTGAATCAGATCAAGTGGAATTTGTGGAACACCTCATTTCCCGAATGTGTCACTATCAGCATGGACATATTAACTCTTACCTGAAGCCCATGTTACAGCGGGACTTCATCACTGCGCTGCCAGGTAAATGTAAGGCATGGAACAAGGGTTTGCTCTGGGGTCTGCAGCCTCTTGGGAACATCCTTCACATTTCCACTGTCCCTTAGAGATCCAGTGCTGCTTCCTGGTGCAGAGAAGGGCAGCAGGGTGGCTGAATCCCTTCTGTGATTAATTGAATTGGCCACTGGATGCCAGTGTTGTTCCAGGTTAAAATAGTTGGACTGGTATATCCCAAAGAATTTGTGCTGGAATTGGAACTGAGTTGTCACAAAAGTTGTGTATCTGCATTCTTTTTTCACACAGAAAATACTACTGCAGAGGTATTTTAGTTTAGGAACTCGTACATTTTAAGGTTGGTTATGCGTTTCTGCTTATATGAGTGCATCTAGTTTGTCTAGCTCTTGTTGCTGACCTGGGAGTAAAAACACTTGTGGATTTTTATTGTGTTGTTCAGCCCTGATTCCTCCTTTCAGTTACTCACAGCCTCTTCTGAGGCTCAGAAGTGTTAGCCTGTGTTGATATGTTCAGATATGAAATCTGTTTTTACACTTGTTCTATGAATTTTTTCACAAAGATGCAGAGCAGCAAGAAGTGGATGTATAGAATTTCTAGGTTGTAATCTGCTGGTAAAGTTGTATTTATTTTTCCATTAATTTTTGGGAGAAATTGTATCTCTGGATTCTTGCTGCTGGGGACAGTGATTCATTTGATTCTTGGAAAGGGAAATGTGTGGACATTGTTTGCAGAGTGGGAAATCAGCCTGGGTAAGTGTTCAGTGTGTTCTGCGTGTCCCTGGCAGCCCACTGGCACAGCTTCACCCTGCAGTGTGTGAGCAGCCCAGGAATGCCAGGACAGAGCTGAACACTGAGGGTGGAAGAGGAGGCCATGCAAAACCTAAAAGCTAAATCCTAAAAATCCAAATCAGCTGTTCCTCCTAGGACTGACACTCCAGACCCTTTATGTGCAAGTCTGATCTTCAATTAAGATTTTATTTTGTTTGCTTTTGTACCTCAGGGCTGATACAGTTATACAGATCTTTCATGTTACATATTTTTGCCTAAGAAAATTTTGGGGGCTTTATAAGATGACACTTGTTTACACCACATTTGTATATATCAAAAAACATCTTTACAACTTCTGGTGCTTTTTTTCCCCAATGTAAATACTGGGAATTGTTCCCATATTGAGCCTTCCTTGAAGATGCTGTGGTGTGCAAAGAACATCTCTCTAAGTTTACACAGGAACTTAGTTCCAGCTGATTGAAATCAATCCTGAGTTGGATTCACACTGCAATCACATTAAAGGGTAACTGGAGTACCACTCTGGCACATGGAGGGATTTTGGGGGTCATCCTGTGCAGGGACAGGAGTTGGAATTGATGATCCTTGTGGGTCCCTTCCAACTCAGGATATTCCATGATGCCTTTTTAAAAGATGGCTTCACTTGTCTTGAAGAAGTTACATTCTTCTGTTTTAAACAGGAGTAGTTTTTGCTCACTGCTGTCCTGACCAGTTAAACACCTGGGAGAATGTAGGAAAAATCAAAGAAGACTTGATGGAATCTGGCTTCTCTTGTTTTCAGTGACAGAGTGGTAACTGTGCTGTGTTTCCTGATCTAAGTGACTGTTTTGTATCTAAAGTGATCACGTTTAGAGAGTTGACATCCCACATTTGGGTTTCATTTTCATACAAAGTGATACTTATAGATGGACCTTTGAAATCCCTATGGATTTTAATTGCTTGAATTTATTATTGAAATTCAACCAAACCTTCAGCTGCTCCCTCTAATCAACAACAGCTCTTTTTCACCATTTTCTGTAAAACTGCAAAGACTGTAGAGGCATAAGGGATGGGTGTCACGTTTTCCTTTGAAAAGTCTACCAATAGATGTCAAATGCATTTTACTTCAGAAAATGAATAGGTTTTAGTACCTATTTCAGAAATTTTCTAAAACAAATCACTGTCTTTCAGTCTAAAATAGGGATATGCAGCTATTTCAGGCCTTAATGTGTCTTAAACTTAGTCCTGCATATTATCTTGAGATTTTTACTGCTAGCAGAATTGCACAGATTTGAATTACTACATTCAAAAGAGATGTCAACTGACATATTTACCCTAATAGGAACAAGTCGAAAGCACAGACACAAAGGACAGGCCCACTAGATATAGGTTTATAGTTCTCTAAGTTATGTAGGACAAATCAGTAAGACTTACATATATTAATTTCTGCTTTCTGCTGCTGTTCATTTTTATAAAGGCCGTGTGAAATTCAGTGTGCAGTGGAAGACAGTATGAATGCACTTTCTTGATGCTTTAAAAATACAACAGTAGCTCCTTTGATTTCTCAGGACTATTTGAAACCTAAAGTGGGCTGTCATGAGATAGAGTGGAAAATTAAAAAGATCATCATCTTCTGGTTCAAAAAATCTTTGAAAGATTTTTTTCATGCTTGGCCAAGAGGTGTATGTTACTCATGAAAATTAAATTATTCAATTATTATCTCATGTTCAGGGGAGTTTTGTGGAAAGCAAAATTGCAGGTTATTTGAAATAAAGAACAGACTTAGCAGTGACTTTTTCACAGGGTAGAATTTCTCTCCAATATCCCATCTTACCCATTGAAGCCATTCCCCCTTGTCCTGGCACTCCAGTTTCTGATGGAGAGGAACTTTCTTGTAGTTCTTTCAGACACTGGCTGGGGCTCTGATGTCTCCACACAACCTTCCCTTCTCCAGGCTGGACATTACCAGCTTTCCTAGCCTGGCTCCATAGGGGAGCTGCTCCTAGTCCCTGTAGCAGCTCCATGGCCTCCTCTGGACATCCACCAGCATGTCCTTGTGTTGAGGACACCAGAGCTGTGATCTCTGCTCCAGGTGGGATTTAAGGGCAGCAGAGTGCAGGGGAGAATCCCCTCTCTGGGCCTGCCCACTCTGCAGAAAATGGTCCAACAGGCAGGAAAGACATAAAACCTTGGAGATACTTTGGTGTCTCTGTGTGCACTCACCTGTAACTGGTGCCTCTACCAATGGCAGTGTTCTCATGGTGCTGCCATTCCCCAAAGCTCTGGATTCTCAATGTCTTGTAAAGCTGGTTTGGTTGTTTCTGTGCACTCACTGACTGCTCTTCATTTCTTTGTAGAGCAAGGCTTAGATCACATAGCAGAAAACATCCTTTCCTATCTCGATGCCAGATCCTTGTGTGCAGCAGAGCTGGTGTGCAAGGAGTGGCAGAGAGTCATCTCAGAGGGGATGCTATGGAAAAAGCTCATTGAGAGAATGGTACGCACAGACCCGCTCTGGAAGGGGCTCTCAGAGAGGAGGGGTTGGTAAGTACCTGAACTCACCTGCTGCAGTGTCCTCCTGCACAAATCTCTCACAGTGAGCTCTGCCCAAAAGCAAGTTTAGAGTAAATGGGTATTGCTGAGCTCCTGATCTCTGCTGGGACTGGAGGCCAAAGCTGTCAGCTGCCCGTTGTGCTCTGGCATTGTCCCTGTCCTTTTGTGCTTCCGTGTTTGTCACCATTTCTTCTTGCTTGAGACTGTGCACGTTTGGCATTTCTATCTTGCAGGGAGAACGATTAATTCCATCAGCTCACAAAAAACAGTGGCAACACATTTGCAGGGCTTTTTCTCAAGTGAAGTATTTCCAATTCGACTTTTTTTTGTTTGGTTTGGTTTGGTTTTGGGTTTGGTTTTTTTTTTGCTTGTTTAAAATGTAAAATAGCAGCTTGGGCTGCAGAAGCCTCTCAAAGAGAAACCCTTGCTGTTTGTGGCAATGGAGTTTTCCTGCCCTTTCCAAGTTTCTGGAGAGCTGTTCTGCCTCAGAAACCTGTTTCCCTGTGCTCTCTAGTGGTGTGCCTGAGCAAAGGCATGTACAGAGCAAGGGGATGGCATCCTGATGCCTGGAAGCCTCGTGGAGCAGGGAATCAGAACTGGAAAACACTTGTTATCTTTTTAACCTTGGACATTTTAAATATTTGTCAAATCCCAGTCACAAGGGTTGTAATAGTGATACTAAAAATTCTTCCAGGTATTTCTGAGACTATGTGCTGAGGGTTTGTTCTGGGCAGGCTTTGCATTCCTGTGAAGTTTGGATTCTTTGTGGTACATTGAAAACTGTGTTTCTCCTTCTTTCTAGGGATCAGTACCTGTTTAAAAACAGACCAACAGATGGGCCACCCAATTCGTTTTACAGGTCCTTATACCCAAAGATAATCCAGGATATAGAGGTAGGTGTTCTGATCTGTCCTGTCTGCAGCACAGATAATGGTGCTGATTTTAGGGTTCCAAAGTGGTGAATGTTGTAGCACTTAATCTGTGTCACTGTTGCTTTTGGGATGATGTAAAAAACACCCTCAGCCCCTCCCTGCCACATCAGCTGCATTGGTTTAGGTGTTAACACTATCCTTTTTGCATTTAAAGAGTTTTGGAACTCTTCTGAGACTATGGATCTTAATAAAATAGCAGGTTTAGGACAAGCTACTCCAAGATAATTCCCTATATTGCTGAATGTTCCGTGTATTGGTCACACTCTCTTTAGAAGGTGAGCTGAGGTTAATGCCTTAAACATCAATTACTTAAAATGTAAATTACCAGTTCTAAAGCAGTGACTGACTGTTGCAAATACAGCTTTGGTCCCCATAGAGGATTTTCCTCTCTCCAGTGGTTTGATGGGAACAATCATCAGTCCTATGATGATGAACCCACAGGGACATCAGTGGTAAAGAGCCTTCAGATATGCTTACCTTGTTTTGAGATTTACAGAGCTGGGCTTGCTTGGTGGTTTTGAAATATTTCTGATTAATCAGGATCATCCCAGTGTTCTGCCAGCAGGAGAAAATGTGTCTTGCTCTGTTTGCTGTACCCACCACAAAGCTCTGAAGTTACACCACAGACTGTCATGGATTTATTTCAGGATGGGATATTATTGGTCTGAAATTCATTAGTGGGGAAGTGTGTTTTGATGTTGAAGACAGATGTGAACTAATGGAATCACTCTGCAAAATCGCAAATGGCAATTTGTGCTGCTTGGCACTCAGGAAACAAAATTATCCTCAACTCTCAACCCAGCTGTCAAATGGTTCAGCTGGAAGCCATAATGTATTTTCCAAATACCTTTTTTATAAACCTTGTTCCATCATTCATAGGCATTTAAAGATAAAGAACTGAGCATGCAATAGATCCTAAGCAAAATATGACCAAACTTGAGATTTACGTGTGAGCTGAATGATCCACTTTGTTATTGGAGGGGAGATGTATTTTCCCTGTAGGAAATGAGAGTGGTAACTGCAGTGAGAAGAAGCCTGTGGGATTAAGAGCTTTTAGTGTGATATTTTCTTGCTTTCTGCACAATTTTGGCCTAGTTCTGTAAAGAAAATGGGCAAAGAGCAGCATGAAAATGTTTGCATAGAACACTAGAAGAGTTTGGCATTACTGTAACTGACACTTTTAGTGCTATTCTTCTGAAAGTCATTTGTATAAGTGGAACGTTTGTGTAGGCATTGTTGTTATTAGAGATGGAAGGACTCCTTGAAGGTCTTTTGAGGGCTTTTGAAATATCCCAATCTGCTCTTTAAGGCTTTGCTTCTTTCGTTGCTGTAGATTTGCTTTCCAGTGCACAGAAACAAAGCTCCTGAATTGAATGCTTCTCGCTAGGATGAAGCAAGTAGGAGAAACCCAAACCCCTTGTCCTTCTCTTGTCTCAATGTCAATAATAAATATTAAAAAATTGTCAATCTTTGAATAAGTGAGAGTGGAAAAAGAGTAGGATTTAAAAATGTATTGTAGCAATGGGTGTGCTTCTGCCACAGCAGATTTTCCCCTCTTACCTATTGCTTCAGGCTCTCTGAAATATTCCTGTTTGCCAGGTCTCTGACCTGGACTGGATTTGGTGTTTGTAGTAATAGTCAAGGGCCAAATAATTCTTCTACTTCCAAAAGTCTATTAGAATTTTTCAAATAAATCAGCCTTTAAAGTACTTTACACAAATTGCTTCCCTAAAGGGCTGTCAGAAGAAGCTTTTAACACTGTTTAAAATGTAGAGTGAGTACCAGTAACAACCAAATAGCTTTAAAATTAACTTTTTCCTCCTCTTCGTGTTTTTGTTGCTCTTCCATAGTTTTTGTACTTTCCCCATTCTTCCATATTTCACAGCAATGTGGAGAAGCTCTTAAATAAGATTGCCATCTTAGATGTGATGAAGAATTTTCCTCTCTGAATATCAAAATGTTTTTTTTTTTTTTTTCAAATATTTGCCTGGATCTTTAATAAGATCATCCTGTTTCTGTCAGAGGGTCAGAGTTTAGGAAGCCATATTAGCATTTATAGAATTATATACCTGTTGTTAAAAAAAATCCAAAGGATGTGATGTTTTAATACACTAAAATATATTTGATGTAGCACAAAAATCTTGTCATTTGGTATTTTACCACAAAGATTGACCAAATTCTGCGAGATTGTTTCCAAAGGTGAGAGTTAGGACTTTGCTGCAGCTGGTGCTAAATTGGATTGTGGGCAGAGATAAGCTCAAAGCAGAATGTGTTCTCTGACTGTCAGAATTTGAAAAATAATCCCAAACCTGAATTAACAATTGGAAGGGAAAAGGGGGATGATAAACAGCAAATGTGAATTCATTCCCTTGGGCTCTGCTTGCATTGAGGGTCAAAAGTTCATGCAACCACAAAGTAGTGGGAACTGAAGATAACACAGCCAGGGGTTTGGCAGAGGGCGCTTCCCTTGCCTCTCCAGAAATGTGGTGGTGCTAGTGTCCATTTGCTTCATGCCAGACACATCTTAGGAAAATAATGTCACTTCTGAAGTCATTTGATTTGAAAATAAGAAGACATTTAGAGATCAGAAACCAAATTCTTGGAAAGAGATGGTTACTCCCCACCTCCACTGTGAAGACAGGTATTTAATTAAGTTTCATTTCACAAGAAGTGGTTCAGTCCCTCCAAACATCTCCAAGTCACATGTTGAACTGCCAAGGTTCTTTAGGAGGCTTTTTTAAAGGGAAAGCCAATTTGGAGTTGGGAGTTTATCCTAGAAAACAGGACTTGCTGTGAGACCTTGTTGAGGAGAGCCCCTGGTTGGAGTGGGGTGTCCTGTGCAGGGTCAGCCATTCTGATGGGGCCCTGTCCTCAGGCACAGTGCCAGGCTGGGAAGTTTAATCCTGCTTATTCCAGAACCCCAAGTCCCTGGAATTTTTCCATATTATTTGTGAAGCTTGGCTAGCTATTGTTAGCCTCAGGATTAGCACAAGTATCTATTTCTGGTGATGAGTTTATTTCATAAATGTTCTCCTTATCTTAAGGCACATGGTGACTGCCCTCAGTTTGGGTCCACCTAATTAAGATGAGAATAAAAACGTGATTTTTCCGAAAACTTTAGGAAAATGTGGTGCCAGGCCATCAGATAAACACTCTGTGTTCTTCTGATTTCTGAAAAAGTTGAGGTTTTAGGACTGGAACTGAAATTTAAAAGCCTTGGGACAATTTGAAAGGGGGGAAAAGTCAGTTCTTGCCTAAAGTCCCTGCCAGCATTGGGAGATGGCTTTTTATGAAGGTTGCAGGGTATAATTTCTGAGGGAAATGGGTTTGTTTAGTACTGCTCTAATTATGATGCTGGAGAAATTTTATGTGCATGTGTGGGGACAATCTGGTCAGTATTATATGCCTAGAAATTTTTTCAGCCAGCCTTTGAAATCTCTATTCCACAGGCACTTTCCTAAAAGCATTTCTTGAAAATGAAGCTGGCTAAGGAAAGGGCAGGCTTTGGAGCAGGAGGGACCGAGTTCTTTTGGTGCATGGCACAGATTGCCTCGCTCTCCTCTGAGCAGAGCAGAATTCCCCTTTCAGCTGCCTCAGCCATGGGCTGGGGGGGGGCCCTGGCTTGGCTCCTTTGGTTCCCTTTGCCCCACATCTCTCCTGCTTTGTAACACCGAGGGGCTGGAGAGCAGCCCTGGAAGGGCACCTGGGGGCCTTTGCTTATCAGACCCTCATCACTTCATCATAAGTGAATTATTAAGCCCTCTCTACCCTGATGACACAAGTTCATCTATTTGTGCCTTCCCTCTGCCATGGTCAGGAGGGATTTTCCTTTTTCCTTTTGAAGAAAGCATGAGAAGAACAAAGGGTTGGATTTTCATGGCCAAATGCGTCAGGAGAAATCCCTATGTACGTAACAAATGTGGATGTTCCTTTGGCTTTTTCCTGCCCCACTTGTCGTGCAGGAGAATTGTGTATTCAGAGGGAACAGAAACTCCTTGGTTTATGGGATTAAGATAAACCCACTTACTCTGCAATAACATTCACAAGGATAAAAATGCAATTGTTAGCCAAGGAGCTGAACACAGTGTACATTATCCAATGGTTAAAAAAACCCTATTCCTGGTAGATGATCCTTAATGCTTCCAATGTATAGTTATGTTCCAGCTGTTAGTGCAGATGAATTGCATTTTTTTCACTGTGCATCTTTGCACCAGTGAATATATTCTGGCATGGTCAAGGCTCTACATCTTGGACTATTTTCTGTTTGTACTTTTGTCACTAAATGCCTTTTTTTCTTTCAATCTATTTGTGCACCACTTCAGCTGCCAAACGGTTCTCCTGCTGTGGCAAATGCTTTGGCAAGTGCTTGGTCTTTATCCCTGTATGTCCAGATTTTGTTGGTTGTTCAGCATTTGTGAGCTCCTCGCTGCTGTTGCTCTGGTGAGCTTTTTAGGAGAGTGTGAGAAACTGTGGGTGTGAACTCAGGAGTCTGTTCTGCCTTTTACTGGGAAACCCAAGTTCAGAGGCAGAGGAGACTTTTGAGGGCATCTGTAGAAAATACAGTAGTAGGTGTTGGATATCTTGGTGTTGGTTTGGAACCATAAATACACAAACTGTGGGATTCTTCAGCCCTGACTCCCTGATGCTCGTAAGAGTCCATAGACACAGTGATCTCCTCACCCCTTATACCTGCTGTCCTCCCTGCTCGGTGTATCCAGTTAGGATGTTTCCTGGCAGGAGAGTGCAGATGAAGACTTTCACTCCTTGCACCATGGAGCAATGACCAGAAATTCCCTGCAGCAGAAGCTTTCATGTGGTTGTCAGTTCTTCATTAACCATGTTCCTCTCAGAGGGTCCTCCAGTTGCCCACCCACTCAGTCTCTTCAGTCATTCCAAGTGTTATTTCTCTGGATGTGCACATCTGGTTTCACTCTGCTGCCCAGGGAAGTGCTGCTGTACGTTTTGTGTGTTGTGGCTGCTTTCCCAGCATCCCAAGAATTAAGGCAGCGTGAGGGGATTTTACAAGTTCTCCAAAAACAGGCAGTGTTTTCCCACAGTAGCCACACTACATAATGGCTGCATGGAATGACATCTCACAGAACTGAAATGTGCACCTGTATGTGCCTTACTGCCCTCACAGAGATACACAAGACTTTAGTTCCCATTATCTGAAGCCAGCATTTTCTTATGGGGAGCAGCTGAAGTAGTTTCCTATAGTGAACATGTGATAATTGGGCCAGCTCGTGTCCCCAGTGCTTGGTGAGCAGACTTCCACCGCATGCTGCTCTGTTTGGGAAGCTGTGATCAGCAGCATTTCTGATTTGGGGGGTTCTCTGTGTGTTCTGAAGCTGTTGGGAGTGGCTGTCACAGGCAGCTGAAGTGTGTAAATGCTCTCAGAGCATTCACAGCTCCTCTGGCTGATGCTTGGTGCAAGCTTAGTGCAGGCCTTTTCAAGAAGGGGACTTTGGGAGAGCTCTCCCTGAAGACTATTCAGAACTGAGTATCTAAACATAAATAGTTTCTAAAGCTATTTACAATTGGCTGGCTAGGATCTCTGATGCCTTATCTCGTGTGTCTCCAGTGTTGCTATTGAACATTTAAATCTGCTGCCTTCAGATCTAGAATTATATTGGTTCCTGCTGTTAATGCTTGCAATCCTCTCCTGGTTGGGAGGGTCAGAGGAGTTGATGAGCTGCAGTCGTGCCCTCCTAGCCGAGACAAGATAAGGCTTGGGAACAGCCTGTCCTTCCCCCTCCAGCCCTGCATTCCAAGCTGAGCAAGGAGATGAGCTGGGCTGATCTCTCCAGAGCCGTGTCAGGTTTGGACCCAGCTCCCAGTATGACAGTCAGCAGGGCACTGGCTGGCCAGGAAAGCTGATTCCACACTGATGCCCTCACTATCCTGATTTCATTGGCTTCCCCACCAAATTGGAAGGGACTGAGGAGGGATGAGTGGTCTGTCAGCTGCTCCTCTAGAAGCATCTCTTCATATTTGTCATTTAGGGGATTCCTGGGGCACATCAGGTTTGTATTAGGACTGGGTATAATTCTCTCCAGATTGTATAATGGGAGACAATTGAAGGAGCAAACACATGGAAAACAAAGTGGATAGTCGGTTTTCCCTTGAAGCAGGCATGTTTTCCTAGAATTGGGGGGGGTGTTGCAGTTACATTCCACTTCTGTCTTTGCTGAAGGTTCAGTTGGTTTTAATCTTGGAGGAGCTGCAGAGTTGCCTGCTACTGCTTTGGAAGTTAGGATTGCATAATAAGTATACTTTTCCTAACAAGCTGCCAGTCTGTCAGCTTCTCCCCAGGTTTCCATGCAATATTTGGGGAGAATCCCAGAGAAATAGCTAAACAGATGGCCTCTTCTGGTGAAAGCATCCCAGCCTGCCCAGGTGCTGCAGGTGTTGGCCTGGAGTTCTGGGCACACATTCTCTTATGGTTGTGTAGGATCTTCCTGTCCCAAATCCCACATTTCTTTGAATCCAGCACTTGTTTTCCAACAAGGAATAAAGTTGATTAGGACCTGAAAATCATTCAGGTTCTGCTGTGAAATAGTTCACAGTTTTTTAAGGCATGTGAGGTCTTTCTCCTGCAAAATACCTCTCAGAATGAAAATGTTGAGAATTACTTTTCCACAGATTACAAGCAGGGGATGGAAAGCAAGTTTGAATTATTTGAACCTTATAGTTCCTGTTGAGCTTTATTTTTGTCAGGGTTTTAGGTACTTTCAGGAGGGTTTCATATTGCAAAACCTCTTTCCAAGGTGTGTAAGTACAATTAATGGATGATGTGGCTGGGTAGGGGAAGGGAAGGCCCAGGAAATCCCTTCACCTATGTGTTGGACTCAGCAGTTCTGTGGTGTTGGTCACCCAGGTAAGGCTGGAAAAGACACCATGTGAGCTCCTGGTCTCATCTTTGCAGCTTTTGTTTGTTGGTCACATAAATATGGGGGGTAAAAGGTTCTGGACTGTATCTCTGTAATGGCTTCTTGGGAAATTCTCATTAAGGCTGGTTGACTGTGATTTCCCCCATAAATACAGCCTTTGTCATGACAAATTACAGAAGTGCTAATGGTAATTCATTGTGGTTTGTGTGTATTTATTGGGAGCAGGAGGAGAAATTTGTTTTATGTCCTTCAGATTCAAGGATGGTATGTGTGAAAGTGGGAAGCTGGGGGGTGTGGGACAGTCCTGCTGCAGCCTGAGGTCTAACTCCTGTTTTTGCCCTCTGGTCAGACTATAGAATCCAACTGGAGGTGTGGGAGGCACAACTTGCAAAGGATCCAGTGCCGCTCCGAGAACAGCAAAGGGGTCTACTGTTTACAGTATGATGATGAGAAGATCATCAGTGGCCTACGAGATAACTCCATTAAGGTGAGCACATCCCTTTGTCCTTTCCCTGGCCATGAGTGGGGTCCTGCCCTGCAAGCTGCCTGTGCTTCCTTGGTGTCTCTTCATGGGACAGTGTTTGTGTGTGGTTTGGTGAGGGTGGGATGTCTGAGCCTGGCAAAGTCCTCACCTGCACTCTGCTCTGGAAGCTTGGGGCACTACCAGGGATCACATCCCTTAACTACAAAGATTGCCCTGAAATCAAGGAGGGAGGAGGTCTCTGTGTGCCTCTGGTCTTGGCTGTGGCTGTTTCATTGCCAGGACTTTGCTTCCAGGCTCATCCTCCCTGGTACTTCCTTTGGCCAGACAGGATTTGATCTCCTCATGGTGCTTGGTTATTTCAAAAATACCGTTCTCTCAAACACTTACATCAAGATAAACTGAAGCTAAAGGGAAGGACAAGGCCCACTGATGCAACAGACTCACCCTCATGGAGTCTGGTTTTCCTCCTTTCTTCGCAGCTGTGACAATGTTCAATTCTTAGATCCCTGCTCTTGATGTTGATAAAACGTTTACCCTTCTTGTTTCTAACAGATTTGGGACAAAACAAGCTTGGAATGTTTGAAAGTATTAACGGGACATACTGGCTCAGTTCTTTGTCTGCAATATGATGAAAGAGTTATTGTAACTGGATCTTCAGATTCTACAGTGAGGTGAGTGTTAAGTTCTTGCACAAAAATAATTTGAGTATCACGGCTGGGAATATTTTCAATAATCTCTAAATATCAGAAAACATCCTTAAGATTAATGTGATATTTGTATTCCAGAAGCAAGATACTTGTACTTGGCAAAGCATCATATTAAATAAATTTTTTTCCAAATCTATTTTGTTCTTCTAGCATTAGGAGTTTTGAAGGAATATGACCTGAGAGACGGGAGGCATATCCTGAAGTTTTGGACTGGCTGATGGCCAATGATACAATAATTTCTTCAGTTAGGATTTCTTTAGTACCCTCCAACATATTGTAGTTGTGACTGTTATTGAGAGGGTGTTCACTACACATGGAGCACTGCCTGACAAGTGCAGAGGACACTTCCAGCACCCATCTTCCTGCCTTGCCCAAGCTCTGCCAGGGGTTAGCCAGCAGAGACTGGGGCAGGCTTGTGCCTGTTCACCCCCTGCAGAGCCATCAGCTTGCCTTAGGCTAACTCTGTTCTCTCCCACAGAGTCTGGGATGTAAATACAGGGGAGGTTCTGAACACGCTGATCCACCACAACGAGGCCGTGCTCCATCTGAGGTTCAGCAATGGGCTGATGGTGACGTGCTCCAAGGACAGGTCCATCGCCGTGTGGGACATGGCCTCCCCCACGGACATCACCCTGCGCCGCGTCCTGGTGGGACACCGGGCTGCTGTCAACGTGGTGGACTTTGATGACAAATACATCGTGTCAGCCTCGGGGGACAGGACCATCAAAGTGAGTGGCAGAGCTCTGCTCCAGGGCCTTTCTTGGTGTCTCTCAGTGCGTGGCATCGTCTTGCTGGCTCTTGGTGACTTCGGGCACACAACTGCACTGGAATATTTTCATGGCTTCTGCTGTGCAACTGCAGTAAAGCAAAGCCCCTTTGCTGTTTCAACTCTTTGTCTCGAGATCAGTTACTTTGTCAAATGTGGCACATCCTGTGCCTTTTTCCAGTGGTATTTTTAATTTCACTTGGCAGTTCTGTCCAGATGTGAAATTCCTCAGCAGTGCCTTTCCTCACCACACCTTCCCAGCAGCTCAGCCAGGCTGTGCCATGTTTGAAGGATTCAGAGGCTGGATTTGAATGCTGTTACATACCAGAAGATTTGAGTTACCCAGAGTGCACTAATATAACAAAGGCATTTCCACCCTGCCCTCTCTGAACCAGAGCTACCTTAGCCTGGGCCAATTAGTTCTTGGCAGTTCCATGTCCAGATTTCTGCCAGAGATCCTGCTGCACTCTATGTTGGAAAATGAGCCACTTGATACTCTGCATTAAACTTCAGTTACAGTTCATTAAAAATGGGCAAAGTTGATTGAAACCTTTAATGTTAAGATCAGGCTTAAAGACTGTTTGGACCTTCTCTTACTAAGAGCTTCCTAGTAATTTCTTCTGTTAAGAAATGTGAGGGTTTTGAGTTTGATAACTCCAGTTTTCAAAATGATTTTCAACTTACGAAATGTAATCAAGTTTTTTAAATAATTTGGGGCAGTCTCTGCCACCTGAAAATATTTTAATACAATGCCCAGCTCTTGTCAGTGCCACGACAGTGCCTATGGCTCTGTCACTGCTGGGTCCCCACTGATGCCTGGGCTCTGCTCTTTGCCTCTAGAGATGCTCTGTGGGTTTCCACTTCTCTGTCCAGCAGAGCTCCGCCTTAGGCCTCTCTGTCTGTGAATTCCTAGTGGCTTCTCATGCAGTGCAGAAGCCCTGTTTGGTGCAGCTCTCAGGGAGTTTGTTCCGTGTCCCCAGGTGTGGAGCACCAGCACGTGCGAGTTTGTACGGACCCTGAACGGGCACAAGCGCGGCATCGCCTGCCTGCAGTACCGGGACCGCCTCGTGGTCAGTGGCTCCTCAGACAACACCATCAGGTGGGTGACACCAGCTGCTGGCTGTGTGTAATAGGGGCCTGCTCTCCTGAAAACAGGATTTCTCTCAGCTCTGATGATGCAAAACTTCCTTGGTGTGGCTTGCCATTGGAGCAGATGGTTTATGAATGGGGCTTAACTCGGTGTGGGAGTAAACATTTCACAACCCTGTGAAAGAGTGGGACACTGAGGTTTCAGAGTGAACAAAACCTCTAATCTACTGCTGTATCACTTTGTCATCTGCTGGGAGAGATGGGGAAGACATGGCTAGTTTTCTTGTTTTCTGAACTTCTAATCAATGGTTTACAGAGAATAGAAAAAAACTCTTGTTAGAGTTTCCCAGAATAACACTTATCTTGAGTTTACTTGCATGTGATTTCGAATGATTACATTAATTTTGAGATGTGTACTGCAGCTGCTCTGAATGACCCCTTTTTAAGCGAATTACATACCTTCCACAGCAAACCAGGCAGCAGGTGCTTCACCCTGACTGTGGGAATCAGCCTTTCTCCTGTGTTCTCTGCAGGCTCTGGGACATTGAATGTGGTGCCTGTTTAAGAGTATTAGAAGGCCATGAAGAGCTGGTTCGGTGCATCAGGTTCGACAACAAGAGGATCGTTAGTGGAGCCTACGATGGGTAGGTTTGAAAGTAGATCCCAAAATTTAGCCTTTCTCTTGTGGGGCTCTCAGGAGTCTGATCATTTCTGTGGGGCTGAGGGCAGGACTCCTCTCTAGAGCACCTCTGGCTTGCTCAGTGTCTACAGTGCGTTGTGGATTCATGGCAGTCACATCGATGTCCAAATTCTCCATTTCTGTTTCTGCCTGGAGAGCTACTGAAAATAATTCTGGAACTGGGTTTGGCTGTAACCTTTTAGTTGGGCTCAGTGTTTTCCTGGGGTTGATGGGCCCAGCTGCATTCCCACATTGCAGAGGGGTCTGTGTGTGCATTGTCAGCTTGTCTGTCCCAGCAATCACAGAGCCATCACTGCTGAAAAAAGGCACAAAACTGTCTGTCTTTTGCAAGCTTGAGCATTAGTATTTCTCACAATGTGCTTGTTCCTGAGGAAGTAGCTAAAGGGAAAACCTGGCAAGCTTTCTGGGGCTTTGGATGTTATTTGCTATGTTTTTATAATGATTTGCTTCTCTTACTTTTAGGAAAATTAAGGTTTGGGACTTGCAAGCTGCTCTTGACCCTCGTGCCCCAGCAAGTACATTATGCTTGCGTACGTTAGTGGTGAGTAAAAATTAATTAATTTGGGGTGGTCTGGGGTGTTTTAGTGCATTATTGTGGGATAGGTGGGAACGTCAGGATGGTTTATGAAGTTTAGAGTGCTTAAAAACGAAAAAAAAAAATTATTGTTGTATCCTGAATGGTTTGCATCTGAGCTTAAATGAAAGATCAAGTTTTTCTGGTTTGAGATTCTCAGATACCCTTAAAAGAAGAATTATCATGATACTGTATCAAATCATCCTTGGTATTGGTGTGTTTCCCTAATATTGCTGAAGGGCTGGTTTTAAATTTCCTCTTACTGAAAAAGAATCTTGTGAGCCTTTCCCAAACTTTCCTCCTAACCTGTCACTTTGGAAGGAAGAGCTGGGAAGGGGGAAGGGAGGCTGAGGCCAACAGATTGCCACAGGAACTCTCAGCTATTCAGAGACTGTCACATTTAAGGCTTAAGTTGCTTAAGTTATATTTTTCTTTGTAATGAGGGGTTTGGCTTATTGCAGCAGACTTAATTAAAAATAGATGGGGGAATGAATTCCTTGTTCTTTTCACCCAAATGTGTGTGGAACTTTTACTTCAGCAGTCAGCCCATAGCAGCTCAGAATCCTTGACTGTAGGTGATGCATGTGCTTGGCCTTTCCAACCCCTGGAGAAGTGCATATATGGCTGGAAATACTTCTCCTTTTTCATTCTTTTCAGTAGTTTTGATATAGAGATGGAATTTAACTCTTCTTTTATTTAGTTTTAGTGAAAAAGGTGTTTGTTTCTGTGTCCTATGGGTAGCTCAGATTGGAGTTTGGGATCACTCTGCCAGCTTGGGTTAGTTCTCCAATAAAGGCAGAGTCCTCACTTTAAATTTAATGAAAGTGGATAAGCAGGACTAAAGGGAGAGCCTTTTCTGGGCTTCTTGTGCCACTTGGAGATTCGTTGGAAGAGGTGCTGCAGCATCCCCCTTCTTATGGCAGAGTTTGAATTCCTGGCTGGTGTGTGAGCCCTAAGGATCCTCGCAGCAGGGTGGTGGAGCTGTAATGTGCTGGTTTGGGGCTGCACAAAAACAGAATCAGCAGAGAATTCTGCAGGAGAAGGAGCTCTGGCAGAGCATCAGTGCCAGCCAGGGGCCAAAATTGCTGCTCCTTGATGGACAAACATCTTCCATCTGGAATAACCTCAGCCTGTGGCTGGGCTGGCCTCACCAAGGGAGGCTCAGGGTACAGCACTGGATTTGGGAGCTGTGTGTTTTCTGTAAAGAATTTGCATACAAAAGCAGCTTTTCTTCAATCTGTGTGTCGTTACGAAGGTTTTTTAGTCAGCACAGCAGAGTTTGAACACACCTTGTGTGTCCAGATCTGTGTGTGATACCAGTGCACTGCAGTGGTTCCCTCTTGCCTTGCTGACTGCTTTGCCTCTTGCCCACAGGAACATTCAGGACGTGTCTTTAGGCTCCAGTTTGATGAATTTCAGATCATTAGTAGTTCCCATGATGATACAATTCTGATTTGGGATTTCTTAAATGTGCCACCGAGTGCCCAGAATGAGACCCGCTCTCCATCTAGAACATACACCTACATTTCCAGATAACAGTCTGCACTTTACTGCCCTCAGAAGGTAAGGCTCCCTTGTTGGTTGGGTTTGGGAAATGTCTGAAACGTTCCCTCTGCCTGCAGCATGGCTTAATCAAACAAGCTGAGGTTTTCCTTAAGAAAATAAAACCTTTTTATTCCACTTCTTTCCCTACCTAGTCTTTCTGTGATCATACTCTAGCATGTCCTGTTGGCTTCCCCCTTCTGGAATCCCTCCTGGTTATGATTGGGTGTTCAGGCATGTTAGAGAGAGCTGTCATGTATTCACAGCATTGCTGGGAATTGAGGAGCCTTGGTGTATGGCACAGGCATCCCAGCTGTCCCAGGAAATGGCAGCTGTTGGGAGCTCTCCATGTACCTGCTGGCTGAGGGGAGCTGTGCAAGGAGCAGTGCAGGGCCTCTGCAGGGATCTGAGCCTGGGGCAGGAACAGCAGCTCTGTGGGGAGCTCAAATGGCAGGGGGAGCTGTCAGAGCTCACCAGCACACCTTAGAGCTGTCTGAAACAAAGCCCAGAACTTGCTGTAGTTTGGTTCCCTTTCCCAGTCACTGCAGTCAGTGCTCAGAGCCCTTTGCTGGGAGTGTGGATTCTTCTCTCTATTTGCTGCCTGTAGTTGCACTTCAAACTACACCTGCCTGTGGGTGCTGGGGCTTGGAAACACAGGCACTGCCTTGCAAAGCACAGCATTCTCTGCCAGTGCTACCGAGGAACTGGAGACACCACAGCAAGGGGAGCTGGGAGTGACATTGCCCCAACAGGAAGGTTTAACTTTATTTGAAGTAGATAATGAATACTTTGTTAAAAACATGGTGTGGAAAGCCTTCCTGTAGGAAGGGATTTTCATTATCTCTCTGGATACATTTGTCCCTGCTGTGGCAATGTGTTCCTCAGGTTTTTGCAGTCCTGCAGGATCTCTGGCTGGCTGGGAAATCCCTTCCCTTGTGGAGACACACTTTGAGGTGCTCCTGCTAAAAGATGAGTTTTCTTTCACCTCAGAAAGGGTTGGCTGCCTTCCTTGCTACTGAACTCCTTTTAAAACTGCCAGGGCAGTGCCCTCTCTGGATCTGACTCTGGGATCTGTTGGCACATTTGCAGGGAAGGTCTGAGCCAGCAGTTGGCCATTGCCAGGCTGAGCTGCCTCTCAGCATTCCTGTAATCAGGCCCTGGAATAAGGAGGAACTTTAGTGCTGTGAGCGTGAGCCATGTGCAGCATCCCAGCTAAGCCTTCCCTGCACAGCAGGTTTTAAGAAGCCTGCTGCAGGGGTAGCTTAGTGAAACTCATGGAGTGGCTCATCCTGCCTGGGGCAGGACAGGGACACCTGGAAAAGCTGCATTTTATAAACAGTCTCCATCTACCTTCCATCAGTTCTTGCTTCTGTTAACTAAAATGATCATTTGAGATGGACAAATTCTGTTTTTAAGTTACAGATGGAGCAGGGTTCTTTAAAAGCCACATGTAGTGTGTCTTAAGCACAAAAGAAACACAGAATCATAGACTAGCCTGAGCTGGAAGGGACCCACCAGAATCATCAGTCCAGCTCCTGTCCCTGCACAGACTCCCAACACTCCCCCCTGTGCATCCCTGGAGCGCTGTCCAAAGGCTCCTGCAGCTCTGGCAGCCTCAGGGCTGTGCCCATTCCCTGGGGAGCTGGGGCAGTGCCCAGCACCCTCTGGGGGAAGAAACTTCTCCCAAAATCCGGCCTGAGCCTGCCCTAACCCAGCTCCAGCTGCTCCCTTAGGTCAAGAAATGAGGAGTTGTATAAAATATCTGTCAGTTCCTTGAGCAGCACCATGGTGGTGTCACTTGGTCACGTGGCACACACTGCTCCATCTTTGGGGTTTGCCAGGGCAGTGGGAGATGCCTTTGGCAGGGGATTCTGCTGCTCACATCCTGCACTCTTGGCAGTTGTGCACAGCTCAGTCTGGCTGGCCCAGGAGGCACAGCTGGGACCACACACCCCCCAGGTCCTGCTGTTGGTAATGACAGTCCCTTAACAGCTATTTCCTTTACTGTAGAGATGCTGTGATGTCACTTTTTTGACAGGTTTGTCTGACTTTGGGATCCAAAACCCCTAAATCTACATAAAATTATGGTCAAACAGCTAATATTTCATCATGACATTTAATGAAACACTTTAATAAGCTTTCAAACATCACAGTCTTGTGAGTTTTGAAGCAGCCTTGCACACATTTTTACAGGCTTTGCAGTGTGAGGCTCTTCAAAGCGGATCAATTTTGACAGTCCTGGCAGTTGGCTGTGAGAGTTTTATTGCTTTCTGTTGAATTCGTGTTTATTGTAACATGATAAAAATTGTTACCATATGATAGTCTAATATTTGGGTATTGAGCATTAGGCCTTGGACTGAGGGAAGGGAAGTCAAGGGGAAGTGCCTAAGGATGTTTTAACCTTTCATGGGAATGTCATATCAGAAGAGGGAAGTTCTCCTTCGTCCGTTAAAGATGGTTTTGGGAAATGGCAGGTAAAATCAAAACTCAGATTTAATTACACTCAGGCCTTACACTGCCTCCAAGCTGATAACAGAGCCATCAGGCTAGAAATGGGAATATCAAAGTATTGGAGATTTTTGTCTGTTTTCTTAAAAGCTCCTCATGTATTAAAGCAGCTGAACTTCCCTCCTGTGCAGAATTCTTCCTCTGCAGTGTGAGGAAGGGAGGACAATCCCCTGGCCATTTTGGGTTGGGTTTGGGAGCCTGAGCTGGAGAGTCCCTGGCCCTGTGCTCACCAGGGCTGGGACTCTGTGTAAAGAGACTGCCTGTGGGTCACTGCCAAGGACCAGAGCCATGCAGAGCCTGGCTCTTGTTGCAGTGGGGCTCAGAGTACACCCCAGAGCACACAGAGCCCCAGGGGCACCTCCCGTGCAGGAAGGGCTGCACTGGGGAGGTCCTGGCCAGCAGCCCTGGCTGTCCTGCACCAGTGTCACCTCCTGCATGTGCTCTGCCCTCCCCCTTGGGATGCTGCTTGCTCTGTGCCTCCTCTCAGTTCACTTGTCTTTTGTCTTTTTCAGGGTTCCACAGTCTTGAACTACTGGATTTTTGGCTACTACATGCCTGAAGATGATTGACAGCTAAAGTCAGAATTGGTTCTAGATGCTGTGTAGATGCAAAGCAGCACAATTCTATATCTAAATTTCTTAATCTTTCCTGCTCTCAGTGGTCGTCTTTGAATTTGCTACAAATTCACTGACTTGGAGTAGATGAATTTCAGAAGCCTATCCTTCCCTGCTGTGAGAAATCCAAAGCTTCACATGTAAATTGTCGGTAGAAACTGAACTCTGATGGCTTGTTTTTCAGATATAAATCCGAAGTCAAGAAAGGACTTGGCCTAATTTATATTGCTTTGCACTTTTGTCTGACTTTAAAGAAAAAAAAGAAACATTCTCCAGTGAAATTTGGGTGCCAAACACATGCCCAGAATGTACAGAGCTTTGCTTTCCAGTCACCACTGTCCTTTAGGCGTTCCCCATGGCAGGTTCAGAGCCCGCTCTGTTCCGTAGGTGTACGTTGGACTCTTAGAAATATTCCTGAGTTGCTCAGTAATATTTTTGGATTACAGTTTACTTGTTTCTGCACCAATAATTTCTTTTAAATTAAAGATTCCCTGTAATTCTGGCTAGGTTATCTAAACTAGTTGTATAGCACTGTCTTTTCCTTTGCCCTGTGCTCTGTACTCGCCCTCCTGCGCTTCCTGATGTTTTGCTGTAGTCCCCCTCCTTCCCTGTGTGCTTCCCTCATCTCGGATACTGTGTAAGCATGTAGATACCTTGTACATACAGCAGAGCCTCTGGTGCCAGCCTCAGGGTGTCCTCACACTACACACTAACACTCAGCGTGGTGGCACTTGGCAGCAGGATGTCCTGACCCCTGGCACTGGTGGTGACATGATTACCTAGACATTGTCTCAGCAAAAGGAGGTTTTCAGTATTCATTAGCTGGGTTTTTGTTTTTGTTTTTTTTTTTAATGGGAACTGCGTATTTTAAAATGTAATTTCTAAACTTTTTAAAAATTAAAAACTGTTTAATTTATGTTCTGTATCTTATATTTTTGTGCCGCGGGATTTGCAGCTGTATGTTTCTAACACCAGTGGGGCCTCACAGCCCCCGCTGATGTCCTCGGTAGCATTAGTTTGGCTGCTCAGTGGAGAAGATACCATGGGCCAAAGTTCCATTATTTGTGTTTGATTTGTGACTCTTCCTGACGGTGAGAGGAGCTCGTTCCAGTCACCGCTCTGCTTCCTGTGCCCGTTCCTGTGCTGGTGTCCCAGGAGGATTGGCTGCCGTGTCCTGGCTCCTCCATGCCTTTGTTAGGGAGTCTCCATAGCTGCTTCCTCAGTTCTCACAGTGTCCTGTCATCCGTGTGGTCACACAAATGCCCTGCGTTGTCCGTGGGTCAGGAGGAGATGTGGAACAATGCAAAGTGAATTTTCTGTCAGCGTCAGCCCCGTGGCTTCTCTGTGCCCGTGTGCATGGAGCCAGCGTGGCCCCGGCTGTGCTGGGGAGGGCACGGCTGGCACAGGCTGTGCTCTCATTCCCTGTCTGTCTCTCTGTGCTGTTCTGTGCTGGCAGCAGCTGTTGGCTCTGTTGGGTTGTTGCCTTTCCCTGTGCAGTCCTGGGGCCGGGCGGTGCCGAGGGACAACGGAGGAGCTCGAGGGGTCACTGCAGGGGCTGCCCTCCCCACCCTCCGGGGAGCCCAGCTCCCCTCCCCGCGTTACTCCAGATATTTATTCATCCAGATGAGCGAATGTGATGAAGTCCAGAAGAGCAAACTCGCTCCTGAGCGTCCATGAGGTCACTTTTTGGTAAGCTTGACAGTAGTTCGTGCAAGTGTCTTACTTTACCCTTCTCATCTAATAGCTTTAATATTAAACTGTTTAAAAAAGAGAGATCTGTCACAGCCCTGAAGAAAAAGGTTCTTTGTTTCTGAAGAGCGGAGTCCTTTTTTTAAAAATGCATGTGTAAGATTTAAATTCCTGTTTTTCCTTGGGAGATAATGGTATTTGAACATGCAGTCTAAACTTCTTCGTGCTTTGTGTAACATAGCAGTGGACTTTTGTGATTGGCACCCAAGGAACTCGACTCCTGGGATTCATGGTAGTGATCCTGGCTGCTCTGGACTTTGTTTTGCTAACCATAATTGAGCAACTGTACATTACTGCGATATTAATGTTTCAAAGCACTGGGATAGTCTAATTCTAACTTGTAATTATGTTTGCCAATTATCTGTTTGGAAAGTTGGTGTATGAACAACTTCTTGAAACTGTTAAATTGTACAGATATCGTTCATGATCTAAAGCTTTGTACTGTGGAATGTGCTTAATAAAAAAAAGTTTGAACTTAATTTGTCAAATGAATGGATGAGTGATGTCACCTCAGTAGAATTTGGAATGTAATTAAGGATAGGTTGGAGTAGTCTGGGCTGGAGGGGTGTCCCTGCCCAATAAAATACCCTTCCAGCCCAACCCCAGTGGAAGGCACAGGGCATGTGGAGCCCAAACCCATCTGCCACAGCTGAGCTGCTGCTCTGGCATGGAGGGTGGCAGCTGCTGCCTCACCTTTCCTTTTCTTGGGGACAAACTGTGAGGAACAGTGAGACCTGGAGCTGAACTCGTTCACCCATCACAGAGGTCTGAACCCCCACCTCTGCAGGAACATCACAAGAATTTTTTTCTGACTTTGGCAAGAATGCAGATAGAATTTTTTAAATACTACCATCTCCTGGCTTGTTGAAGCAACTTACATGCCTTGAGCTGTGCGAGGTCTTCCAGGGCTTGTTCTGGCTTAGGAAAAGCTTTGCCTTGAGCTTTCTTCAGCTGCTGTGCAGTGTCTTGTTCAGTGTTGGGTTTGATGGGAAGCACTGATCTGAAATGGTTTTGGAGGTGCCATAAACTCTGTGCTAAAAATACGAGCAGTTCTGGCTCAGCGTTGGCAAATCCAGGCGTCAGGAATGATGCCGGTGCTGACGACTTCTTGTTCCCCTTGCCCTACTCTTGATTCTGGATAGGAGTGTTGGGAGGCAGCATTGCTGCTGTCAGGCTGAGGCTGCTGAGTGAGTCCAGTCCCCTGGTTGGTGCCAGGAGTGTGGAAGTGCAGCCTGGCTGAGCTCGGGGCGGGGTTCTGAAGGCCTTGCTGGGTATCATTATCCAAATAAGCCACAAAAGCTCTGGGATGGATCTGCAGAGTAAACCTTGAGGTCAGGCTTTTAACATTCCAGCTCACCTGGGTGGCCCTTTGGGTTTGGTTGCTCTGTGGGTTTTCCCTTGCAGTTGCAGCCTTTCACAGTTGGCTGTCAGAAAAATCGTGGAGGCCCACTCCTCTGGGTGCTCCCACCCATCCTGGAGGGGTCTGGGGCCCCTTTGGACTCTTCCCCTCTCACCAGAGGGTGGGAGCAACACTCTATCCTGAACATGGAGTGCCCGAGGGGCAGGACAGTGCCCTGGGAGGGTAGGCAAGGAGGCAGGGCTGGGCTTCAGGGGCCCCCACAAGCACTGGGGTCTCACTCAGGTCCAGCATCTCCTGCCAAGCCCTTCCCAAACTCCCGGGGCTGCCTGTGGATGGGGCTAGAGCAGCACAGTTGCAGAGGGAAAACTCCATCCAGTCTCGTCTTTGACACTTTCTGGGGTCCAGGGGCAGCTGCAGCTCTGGGCACCCTGTGCCAGGGCCTGAGTGCCCTCACAGTGAACAATTCCTTCCCAATATCCTGTCTGACCCTGCCCTCTCTCGGTCTGAAACCATACCCCCTTTCTTTGTTCCCTCCATCCCCTGGAAATTGTCTCTCTCCAGGTTTCCTCTTGGCCCCTTCAGGCCCTGCAAGGCCACACTAAGCTCACCCCAAAGCTTGTCCTGTGCAGGTGAACAATCCCAGCTGTGCCAGCCTTTCCTGCCAGCAGAGCTGCTCCAGCCCTCTGCTCATCCTGGTGCCTCCTGTGGCCTGGCTGCAGCAGCTCCAGCTCCTCCCTGTGCTGTGCCCAGGGCTGCAGGTGGGCTCTCACCTGAGCACAGGGGCAGAATCTCTCCCTCCCCTGCTGCCTACACTGGGGGGATGAAGGGAAAAGAAGAGCTTTGGAAAAGACCCTTTTCTGCTCCCCATCCCAGCAGAGCTTCTGCTAAAAATCCCAGGCCAGGCCCAGTCTCCAGGAACACTCCCCACCCTGGGCTGCCGGACATAGCTGTGCCCATCCCTGCAGTGGGAAACACTCCTGTGGGATACTGCTCTGGCACCCAGGCTCTCTGTGATGTCTGCTCGGGTTGTCCCTGTGCCACGGTGCCAAGCACAGCCCCTGCTCTGTGACAGTGACAGGATTTGGGGCTGCCCTGCTCCGCAGATCCCAGCTACTGCTGCTCAGCAGGGGAGCATGATGGGGCCTGCGTTGGCTTCTCCAAGTTCCAGCTTTTCCCTGGGTACTTTAAACATATTTTTGCAATTCTCTGTGGTGCTGAAACAGGACTTGAGTCAGTTGTTGATCACCCACACACCAGGACAAAACCACTCTGGGCGCCAGGGGCTCCAAGGCAGAGCTCCTACCCTCTGCAGAAAGGCTTTTTGTTCTGCACTAGAGAAGAATTCAGGGCAGGAGATGACAAAAATCAGCAGTGATTGTCCAAGCCTGTAGTTATCATCTTCTTGGGATACCTCCAGGCACTGTAGCAGGATGAGGGACTGCAGTGAGTGAAGGCCTCTGTTTGCAGGTGTCTGAGCTCACTCAGTCTCCCTGGGTGTTTCTATCATCACAAAACATGTGGCACGTGTCCACTAAATGTGAGCACTATGTGAACACTGACTGAAATGGTTCTTTTTTATCCTCAGTAAATGTTTGTTTTGTTTTAGTAATGAGATTACAAGTCTCTCATTAGTAATGAGATGTATTTTTTTTTTTTATTTAATATTGTAAACAGTAGTTTATCAAATCAAAATCACAACTGAACTAAAGAGAGATCCCGCAGAATTCTCCTTGTCTTTGTACATCTCTGCACAGGAGCTGGGTGTATCCAGTCGGGCACCACAGATACAGACATACAGATAGCCGGGCACCTTTTGTCTTCCCTTAGGAACGGTCCCGCTGCCTTCCCTGAGCACCAGCAGCGCTGTGGGAGCGGTGATTGGGAACCGTAATTGGTTACGGCTGCCTCTGGGAAGGTTTGCAGGGACCACCCTCTCTCTCGTCTTGTCTTTCCCACCGTCTGCTCGCGGCCGGAAAATCCCCCGTGGCAGAGGAATTCAGGGATGGTCTGTGGGATTTCTGTGTCAGCACAGGGAGGTCCCGCGCCCGAGGGTGACCCCGATGCTCTCGGGGGTCTCTCTGGACCCTGATGAGCTCTGCAGGTCCTGCATTCCCCACCCTGCACCTCCTCGGGGGTGGATTGAGTGGGAGAAGGCGCTGGGAATGCTCTGCAGACACCACGGTGACTTCCAATGCCGGGGCTGGTTTGGCAGCAGGCAGGGACATCCGGCGGGGACATTCCGCGGGGACATCCCGCTGGCTCCTTCCCAGCGCCCCTGGGCACCCCTGGATCCCGCTGGCTCCTTCCCAGCGCCCCTGGGCACCCCTGGATCCCGCTGGCTCCCAGCCCTGTCCCCAGTCCCAGCAGCTGCCACGAGGCTCGAGCAGCGCAAGGGAAGGTCAGAACCACCAGCATCTGGTTTGGACACAAATCTGTCCCTCCAGACCGGGGTTGCTCGGATGGGGTAGAGGGTTGCCCCAAACCTTTCCTTCCTCCATCGGTGGGGGAGGAAATTGCTCCGGGTTCCGCGTGCGGAGCCTCGGTTTTACAGAGTGGGAGGGAAGCACAGACGGGCAAGAGCCTGCTCTGTCCGACCCTTCGCACTCCCCAGTCCCCATCGCGCTGCTCCTCGGCAGGGCTCCCCATCCCTTTACCCCCTTCCCCTCCTCGGCAGGGCTCCCCATCCCTCTGCCTCCTTCCCCTCCGATCCTGGCCCCAGGGCACAGGGATGGGCAGGGGATGAAGGGATGGGAGGAGCAGCCCGGGGGCTGCCACAAGCACTGGAGGCAGGGAAGGGAGATCTCCTCTGCTCTGATCGCACCAATTTCTTGGCGAGGTCAGTGTGGCTCTTGCTCAGGACGTCCCGAGGACGAAGGCAGGGGACAGTGACGGGGCCAGCCCGGGCAGGTGGTGCCCTTTCCCGAGAGAGCCTGTCTGGATGCTGAGCCAGCCCCGCATCCGGCTGGGACGATGAGAGCTGCTGAACACAAACCCTGCCCGTTCCAGCTGCTCCCCCAGGCTCCGCAGCCCTGCAGGAACTCTTGGCTGCCAAGTCCCAGCCGGGTGGCTCCAGGTGACCGTGGAGCCCTGGAGCGAGGGGACTCCTTTCCCTCGGGAGTGGCCCTGCCCCTGCTCCTCCTGGATGTCCCTCAGAAGGGACAGAGCCAGAGCCCTGGGAGCCACCTGAGCACGGCCACCCCCGGGTGCTGCTCCGGGAGCCCCGCGGGCACGGGCGATGCTCTGCCCCTAAATCACATCTCGGGACACATAATCCTGACTTCACACTTTTTCCCAGACAATATCTTTCCATATAATCTTAATGATTCCTGCTGCAATAACAAATAGGCAGCCCTGAGAATAACTTCACACTTAATTGCTCGTGCCAAGAATCTCACCACTTGGCCCTTCTCTGGGTGTTTTCCCTCCAAACCATCTGCACAAACAGAAGTGGGCCAGTTCTGTGCCTCAGGAATGAGGAGATAAAAAGGCAATAATTTATTTTTCCACCAAAGCTAGAAGTATTTTATAGAATTTGCTAAAGTTTTTGTTTCAGGAAATTTCATCATGTCTCCAGGAAAAAAAAAAAAAACACACCTAATTGGCCTCAGATTTTCTAATTCCCTTTTCGTTTTTGTAATATGAGGAGCTCTAGGTCATCTCAAGGTCACTGCAGTTAGTATTGCTTTAGTGCACCTCTGTGGGTACCTCGTTTCTGCAGCAGTTTTTCCTTGAAAAACAGCCCCAGCCTGCTGCTGTAACAGCCACTTTCCTTGGAAACCAGTTGCATTCCTTTAGCATATGGAAATATTTTTTAAAAAACATAACATATAGGGCTGCTTGTAGGTGAAATTCTTCAACAGAAATAGAGCAAATGCTTCTAAGCCCTTTGAATGGTGCCGTAAAAGAAAAAAAACTTTTAACAGAAAGCTGCCATTTCCCATTATCTACACTGGGATCTTGATGTCAAAATAAAATGCTGGTGGTTATCAAATGAATAAAAATGTTTTGCTTGGGAAAATTTTAATTTTACCACCCTCCCAAGGCTTCCTGGTGTGTTGCCATGTTAGTTTACATGGCTTCAGGTGGTGAGGTCATTCCAGCCTGGGGTTAGCTTGATATTTTTGGTCTATCTTGGTAAAGCTGTGGATTCCAAATCTTTTGTTTTAGAAAAACTTGATATGTGGTATCTTGAAAATGTAGCAAATGCTGAGTCTGCATCTGCTGGAGAAACAGAGTTTAAAAGAAAGAAGTGTTTGTACCTGAAGGACGAGATTTGATTCTGATTGATTCTGAACTGGTAAGGCCAACAAAGAGAGGAGGCACCATCACAGAATCCCAGAATGGTTTGGGTTGGAGGGGACATTAAAGCTCAGGCAGCTGAGCTGGATCCATGCCCTGAATTACTGCTCTAAGTTTTCCTTCAGAGGGACCAGCCCAGGCTGGAATTATTGGGGGTTTCAACTGCAGATTTCAAGCAAATCTGACGCTTTCTACAAGTACTCCCACATTGCCTCCATCTGGGTTGGTCCCTGTGTGCTGCTTCTGGCAAAACCTGGCAAAAATTTTCAAATTCACCACAAAAATCCCAAATGCAAATCAAAACTGGAGGGGAAACCTGGGCAGGTGTATGGAGGGAAAAGCTCCTGATTATATAACAGAGTATTTTAAATTTCCTGAGGAAGGGCAAACTGCCTGGATCTGATGGGGAGATAAATGGAGAGGATGGAGCAGATCCTCAGGGATCTGACAAAGCCCTGGTGCATCTTCTCAAGCCTTGGGAGGGCTCAGAGAAACAGGGAGCAGCTCCCAGAGCCGGACACAGCCCACAGAGCTCTTACAACTCGGCCAGCTGCAGCATCTGAAAAGTTCCTGGTGGCAGCTCCCAGCCTGCCAGGCTGGAAAAGGACCCCAGAACTTGGTGATGTCACATCCAGGAAATGAATTAAAAGCAGGACTTGGAAAAAATTGTTGTGGAAGTGGTTGTGTCGCCATAAGAGAATTTTTTTTTTTCAGGTAAACATGGTTAAGCAGAGTGCTGGGCTGGAACCTGGGGCTGAGGGATCTCTGTGTTTGTTGGTTGAAATAAAAGGGAGAGCCCTGTGCTGCAGCTGGGGTCTCCTGCTGGGGGTTCCTGGCTCCCTGATCTGACTTTGCAGTCCCTCTGGCACAGTGTGCGGGTGCTTGTGCTTGTTCATCCTGAAAAAACTTTGTCTTTTCACTAGCAGTACCTTTATTGCTGTGGGATGAAGCGTGCCCAGTGCCAGGGACACCTCCCACTGTCCCAGGCTGCTCCAAGCCCTGTCCAGCCTGGCCTTGGACACTGCCAGGGATCCAGGGGCAGCCACAGCTGCTCTGGGCACCCTGTGCCAGGGCATCCCCACACCCTCAGGGGGGAATTTTTTCCTCAATAATCTCAACTACTCTTTCAGTTTGAACCCATTCTCACTTGTCCCATTACTCCAGTTCCTGATGAATTGTTCCTCTCCAGGTTCCCTGCAGCCCCTTCAGACCCTGGCAGGGGCTGTGAGGTCTCCACAAAACCTTCCCTTCTCTAATCCTCATACTCAGCTGGATTTTTGGTGAGCATAGCACGGTTTGTTTGCATCTCCTGCTTCATCCTGAACATGTTTTGCCATATTAGGCAAATAATAGAACTGGAAAAGACACCAGTAACAAATCCCAGATTTTTTTCTGTGGATGATTTCCTGCAAACACTCATTTCTAGGAGTCAGCTGGCCAGAACTGGCTGAACAGTCCAGCCCAGTGAGCTTCCCTCTCAGAGTGCTGGTGAATTATTTGCCATGACTTGCCCTTGGCTGTTCTCTGAGGGTAATTAATGATATACCTTGGGTGCTCTTCTCTTGTTTTGGTTTTTCTCTCTCCATGACCGGAGAACTGAAACAAGAGCAGTAAAATGAGGAAATTCAAGTTGCCACTTGGACTTCCAGCAGGAATTCCAGAGCCAGCACACATTCATGTGAGAGCTGGCGAGACTCACTTCTTGCACTGCCTCTGTGACCTCCTGGCAATTCCTCAGCCCATTGCTGAATGTTTAACTTTTCCCCTGTGACACAACCCAAACATGCTGGGCCATGCTCCTTCCCAGCTCCTGCAGGCACAACAGGTATCCAGATGACCTTCCTCTTTAAGGAAAATCAACATTTTCAGGAACCTTGTGGACTGGACATCTGTCTTTTCCTCAGCCAGGGCTGTGGTGTGAGAAGAGCAAGGAATTCCTGTGAGCCACAGGACCAGAGGTCAAGGGCAATGGCAACACAAAACCAAGGCAAGCTTTAATTTAAGTTATTCTGAGGCAGTTCATGGTCACCTGTGCCACATCAGGAGCTTTTTTTCTCCGCCCCTGAGAGGAGCTAGCGGAAATCCAGCCCCATTCCCAATAACCCAACGCCCAGTGGCAGCAGGGTTGGCTGGGAAATGTCTGGGCTGGCACTGGGAGTTCTCCTCAGCAGAGCCCCTCAGGCACATGGGGCTGGTGCTGCTGTGGCCCAGCTGTGTCTGTGTAAGGGCTGGGCACCACTGGGGACAGGTTTGAGCTGGAATGGAAGACAGTGCCCCAAACCCAAGTCAGAGTTCAGAGGCAGTGGCCAGTGGAGCAGTTTAAAGCCCAGCTCTCAGCAGGTTGCAGGGCTGCAGAGAGGTCATAGTGGATATGGAATTGCTTTCCTTTTTCAGACCTGGCAATGAGTTCTGTGCCATCCCTTTGTGATTTCAGGGGTGGTGGAGATGTGGAGGTGCATTAGTTCCTGTCCCAGCTCCAGGCAGGGAGGAGCTGAGCTGTGTCTGCTGTTCACACACAGCAGAGGAGCGGATAGGTTCTGGACACACACATCCACAAAAATGGCATTTTGGTGCCACAAAGGGCTATCACAGCTTCTGTGAAAAGCCTGGGATGAACCTGGAATGCCAGAGCCAGGTTGCACATGGAAATGGGGCTGTGGAAGCCAGACCCAAAGGAATGGATGTGGGGGATCTTGCAGTCCAGGCTGCATCCTTGGTCCCAAGTGGAGACTTGGATCTGCAAACAGAGCCACTGCAACATCTCACTTGTGTAAGCTGATTCTGCACCTGTTTGGTTAAAAACCATCAGCAGAGTCCATCCTAAGCCTTCTCTGTGCTGCTTCCCTTCCTGCAAAACAAACAGGAATTGGGCTGGGGGGAATGTTCTCATGGCAGTTCTACACAGAACAAAAACGCACATACGATCTGGCATCTGCTTCTTTTCCCCAATAAACTGCAAAATCAACACACACAAATATGTTTATGTGAACAGGACAGAAAAACAGCTGGTTCATCAAAGCAAAGGGGCATGCTTGGCTCTGCTGGGCCAGCGTTCAGCAGGCTCCCATATATTTATAAAGTGAGAAAGTGGAGCATATTTGAACATGCAGGTGTAGAAATATTCCTGCCAGACCTGCTGGAGTGTTTGAAGTCTCCCTGAAGCCGCTGCTCTGACTCACCCCTTCCCAGGGAATGCTGCCCTGTGGGGAACAGGGAAGGCTGCCCTGGGGGGAGCTGCTCTGCCAGCCTGGAGCTGGCACCTCTCGCAGCCCTGGACAGCCCTGTCCAGAGGGATTGTGTCCAGGACACCCCCAGCTCTGCCCTCCTGCAGGCCCTGGAGCCAAGGCAGGGCTGGGTGAAGCTGCTCTGGGAGTGGGAGGATTGGGGTGGCTCCATGGAGGTGCTGCAGGCAGATGTGGGGCTGAGCATTCATTTCCTTGGCCTGGCACCCGTGAAAGGAGGCTGCAGCTTCCCTGACTATGTGGAAAATCCAGCTCAGTTCTGAGGCCTGGACTTCAAAGCCAACAGTCCCACTGATTGTTACAACCCCCCAGTAACCCCGAGCAGGGAGAGCAGAGCAACAACGTTGGCACTGGGACACAAAGTGCAGATGCAGCACAAATATTGTCAGATGCTTCCCAGGCCTGCCTTCCTCTGGGTGCTGTCACTGCTGCACATGGAAAAGTAAATCCTTTCATAATAAAACACATGCACACCCCCAACCCAGGCACACACCTGCACAGCCAGAACCCAGCACAGCCTTCCCCACAAAGCTCCTGGAAGGTTTCTGTCCACTATGGAGCAATCTGGGGCTTTATCTAAGCTGCAGCCAGCCCAGCACAGGCTGATGTGCTTCTACAAAATGAGCTTCCCCAAATTTCATCCCCTTTTCTGTGTGTAGGTGGAGTGTCCAAAGCTAAATAAAACAATTATTAACATATTTTTCTCAGTTAGAGCCTTTATTTTTTTGTCAAACAGGCCTTCTACATGGAAAGTTTAGACTAGAATCATAGAATAGTTTGGGTTGGAAGGGACTTTAAAGATCATCCAGTCCCACCCCCTACCATGGGCAGGGACACCTCCCCTGTCCCAGGGTGCTCCAAGTTCTGTTCAGCCTGGCCTTGGACACTGCCAGGGGTCCAGGGGCATTTGGATGATATTGACTGTAAATAGCCTTAGACTGAATTTTGATGCAGAAAGTTGAAAATAATTGTTTCTGTGGTTCCTGGTGAAGGAGCTCCCTAATGTGAACAATATTTCCACCAGGATAAAGAAATTCAGGACTTTTACCTTATAATGTGAACTGAAGAAATCACCCATGAGTGTTACCTGATTGGATTTTCCAATCTTAGAGTTTATTTTCATTATATTATCAGAATTTTCTAATTCTGGTAAGCTCTATGGAAGAGCTTGTCCAGTTTCCACTGAGTCTCAACAAAGGAATAACACCTCGATCCATTCCCACATCCTGCCAGTCCCACCTTCCCCTCGCTCATCATGACACTGATGAAAGCCGCTAGATGTCACTGCTATATTGCATTAAGGAAGTTAAAATAATATTTTTCTGGCCATAAATGTCCTGACTCATAAGGAAGTTGGTTTATAAAAACTGTAGATATTTTGGATTCCTTCCAGTTAAAAAACAAAACAAAACTTCTTTTTCTTTTCTTTTTTATTTCACTAAAATATTGGATCCAAGTTCAAAACACTCATTTCACAAATAACATTGATATGTATTTTAAAAGGAGGAATACTTTGAAGTTAATACCATGTAAAGAGACGTGGTCTGTGGCTCTGTGAACTGAGATGATGGGAAAAAATTATATCTGAAGGTCTGCAGTGCTAAAGAGGAGGCTTGACTAAAGGCAGGGCTGGAGATGGTCAGGAATACTCCTGTTCCTAAGCTCAACACAGAGGGAGGCAAAAGGCCAGTGAAATAACAGTAATAGCAGCAATAATATTGAATTAATGTGCCTTTCATGTCCCAGGCTTCCCACTGCAGGGCAGGACAATCAACCCTTCACTCAGCAGCAGCGGGAACCACCCTTGGCAGCTGTCAAACATCAGTTTGGGAAGGGCTGCTCCAATCCCAAACACCACCAGGGCCTTTGGGTAGCAGGTGAAGTGCATTTTAATGGCCAGCTTGGGGTTTGCCCACAGGGCTGGGGCTTGCTCAAATTCCTTCATCTGTTTCTCTCTTCTGCAAGGGGAGGGTGCTTTGGGTTTTGTGTTTTAAGGCTTTGGTTATTGAAAAAAACTGGCAGGTGAGCTCAAAATTTAACTGCTTCTGGGAAGAAATTTAATGTATCTCAAGTGGTCACCTGATGATTCCTTCCCCAAATGAATCCTTGCATTTTTTTCCTGATGCCACCTAGGCAAGAACTGGCTGCTGCAGGTAATGAGCATCCTGAACTCTTGATAGTGGAAGATGCAGAGAATGTCCTAAATTCTAATAAGAAAATGCTCACCCTCATCTGTCATGGGAAACACTTTTTGAAGATGAAGAATGCAAAGCTGGGCTGGGCTGGGATGGGATGGGATAACTATTTTTGCCCCATGGGATTTCTTCACTTTTTCTCTTCCAGAACCAGAGCATGTTCATGCCCTTTGGGAACCAGCATTTTGATGTAGGTGTGAGAACATCAATTAGGAGGGCAGCCATTTTTAAGCCTCTCCCCACCCCTTCATGATATTTTTGTCCCAGTAGGAGCTGAAGTTACTAGGAATTTTCTGAGAACTATTTCCTACTGTGAGGAGAAGCCTGAGTGGAGCTGCAGCTGAGCAGAGCCCCATCCCGGTACCTGGGAGCTGGAAATGTGGCAGCTTTGGGATTCCTGCCCTCAAGGATGGAGAAGAACCATGCTGTGGGTTTTTTTCCACACAGGAGCAGACATTTGGCTGTCCTGGACCAGAACCAAAGGTGGGCAAAGTGCTTTCTGAAGTGGCTGGAGCTGAGCTGGACTCAAAGCCTGAGACACAGCCCACTGTGCAGGGGAAGCACCTCCTGTGTGCCTGCTCTGCCCCAGTGATGACTCTGTTTTCATGTTAATTAGGACAATTGGAGTGGGTGAATCTCTGTTTTAGGAAGCACTTGGGGACTAATGGTGCTCTATCACTGCAGACTCTTATTAATCACCTGACATCCAGCAAGAGACTCACCCAGAGCCATGCCCAGACACCCAGGGTAACTGGAACGGGAGGGAAATCTCTCCTGATGGGCAGTGCTACAACGTTTGTGTTCCACGCCCAGGTAAACTCCCAGCCAGAGAAGGACTGAGACAGAGAAACACAGAAAGGCAAGAATAACTCACTTCCCTGGCTCAAGTTACTGACAAAGGCATGAAAGCCTCAGCCTGGAGGATAAATTATGAGCTATCAACCCAACCAGAGCCATAATAAGAAGGGAGGAATCAGATGAGTAAGGCAATAGGGGAAAAGCAAACACTCTGAGTAATGGCAAGACGAGGTTGGTTCCCTAGAAGTTGTCTGACCACATAAGATAGCACAGCTCAGGGGCTGGGGCTGGGCCCAATGTCTAGAGAATAAATCAAATGGGTTTTTTTGTTGTTGATAAAACATTCTCTCCACAGCAGATGGATTTAATATTTCCTGGATCCATACTGTTCAAGCCCAGCAGAGGAGATGCTTTTCCAGGTCTGCACTATTGATGGCTTTGTTTCCAAGGGATGCAGGCTCCGAGAGTTTTCCCAGGATTTGTTGCCATAAACTGTGAAGGGAGGACTTTTCTCTCTCTCTCTCTCCTTTGATTCCTTACTCAGTTTATTGACTTTCTTTGCTCCTGAGCCACTTCTCTTCCCTGGGCCTAGTTAATTCCTCCCACCCTTCCTCCCACTTCCTTCTCTCCCCTGCTCCTCCTTTCCTGGCATTTCCATGCCAGGGAAATTCCCCTGGCATTTCCATGCTCTCCCTGCTCAGGATGTGGGGACCATGGATTGGGAAGAAATCCTTAACTGTGGGAGTGTGAGGCACTGGCACAGGGTGCCCATAGAACCGGGGGATGCCCACTGGATTCTATGCATGAACACACCCAGCTATCATGAGATCCTGTAAATCCATGGCAATTGAGGTATAAGCACTGCCAGCTTCCTCAGTGGAGCAGGGTGATCTGGAATGAAGGAGGTGTAAAGGATCTGGGCCAGACCCCCACCAAAAGGAGCAGGGTTTGCCCATGGGCATTTGCATTCTGCCCTCTTTCCTCTTTCAGCTCTCTCAGAGGGGCTGGATTTGCAATGAGCCCAACCTTCCATTCTCTGAATGTGGGTGCCCAACCTTCCATTCACTCTGTGGGTGCTCTCCCTTCTGCTCTCTTGTGGTCTGGAGGGGACCAGAGTGGTTGATTTGGTCTGGGATTGTCTTCAGATAGAGAATTTTAATTCCAGACAGCCCATGAGTGAGAACTGCCCCCTGCCCTGGCCAAGGGCACCATTCCCACCACAAGGAGCTCTAATTAAACAAGCAGTTAATTGAAATGGCAGGAAGGACTAAGTGCCTGGGAGGGAAGGTGAGCTTTGGATGTGGAGAAAATACAAAATGGTCCTTAATTGGGTCTGAATCCTTCAAAGCCCATTTGTACATACAAAATATATTGACCACAAATAAGAAAAGAGAAACCTCTTTACAGGCCAAGTGCCCCAGCAGGTCTGCATGACTAAATCTGCCCCCATCCTGAACCAAAGATTAGATTATATTTTTCAGCAAAAACTTATATATACAATTAAGAATGAAATTTTTTCTCCCATCCTTTTTACTGTCCTTCAACGGTAGAAAAGGGAATAACTGCAAAATTTTTTGAATAACCGAAAAAAATAGCTATTAGTGATTAGTGGCTTATTTATTTTCTCAACTACTTCATTATGTGAGGCTGAATTTAATGTCCTACTCATCCTGTAAAGCCTTCCTCCTTGTCTCCTTCAGCCCACTTCCTCTGAGCTCAGCACTTCCTGCAGGTAGATGTGGTGCTCACTGTTGTTCCACAATGACTAAGTTCTCCTGAATTGTGTTTGGTTTAATAATAACAGGAATTAGGTTTGCTGCTACCAAAACCATTTTATTATGACACTTCCAAAGACATGAAACCCTCTTGTGCAATAACAAGGGGGAAAAAAGAAATCTTTCCATCCACTTGTGCAAAAGAAGCCTCAAGAGATCAGTGCTATAATAAGAAGAAAACAAACATGATTCAGTTTAGAAAAATGCAGCTAATATGTCTAAAGGAAACTGCAAATACTTAATCAAACAGGGATTTGGGAAGCTGTGTTGTTAGACATGACCTGGGAGTTGCAGGGAGACAGCAAATGAGATATTAAACAGATAATTAGTCATTTTGCTGAAATGGCACTGTCAGCATAGGATCTGGAATATTATGTTCAGCTGTGTGCATCCCAAATAGATGGGAGGTACAAAGGAGTTGTGAGGATTGAGTAGCCATGAAATCAGCATGTGAGGGTCACAAAAGAAATGGCGGAAATAATTCATAAGAGAGCACATATTGAGAGTTTGAGTAAGGGATGGCACAAGGAAGGGTGAGGGAGTTCAAATATGGGAAAGCCCTAAAGGGAAGAGGAGCCACACTTGAGGGAGAATCTGAAGGCTGTGAGGAAAGACAGTTACAGGCTGACGATCAGGAAAGGATGTGAAACCTCTTAACACTCCTAACAAGTACTCCATCCTTTCCTTTTATTTAAAATAAATACATGGCAGGACCAGGAAATACTGGACTAGCAGCTGGAGTAACTTTGGGCAGAAATAGGAAGAAGGGCTAAGAAAGCAGAAATGAGATCAGTCTGTAAGCCCAGGGCTGATCCTATCTTGTCTCACTGGTGCACTTTGGGGTTTTCCTGTCCCAGCTTCAGCAGCTCCAAAGGCTGGGTCAGGTTTAGTGGGGTTTATTCAGTTCTCTTGTGGAAGTGCTATGAACTTTCTAACTGGGGCAGTGGCTGACACTGGAAAGATTCCTATTTCCTCCAAAGTTTGGAAGACAACGTCCCCTCCTCACCAATTCTTCCAGTCTTGAGCTGCTCAGAGCTCCTCAGGGCTGCTGCTGCTCCCAAGGGAAGGATGGCCAAGGTGCAGGGACAAATATGTGCACAATGCTTCTTCTGCTTTGGTACTGCAGCCCCTCTGGCCAGAGATCAGGGATGAAGAGTTAACCTAAAGCTTTTATTGATAACAAAAAGTAAAAGCAATCTTTTCAAACCTTACAGTGAAATGTTCACTTTGATTCATGTCTGACTTCCCCCAGCCTATTTGCACAGCTTTCCCTATTATGTGGGGTATCAGATGAAAAATAAAATTGCTGACACCTGGGAGGTTTTGGGGCTGGTTGTGACCTCTGTTTGGCCTGAGTAGGAGCCAGAGATAGAAAACTGAAAGTTTGCAAGAGCCTGTGAAGCACAGGAGCAGAGCCATGACCTGCAAGTCCCTCTTGGTGGCTCCTGGACCTGAGGCTGGAGCAGAGGGAAGAGAATCAACACATCCCCACACCTCTCTGGGAAGGGAGAGCTCCCTGGGAATCAGCTCCTCCCTGCTGGGTGCAGGGTGCCAGCCTGAATTCCTGACATAGCAGCCTTTGAGCCACTAGCAGCTGCCAATGGAGCTCTGGCCCAGCCAGGCCAAACAAAAAGTTCCTCTTGAATATTAAAATTAGAAATAAGATCTTGCTCAGTTGGACATCACAATGAGAGCAGTACCTCACATTGGTGTGGCATGGCTCTCTCTCCTCCTTTAGGACTCTCTCTCCTCCTTTCCAGGGCTGCAGGTACCTGCCCTGTTCTGACCTCACACTCTGCTAATTCAGGACTGCCCAGCACAGCCTCTGGCATTGGGGAGCAGCAATGCTAGCTCTGCTTCGGCATGAAAAAAGAAAGAGGGAGTTTCATTTTTACTTAAACGCTTTTTTAACAGTGCTTTGATGATGCACTGAACCTCTAATGCACATTACTTCTATCTCTTTGGGGGCAGGGATGTAAAGAAAGGGGATGAGGAGCTTGGGGGAGGCCAAGCAGCAGAGCCTGGTGTCCTGTGGAGTTGTCCTGCACAACAAACAAATACATGACTTTGAGAAGATTAAGTCCTGAAGTTCAAATACTGTTTGGAGCACAAAAAGGGTCTTTGTTCCAGAACTCACATCAGCAAAATGGAAAAAGTTCTCTGCCTGGATGGAAATCCCCTGTGTCCCCATGTGCAGGATTTTCGGAAGAGACAGAGGGTGGCGGGCACACAATGAGAGAGGCCCTTGCTCTGTGCCTTACCCCAGTTTGGTTCTACAGCATTGGTCACCACCTACCTAAGACAGGGTTGAGCTAGGTTAGGCAATGGAGTCTGCAGCTGGAAATAAAAAAGCAGCCCTGAAGCTGAGGCTTGAATGACTTTGGCTGTTAATGGACTTGTCCCCGGGGCAGATGAACTGTGATGTGCACCAACAGCAAAATTTGTTCTTTCACAGTTCAAGTATTTTAGCTTCGATTAATAAAAATGCAGCCGATTTTTGCATCCCAGCAGAGCCTGATTTCTCTGTCATTGTGGAACAGTGAGCAGTTAAAGCTTCATCATCATCATCTGAGCCCAGCTTGGCTGGGGAGCTCTGCAGCTGCAGCTCTGAGAGCAGCGTTAGGTCTGGCTCTGAGATATGACTGCAGTGTGACTTTGTAGATTGGGAGGGGTGGTCGTTAACTTGAATTGCAGACTTCTGGGCTATTTTCTCTTTGATTCTTGGTAGTGAATTGTTCTTTCCTTGCTAAACCCTCACAGTGCTCCAGCCCAGCCACATGGGTATGCAGGGGACTGCGCTGCCCTGCCCAGCGTAGTGCCAGCTTTCTTGTGCCACGGCTGGGGTGCTCCTGGGCAGGCAGAACCAACAGGGTTTACCACTGGGTGAGACTTCCACATCAAAGAGCTTTATAAGCAGAACCTCCAATGTGTTTGAGGTTTGCCCATCACTGCAGGATACTTCCCAAGAGCATATTTGCTCATTAAAAAGCAGCCAGACTTGTTCCTGACGGTGTTATGGTTTGTTTGGATCCGAGGCTGCCTCCAGGATCAATGGGAGTGTGCTCTTGGAAAGGGCTGCACAGAGATGGGGAAACCTCAAACATTTTGGAGGTTCAGTTTGGAAACCTCTCTGGTTTGGAAGTCCACCAAAAGCATGTCATGAGATGGTTGGAAGACTGGGTGGGGTTTACATCTGAGGATAGAGTGCAAAAGTGAGAATTGTTTAGCTTGGAAGAAGAAAGGGTTGGAGAGTATATGAGTGAGGTGTTTAGGAAAGGTACTGTGAAAACTAATCCACTCCTCTCCCTAACATGAGAGCAAGGGGTCATTTAGCAAAAAATGAAGCAGACATTATCACAGACCATTTAACTGGACTACTCAGAAGTCCTGATCCCTAAAGACAAAGACAAGAACTGGTGCAAACAGCTTGTTTTAACAGAAATGCCCCTGAGTGTGAGATTCTTGTGTTCCACTAAGCGGTTTTCCCTCTGTGTTATTTGCCTGAGAAGTTTTTAAATGAATTGGGCTCCTCAGCACAGCAGGGACAGGAGCTCCTGCAGCTGAGGAAGGGCCGGGAGCATCTCCGTGCCCAGGACAGGCTGAGGGAGCTGGGGCTGCTCAGCCTGGAGAGGAGCCCCAGCTGAGAGGGGCCCTCAGCCCTGGGTGTCCCTGGGTGTCCCTGTCTATATCTGGGCAACCCCGTGTGTCCCTGTCTATCCCTAGGTATCCCTGTGTGTCCCTGTGTGTCCCCGTGTGTCCCTGAGTGTCCCTGTGTGTCCCTGTCTGTCCCAGTCTGTCCCTCGCTGTCCCTCGCTGTCCCTGTCTGTCCCAGTCTGTCCCAGTCTGTCCCAATCTGTCCCAGTCTGTCCCAGTCTGTCCCTGTCTGTCCCAGTCTATCCCTTCCCGGAGAGGTCGCAAGAGTTTTTCTTTGTCCCTGTCTGTCCCAGTCTATCCCAATCTGTCCCAGTCTGTCCCTGTCTGTCCCTGTCTGTCCCAGCCTGTCCCAGTCTGTCCCAGCCTGTCCCAGTCTGTCCCAGTCTGTCCCTGTCTGTCCCAGTCTGTCCCTGTGTGCAGGCAGGGGCAGGGCAGGGCCCAGGCTCTGCTCCAGGTCCCAGCAGTGGCACCAGAGCCACGGGCAGGGACTGAGCCCAGGAACTTCTGCCCTGGGCAGTGCCCAGCCCTGAGCAGAGTGTACAGAGAGGCTGTGGAGTGTCCCTGCCTGGGGATATTCCAGATATTCCTGTGCCTTGAGCTCTGGGATGGCCCTGCTGGAGAAGGGAGGTGACACCAGGTGACCACTGTGGACCCTTCAGCCTGACCCAGTCTGGGATTCTGGAAATTAGAAAGGAAAATCAGCCCTAGTTGAGGGCTTTTACAGCATTTCACTCACCAGGCTTCAATCCAAACATCAGGCTTTTCTTCAGGATCTGACCTAGCCCAGATTTTTGTGTGGCTATGACAGAAACAACTGCAGCAGTCTTGGGACCATTTAGACATTTAACAATGACTTTGTGTGTCTGATGGGATTTTTGAAAGTACTTACATGAAAAAATCCAGTCAGGAATCCATCATTGATGGATGGAAATATTGACCAGGTGGGTGTTTCTATCTGAAGAGCTTATACACCCAAAATCCCAGTTGTCTTCTAATGAGCCTCCTAAGCACACAACAGGTAACCAGCACCCCCTCCTCCAGAGGGGACCTTGTGCTGGCAGGTTCATTTTAAAATTTATCAGCCAGAAAGGACAATTAAAGTCTGCCAGGGCAGGAATAGCACTACAATGGATACAGCAATAGAATCCCTCCCTGGGACAGCTATGAGATGGGATTTCCCGAGCTCGGGCTCATGTAAATCCCTGTGATGAATGAACTCACCACTGGAGGTCATTGTTTCTCTATAGCAAAGCGTCGGGGACACTTATTTGGCAGTTGTTTTTACTGTCTGGGGTTCTTTTCTCCCCCAGATAGCAAGCCCCACATATGGGACATTCAGGTGTTTGGCACCCCTTCCACTTGGCTGCAGCAAGCCCAGGAACCAGATTACGCCTCTTGTTTTGCTAGGGAGGGGCGGGTTTGCATCCCTGTGATGGATACCGTCTCTCCTCAGCCCCGCAGCCTCCGGGCCAGATCGTCAGCTGGTGTAAATTGTGCTGCTCGGAGGATTCCAGCGGCAGTGCCAAGGCAAACAGCCCGGGCATCCAGCCCGTCCTGCTGCTCTGAGTCCCCCTCCAGTCCAGCCAATCCTTCCTGCTTCCTCCAACACCTCCCTCATGCCCCGGCTCCCACCTTTCCCTTAATTTTCTCTACAACAGACTGACTCCTTTTTTTCTCCTTTCTAGATCAGTTCACCGTTTGAAAATTTCACTCAAATTATGATGTCAGTCGATTTTCCATATTCATTCTGCTCTTGCTTGTGTTACCTTCAAGATGCCCATTCCAGGTGCAAATCAGCCTTAGGGAGAAGTGGTCAGCTGGAAAGGTAAAAAGTCATATAAACATAACCCAGAATCTTGTCCAATTTAACATCTACCTTGGCTTTTTGGTTGTTCCGGATTTGCTTCTGATCCTGTTTCACTGTCAATTTTCCACTACAATGCCTTTATTTTATAAAATTTTAAAATATATCATAGAATTATGGAGTGTCCTGAGCTGGAAGAGATTCACCAGGATCACCCCATTCGGCTCCTGACCCTGCCCAGACACTCCCAACGCTCCCTCCGTGCATCCCTGGAGCGCTGTCCAAACTCTCCTGCAGCTCCGGCAGCCTCGGGGCCGTGCCCATTCCCTGGGGAGCCTGGGCAGTGCCCAGCACTCTCTGAGGGAAGAACCTTGCCCTGCTCTCATCCCAAACCTCCCCCTCCAGCCGTTCCCTCCTTCCCTCAGCTCTGCCCTCAGCTCCTGTGCTGCAGCTGAACCAGCCCAGTGCCCTCAGCCGCTCCTTGGGTGGCCCCTCCAGACCCTTCCCCAGCCCCGGCTCCCTCCTCTGGACACTCTGGAACAGCTTTGGATCTCTCGGATGTTGTGGCACCCAAACTGCCCCAGCACTGGAGGTGAGGCTGCCCCAGCCCAGGGCAGAGTGGGACAATCCCTCCCTGGCTGATCCCCCAGGAGAGAGATGTCCCTCCTTGCTCCAGGGCACTGCTGACTCATATTTTTGCAGGTACAACTAACACAGAACATTGAAACTGTAAGTATTTATATTTAGTGTTTATGTATATATTTGTAATATTTATAATGCAATATATATTCAGCATATATTCAATATATAATAATGTAATATATATTCAGCAGTATGTATTTATAATAGGTATATTCAGTATTTAAGGTACATGGGATTTTACCTTGTTCGTTCCTGACCTGAGCACATATAAGGGCTGGGAGAGGTTAATTTTAATGGAGTCACAGCTAATGAGGTGATAAGGCTGCCGGGCCTCCCTTGATGCTGCTGTCCTCATGCTCTGTGCCATTCTCCGGGACAGAGGAGACATTGGGACATCTGCTTCCTGCAGAGTGAGGAACCAAACACCACAGGCAGAGCATTCCTGAGCAGGATCAAATCTTCCCTGAGCCATTCCTTGACTTCCTCTGCCAAGATTCAGTGCCAGCAGGAGGCTTACAGAGGTCTCATCTCTCAACATCCTTACCTAGAATGAAAGGTGAATTAAGGCTGTTAATTATTCATGGAGTGACAGACAAGAAAAACACCTTTGAGCACCACTCTGCTAAACCAGACCAGTTCTTTTTACTTCCTTTGTACCTCTCATGTGTCCAGCAGCTCGGTAGAACGTGTGAGAGATTTTGAAGACTGCTTTTCTGATTTCAGGTGTGATGGCCTGCAGGAGAGTGAGAGCCTGCCTAGTCAGATGAGCTGTCCATTGTTTGTTAATAAATCATTTTTTATGCTTGCCACTTCACACTGGGCATTGTCTTCCTCAGAAAGGTACACCCCAGGCCCAGGGCTGCCTGCACTGCAGTCAGTGAGGGATCTGAGTCCACCCATCTTTCTACACCAAATCAGGAGTTGTTCTGTGAGCTAAAGCATGGAAAGGAAAGGAATTCAAGCATCTTGTTTCACTCAGGGCTCTGGAAGAGATGGAGAGACTCAAAAAGAGGGCACGGAAAATAATCAAAACAGTTCTGTTAGACAGTCTGTATCCAATCCATGAGAGATTTTTGGTGTAAGTGAAGGTAATTTGTAATTAAACAGAGAGATGATGGAGCTGTTTGTGGGCTACAGGAATTTAGACCTGTGAGGTAATGAAACCATGCAACTTCAAAGTGTAAGGACAGATGAATTATAACTAAATTCTTAAATTCCCTGCCAAAGAAAAACAGAAGAAAAAGATTTGGCATCTCATACATAGTCTTTTGGGATTGGATAAACTGGAAACTTTTTGAGTTTTAAGATTAACGTGATTTCATAATTTCAAATGAGGCTGCAATGACACCACATTCTCATCAATTAAAATGATGATCTGTGTGGGTTTGGGATCTTTGGGTTAAAACTACATGAAAAAATATTTGTACCTTGTGCTCCTGTTACCTGACTTTGTTGTGAGGGCTGCAGCACAGAGGGGTGTACTCTGCTCAGCCTTCACCATGATTATTAATTTTATATCCTTTTCATAATTTTGTCTTTTATCTGGATGAATGGTGTCTCTGGCAATGGGATGAATAATGAACAAGGGGTTGCTTGGGGCGTCTGATGGAGCAATAAGTCCTGAACCCCTGATGGGTTAGTCTTTACCCCAGAGTGACTCTCAGAGGTCACCTTGTGTAACAGAGGAGCACCATGAGCAGGAGATGCTCTTGTCAAAGCCATCTGTGTCAGGCATCTGAAAATCTTCATGCTCAGAAGCTCAGGATGTCTGACTTTGGGTGCTGTGGGTCTATTCTGCTCCTCCACAGTGCCAAATACTTTGGTTTTTCCATAGGAGTGTGACACCCAGCTCCTTTCGGATGCCTTGAAAAGTGCCCTTTCATATCCTGCTGGGGCTTAATTAGAAGCGATTTGTTAATTAAAGGCAATTTCTCTCATTCCACATGCTGAATCCCCATGTAGCACAGCTCCCCTTGCCCCAGAGCCAGCTCCAGGAGCCACAGCTCCTGCTGGATGCTCTGAGATTGGAATGTCTGGTGCAGGAATATGCTGACAAAGGAAACAACAGTTCAGAGCCTCAGCTTGTTTGGTAACAAATTAAACTCCTGCCTGTTTCCCCAAATTGCAGCTGTGACCTGGATATTTTGCAGCTGCTACACCATTAACTAGGAGTTCATGGTATTGCCAATGAAAGATATGAAAGAAAGAATTTTCAAGTGGTAGATTTGACTTATCTTCTTGTTCTAGGGGCTCTAAAGTGGATTTCAGCACTGTTCACTCATGGCCATGTCAGATTCAATTACCCAAATTAAGCCTGTTCCCAACTGCCTGAAACTGTTTTAGTGTCAGGAGGTCTCTGTAACACTTCTCAGAGCTCTGACCTAGCAAATGTGCCCTCTGGAGCTGCTCTTTTGATTTTTTCCCAACACTTAGAATCCAATTGCTTGAAGCAAGTGCTTGGTAAAAGACCCAGTGACCAGCACAGTGTGGGGGGAGAGGCCAGAACAGACCAACCACTGCAAGGTATTAACTCAGGCAAAGCTGAGAATTGCCCCAAATATGCTAAACAGTAAAAATGACCATGCCACTCTTGAGGCTTAAATCCAGATTTTGATAACGACTGGAAAGGGCAGTGATAAATTTCTTTAGATGTAAAAGGACCAGACACACAATGTTCTCTGTGGCTTCTCTGGAAGAGTGTGTAGGAGGTCTCGTGTTATGTGCAGAAACAGGAGGAGCAGTTCGTGCTGAAGCCAAGCTGCACCTTTCAGGCTGTGGCCCCTCACCAGCACAGACCCCTGAGCCCATGGGTTTTAGTCAAATCACAAACTGTTGCTCAGAGTAATTCAGAACTGCCAGTGCTGGACCCTGAAATTTTGATAACAGCATTCATCAAGGAGGCTCTGACAGCACAATGCAGGCTCCCTATGAGGCTCCCTGGTTTTCCCTTCCCAAAGGAATCAGACGCATTTTCTGCTCTTAGAGGCCCAGCCTCCAGTTTAGAAAATGTGCTTTTTCATTTAGAAATTGTGCATTCTCACTGAGCCAAGGAACCACTGCTCTACTGGCAGCAGCTGATATCAGAGCACCAAGAGAGCACTTGGTCAGTGAGCATCATCCTCTGAGCCTCCCCTGACAGCCTGGACCTGCTCTGTACTGCAGTGCTTTGTCATGGATGGGGATCAGAAAGAAAGTTTTCTTTCTGATGTGATTCCATGCTTGACACTCCCCTAATTTGTCAACTTGGACCTCCTAGGTTATCTGTGTGACAAATAATCTGCAGGTGCTTTGAAGGGCCGCCTGCTGTGTCAGGTGGGGGTTGATGGAAATCTCTGAAGCACTTGCAGATTGTATCCTTTTGTTAATTTGATGTTCCTTATGTACCTGGATGTGCTGATGTGTGTGTTGGGAAGCAGCAGACCCAGACAGCATGTATAAGAAATGATGCACAAAGCCTGTGAGTTTATAAACTCCTTTTTGGGCCAAAAACTTCTCTGAGGGGGATTACTGTGAGCTTTAACTTCTGCAGCTGTTTCTCTGTGTTCAGAATTCAAATTCAAAGCTCTATCTCATGTTACATCAGGCTGAAACATCATGTTTCAGGTACTGCCCACTGCAAATTGCTCCTGGTTCACAGCAGCAAAAGCATTACACAACTGGGATGAATTTGTCTTTTAGAGAAGCTGCTGGTCGTTATCTCTCTGAGTAACAAGTCCCAAACTCCTCCAACTATCGGATCTCCTGTGATACTCATTCCTTCCACTATTGCCAGTTCTCACAGTTTCATCATGAATCTCTTGGAGCTGGATTTGCATTATGATGAAACACATCAGTCATCACACCCTGCTCTTGCCTGGGGGAAAAACCCCTGCCTGGGTTGGATCCCTTTCCTGCTTCCTTCTTCCAAGTGGGTGCTGCGGAGAGCAGGCAGTGCTCTGACATTCCCTGGGGAGCTAAAAGGGAAGGTGAGATGGTAGAGGGGGTAAAAAGGAAAGAACCCAGCCTCGTAGCTGATAAAATACGTTTTTCTCTCTATGGGCATCAGGCCATTCTGCTGTGTGTTTTGAAGGAAAACTAGTAGTCTTTTAGAGGGACAGTGGCTTCAGCAAAACAGAAGCTCAAAGAAAATATTGGCAAATGATAGAAGATAATTAAGCAACTGTGAGTTTTGGGGACAGTAGCAGTCTTGTATCATCAGACAGCACCTCATGCCAAACCACAACCCTTCCTCTGTTCCAGTGAGGCTTTCTGTGATTCTGGGAGAGCTGCCTCAAACTAGAGAGTAAACGAAGAGAAGAGTCTGAGTGTCAAAGTGTAGGACACCAGCTATTTTGAAAATGCCTGATTTTTTTCCAAGCAGAGCAGTGCCAGGTGGGAGCAGCCTGGGGCCATCCCCAGGAGGGGTGTGGAGACCTGTCCAGCTCTGTCCCAGGCCCAGCCTGTCCCGGGAGAGCAGCAGGTGCAGCCCAGGGCTTGCACCATCCCCTCCCACTGCCAGGGCAGCCCCAGGACAGGGCCAGCACCCTCAGGCCCTGATGCTTTGTGTGCAGGGGCATTGCAGTGTTTTGTTATTTACAGTCCTGTGCAGAGTCTAGTAGGGGGCAGCCCCTGCCCCTCTGAGGGGAACCCGTCCTGAGGGAACCTTCCCTTCACTCGGTGCTGACAGGGGACAGGAGGCTGCTCTGAGCTGGTACAGCCAGGATCTGAGTGCATCTGTTGGAGTTGTGTAACCCCAGAACTTTCTGTTCTCTGTGCCTAGTGGGGCTTGTAAGGCTGTTATCTTGTACTCAGAGATAGCAAATTAGCATTTTATGCAGATTTAACATCATTACCCAATTTGTGTGTGAGAGCATCTGCCTGGGGAGACCTAACTGAGATTCTGTTTTATGGAAATGTACACACTTTCCTTTCCTCCTCCATTCCCCTCTCAGACAGTGTTTCCTTGTCTTGGTTTTTTTTTTATTATTATTTTTTATTTTTTAATTTCCTTGGTGCCAGGGTGGCATCACAGCCATTCCCTGTGCCTACCCTGGTGGATGTTTACCAAATTCTTCATTGTGTGTTTGGATTGTCTTCAAGAAGGAAGCCCAGAACATTTTCCAGGCTTCTCCTTATGGAATAAGCAGGTTCAAGGCCTGCCTTAGTTCTCTCTTTGCTGCCCTGTTTTACATATAATGCAGTGCTCCATCTGCACTTCAGATGTTTCAGCCATTTTCACCTTCCACTCCAAAATCTGGTTTTTTTAGAAATCTCTCCTACCCACTCTTTTAAAAAATATTTTTCTGATGTAATGTTTCTTTTCTACATCTTGCCAACAATTTCTACCTTGTTGCCTTCATCCCTGCCACAAATCTGACACCTTTGTAATTTAATATACCGTCCATGTCTTGCTTTGCTCATGTCTGGAACATGCCAATGATGTCACACTGGTCCCTCAGCACATGTGCTTCTAATTCTCTATATTGTCACACACCAGCTCCAGAATCACACTGAGGGTTTAGTCCTGCCCTGTCTGGTTCAAGGGAAGGTAGTGAGGTGTAATTCCTTCACCCTCCCCTTGGTATCAGGGCAGGGCAGTTCCTGCTGGACTCAGGAGGTTCTGTGATAAAGAATCCTTTGCAAATGAGCTTCTGTGGAGAAAACAGTCTCCCAGAACTATGTAATAGTCATGGAATCATAGAGTCATAGGAACATAGGCATTGCCACCAAAACCCTGACCCTCAGGGTGTCAGGTTGTATCCTGACTCTGTCAGTTTATTTATTTGTTTGTTTTCCTCTTTTGTAATACTGCATGTATTTTGGTTTTATTTTTATTTTTGTTCCCCCAATAAAGCACTGTTATTCCTATTCTCATATCTTTGCCTGAGAGCCCTTTAATTTCAAAAGTTATAATAATTTGGAGGGAGAGGGTTTGCATTCTCCATTCCAAGGAAGGCTCCTGCCTTCCTTAGCAGACACCTGTCATTGAAATCACAACACCTGTCTTTCCATCCCCTGGAAATTGTCTCTCTCCAGGTTTCCTGGGGCTCCTTCACGCCCTGCAAGGCCACACTGAGCTCATCCCAAAGCTTGTCCTGTGCAGGTGAACAATCCCAGCTGTGCCAGCCTTTCCTGCCAGCAGAGCTGCTCCAGCCCTCTGCTCATCCTGGTGCCTCCTGTGGCCTGGCTGCAGCAGCTCCAGCTCCTCCTTGTGCTGTGCCCAGGGCTGCAGGTGGGCTCTCACCTGAGCACAGGGGCACAGGGACAGAATCCCCCCCTGCTGTGGGATCAGCCCCGGGCTGGGGGTTCTGGGTTGGGGCAGGTCCAACTTCCACCCACAGCATCCCCAGGTCCTTCTCCCAGGGCTTCTCCAGCTCATCCCAGCCTGGATTGACCCCAGGAGTTGTCCCAACCCAGGAGCAGCAGCAGCAGCACTTGGCCTTGTTAAACCTCATGAGGTTCCCTTGGGCCACTCCTGGGGCTTGTCCCAGTCCCTCTGGATGTCACCCCTTCCTTCAGGGCTGTATATATGGGGTCACAGGTGCTGCCTTGTGTGGGTGCAGAAATGCATCCCTCAGCTGCAGGTTGTATTCTTTAAACACTGACTCCTGCCACGGCTTGGGGGTTCTGTTCTGCTCCTTGCAACTTTTGGCTGCCAGAACCCCTCTGGCTGCTCCTGGGAGCTGCTTTCTCAAAAGGGCAAGGAGAGGGCAGACAGTGAGTCTGCCTCTCCTTCCCCGTCTTTAATGCATGTGGCTGCACATGTAGTAATTATCCAGTCCAGGTCCTTAAGGATTTGTTTCCAAGAGCTGGAGTCCCTGCTTTATCATAGTGAACAGTGAGTGGGATGTTATAAAGGCTGCACTGTGACTTCATCCCTCTGTCACAAAAATAATTTTTCCTTTCTGTCTGGCCTTGTGCTTTCCTGACTTTTGCAAGACAGCCAGTTTGAAATAACTGTGATAGAGATGTAGCAATGAATGACACAGGTTGTTGGGTGGAGCAAGCAGACTTTGTGGTTGCTTAAACCTTGTTTCCCTAAGAAAACAAACCTAAAATCAAATGCCTCTCAGTATGGGAGGACATATGAAAAATATTTGCATAAGGAATATACAGTTCCTTAATTGTGGCATTTTCCATGTCTCCCAAAACCATTTAAAAGCTCCTTCCTAACCACCAGCCCTGTGGCTGTGGCACACTGGCTGGGATTTTTGGCCACCACTGCTGCTCTGCCTGATGAGGAGGTCAGGTTTCATTCCCACAACAGAATTACCCATCCTTGAGAGCCTCTAGAATAATCCTGACCCTGGAAAACTCTCTTGGCATCTGAGCTTTACAGAATCTCAGAATCAGAGAAGGGGTCAGGTTGGGTCATCTGGTGCCACCTCCCTGCTCCAGCAGGGCAATCCCAGAGCTCAGAGCACAGGAATATCTGGAATATCCCCAGGCAGGGACACTCCACAGCCTCTCTGCACACTCTGCTCAGGGCTGGGCATTGCCCAGGGCAGAAGTTCCTGGGCTCAGTCCCTGCCTGTTTTTCTAGTGCCATATTGCATTTGTAGCATAGTACAAATAAGGAGAATTCTTTTGTGCTTCAGTGAGCAAATGTAATTGCTGGCAGATGTGAGTTTCAGGTTAGCACTCCCAAATTACCCCACATTTACAGAGTTCCCCTCAAGGGGAACTCTGAGGCTGCAGCTCCAAACTCTGGTTCAGCGATGGGAAAGTGGGGGCTGCACCATTGCAATACAAATGAGCAGTGGAGGCAAAACTGCTGAGAATCAGAGAATAGCCTGAGATGGAAGGAACACACCAGCATCATCAGTCCAGCTCCTGACCCTGCCCAGACACTCCCAACACTCCCTCCGTGCATCCCTGGAGTGCTGTCCAAACTCTCCTGCAGCTCCGGCAGCCTCGGGGCCGTGCCCATTCCCTGGGGAGCCTGGGCAGTGCCCAGCACCCTCTGAGGGAAGAACCTTGCCCTGCTCTCATCCCAAACCTCCCCCTCCAGCCGTTCCCTCCTTCCCTCAGCTCTGCCCTCAGCTCCTGTGCTGCAGCTGAACCAGCCCAGTGCCCTCAGCCGCTCCTTGGGTGGCCCCTCCAGACCCTTCCCCAGCCCCGGCTCCCTCCTCTGGACACTCTGGAACAGCTTTGGATCTCTCGGATGTTGTGGCACCCAAACTGCCCCAGCACTGGAGGTGAGGCTGCCCCAGCCCAGGGCAGAGTGGGACAATCCATCCTTGGCTGATCCCCCAGGACAGGGATGTCCCTCCTTGCTCCAGGGCACTGCTGACTCATATTTTTTCACCTGGCATCAATCAGGACCTCCAGGTCCTTCTCTGCCCATTACACTGTCACTGTTCTCTTGGAGCCCGTGCTGCATTATCCCTGGTGTCACCCGATGCTGGCAGGCAGCGTTGGTATTCCTTAGGGAAAAATGCAGCTTTGACACTTTTTTCTATGACTTGATCATCCAGAGATTTGTCTGGCTTACTCTTGATGCCACGCTGGTGTATTTTTGGTAGTTCAGGATCAGAGTAAAGTTTTCTGCAAAGCCTTTCCTGTTCTGGGATGTTGAATTTTATATTTAACTGTGACTGTAAGACAGTCCTGTTGTTGTCACTGAAGCACTACAGAGAAGGAGGTCTAATTTAAGACATTGTTACCCCACCATGTACAAGAAAATGCTGGAGAAATCTGTGTGTATTTTTACACCAGATATCAAGGATAATACTGTAAAAATGATTCATTCCAGTTGAATATTGTAAGCTCCCTCTGAACATTTTGGCAAAATTGGGTGCTATAGCTCTTGTTTGTCTAAAGCTGATTCGAGTCTCATTCCTTCAGAAACCTTCCGTGGAATACAGGTAGGGAGAAATGACCTTTGTTTGAATTTTCAGAGCAGTGATTTGAGCAAAAAAATGTGCTGGGGTTCTGCAGTAAAAATATGATTAGCACAGATTTTTAGGAGGGACAGTAATGGATACATCCGTCAACCAAGGAAAGATCCATATGTGTCTATCTTATGTATAAAAACACAAGCTGGAAGTGTAGTAAGAATGTGCCTAATATCTTTGTGTTAGATGTGACATGAAATGAAATGAAATGAAATGAAATGAAATGAAATGAAATGAAAT